>VXBB01006189.1:509132-532635 GCA_013399915.1 Illadopsis cleaveri
GGTTTTAAGAATCTACCAAAGAATTAATATGAATTAATATGAAAAAATGTCTGACACAAAAGGAAAGCAAGACCTACATTACAAAGGTTTGTGCGTTTTGTACCTAGTGGTGTATTGCAGACAATTCCAACCCTGGGTAACTTGGGACAAAATAAAATTGCATGCAACAAGTATCTTTACAAAAGTGCATCTACCAACAAATTTTATTTTAAAAGAAATAGAAATTACAAAACCAAGCATTCGTGCACATATCAAAATGCACACAAAGATAAGTAATTCAAAAGAGTAATTATTCGGCTGAACACAAGAAACATCCAAACGTGTGAAATATATTGTGATTCAACTCTATTACAGAAGGCCATTATATTGCTCTTCATAATAAAAAATGATATCTTATTTCAAACACAAAAATCCAAACTTGCCTCCTAGGCCCTTAGTGCAAACTACTTGGCTTAACATCAGGCATAAAATAATTGTTGATGAAAGGCAGATTGCCTTCAAACCACCCATATGTTTCTCACAGGCCCTAAATTTTTAAGAATGCATTAAAAATATATATATTAAAAGAAAATTTAGCTGTGTTAACACTACTTACAGCAGTCGTATTAAAAAGGTACCAGATTACTCCCATGAACATTCAAAATCTAATACTTAAAATGTGTAAATGGCTGAATTTACAGTTCAGTATGCTGAAATCACAGTTCACAAAAAAGGTTAATGGTGAAACAGTGGCAAAATCTGTAGCGACGAGTTGCACTAAACAGGACACCACACAAAATGCTCTCACAGAACAAATAATGCTAGTAATTATCAAGTGCTGCACCACAAGCTACACACCTGATGGGAAAAAAGTCCAATTCTGTTCCAATTATTAGCAAATATTTCTTTTTGTCTTTTGGTTTATTTCATAAATGTTAAGCACTTGCTCTAAACTATAGCATTTAAAAATTATTGCTGTATTTCTTAACATTTGAGTAAGCCATAAAGGCAAGATGTTGATTTAGATGAAAGCAATATATTAACTCTCCTACAAACACTGCCCTTGGTATTTGACTTACAGGTGGTGCATTGCTGTCCAAAATACTGTCTAAAAAACACAGTGTTAGGAAGTGGGCAAGAGAGACTGCAAAAAACCCCCAACAAAATAAGTATAAGACCCTTATTCATTCTAGATTAAACTCACCCCTGTGCAGAGAGCTGGCACAAGACTTGTGTACTTCTTATGTCTTACTTACATCCTATTTTAGGAATGAGTGCATAAATTCATGCTGTCACAAATATTTCTTAGACTCTCTAAAATATATCCTTCCTCTCTCCATGCATGTGAATTTCTGCCTTTCCAGCAGTATGTCAATCCCAATTAAAAAACAGTAAATAATGAATTTTCTTCAAATTGAAGTATCATAGTTATGCCCCTTATTTTCCATGAGCGTATGCACAATTTTCAGCCACTCTTGGAATAATTACTGTATTGTTCGTTAATTTTCCCCTAATCTGGGACTATTAATGGAATACTGAACAACTTCCAATATTTTTTTTTTTTCTCACTTTAGCCTTCTATTCTTCTAGGACAAAAATTCTAACACGATAATATTCAAATAAAATTAAATGTTCTAGTTTAAAATTCATGCAGGAGTTCAGCCATATTAAAAAAATACTTCCTTTTCCACTATTTTTCTACTGAGACCCAGAATTTAGGGACATGCCAAAAAATTTTCCAGTTGGAAGCACTCTGTCCAAATGCCTTCCAGAAGGTATGTTCCCCAAAATTTCAAGTTGGAAGGGTGCAGCTTTGATAACTTAGGAAAGTATACCACAACGAAATGAAAAGAAAATACTGCTGTTTTTCTCCAGTTCAGCTCCAGTGCACTGAAATGAGACCTCAACATCTTGCTTCAAATCCCTCTAAAATCCTGTTAAGCTGCACTTCCCAAGGTTGTTATGCAGGGAGTGAATTAGCTGGAACTGCTGCTCCCGGACAAGGTACATCCCACGTGGCGTCTCCTGCCACACGGCGCGCGGAGCCACGAGCACCAGCGCCACACTCACACTCACTCTTCTGAGCAGAAGAGACATCTGGGGAGGTGAAGTGATTTGAGACCTGGAGGGAAACAGCAAAACAACTGCAATGCTGCCAATGAGCCGTCTGTATATTCCTTGCCAAAACCCACCTGGATGCTTTCCTGTGTAACCTGCTCTAGCTGACCCTGCCTTGGCAGCAGGGTTGGACTGGACAACCTCGAGAGGTCCCTTCCAGCCCTCACTATTCTGTGATTCAGTGATTCCTAGCAACAAAAAGGTGTCTTATCCTAGGTGCAGAAAGATAAGCTTTGCCTACATATCGGATCACACTGTGGAAGCTGTTTTCCTGCTGGGAGTCTTGAAGACAAGAGTGTTTTGTTCTCTGACAAGCTCTATTACAACTGAGAGCATTACAAAGAACATTTTGCCATCTTCAGTATAATACGATGTTTTCATGAAAAAAAAATCAGAATGCATTTTGACATTTCCAACCCAAAAATTGCAGTCCTCACACCTACGCATACAGACAAGCCCAAAAATTCAAATTTTTATCTCACAGTAGCATTAAAATTTCTTTCTAAATGTTTATAAGCTGCCCATTCCTAAGTCATTAGCTCTAGCGAAGTAACTTTCATTATTAAAAGACCAACATTGAGCAAAGCATCACAGATTATGTGTAAAAATACCAAGAAAAATTAAAACTTATCCGTAAGACAGTAAGACAGCTGTTTTAACAGACAAAAACAACCTTCCACAACACCTGCATTTAGACCCGACATGTCATGCAGCGCTAGATGCAGACATAGCAAAGCTTGATAGCCTGCCACGATGCATGACATCCGGTAACCCCATCTTTTTTAGCCTACTCCCACTGGTGGTTGTTATGGTCTTCTCAGTTCCTATAGGAGAAGATACCTTACTTAAAAATGCACAGGCTAATTTGGGGGCATGTGCAGTAGTACTGTTTTCATATTGAACCTCCTATGAGCAGTTTCTTTGAAGCAGAAATACATCTTGTGATTGCTGGGCACTGACAGTTGCATCAGGAAAGCTATACAATTTTGAAAACCCCAAACCATAGGGACAAACAAAAAGCCCCAATCCAACACAAAACAACAACAGCAAGAAAAAGGAATATTTTAGTTAAATTTTCCTGATTAGGGGTCTAAGGTCACTGAGAAAAGCATTCCCCTCAAAGAGAAAAGAAGATTCTATATTTGGGTTTTTCCTTAGACTGACAGCTGCTAGACATAAGGAGTACAAGTTATACTGAGAGTTTTTCCATTTCATGATATCCTTGTTGAAATATCTGAAATCCTGAATAATTAATACAGAAAAAAATATCTATTTTATGATCTAGGAGAAGATAAAGGACGGCTCTACGGAATGCTTAGCAATAGTTGCAGCAAAGATCTTGAATTTAGGTGAATATATTGTTTCCATTAAAATGTTTACCCTTCACCTAGAATGCTGCTCAGTATAGGCAGACTCAAAACACTGAAGAAATTATTTTCATTCTTTGAACTATGTTCCTGTTGATGCATTGCCCAAGTGTACAAAACAGTATTTCATATGACAAGATTTACAGTGAAATAAATGCATTTCAAAAAGCATTCTCTTTAAATTGTCTCTGTGTTACATGGATGAAATAAATTTTACAACAAGAACACACTTCTCCCAGGTTTTAGACAGATGACCTACTAAAGGACAATTAAGAGTGTATACTGAGACACTGCTGTGCATAGTACATAGGGGACATAGCCCTAAGGATTTGACTAAGCTAACCACTGCAAAGAAGTGTTTGTGACATCTGTCCTCAGCATCTCAGAAAACATGCAGGAAGAAAATGACTGTCATCTGGACTAAAATGTGCAATTTGCAATGAAATGTTATTTCTCCCATACACGCAAAATGAAGGAGCTAGAAAAGAGATTATCAAGAGCAACAAAAGTGTAAAAAATGAAAACACAGGCCCCAAAAACACAGATGGAGTGAAAAAATAGGTTTAGAAACAGATTTTATATATATATATACACACACTTAAACCACTTAGTATTCCGCACTATTTTTTTTCTGCTACAGTGTTCTCCCCCTATGCTATCTCCATATGAGCCATCAAGACACCTCCCAGGTTTTTCATTCCTGAGAGTTCTCTGCAGAGACAACACATAAAGACTCATTGGGATAACAAAGTGTCTCTTCTACTTCCATCTGCAAGTGAACTTTTTAATACACCATGAGATACACTTCTGCTGAACTGATGGGAAGACAAGAAGACATTTCCGCAGGGAAGGACTCCATTTTTTTCTCAGGTATTCACTCAAGTCTTCCACGTCTCCTATGCATTTTACTCATGACACAGCAATTAAACATTCTCCCTTTATGAGTTAAATAGGACAAAAATCACACAATATTGACTTAACACGTGAACACTCATAGCAACAATACTTGATTAAACAGAAAGATATCTTTACAGAACAAACTCCAAACCTTCTCAGTCCTCAAACTGCAGATGAGCGATGCAAAGATACAAAGTAAAAATCAGATCCAAGCTTTAAATATTGCCATATGGGGGCATTTTCGCTACTGCTACCACTAGCATTCAGATAAAAATCGTGCACACACCATCCCTACGCAACCGTATGTCAAGCCTGACTGACAGCAGCACCACATAGTTACAGCCTTTCTGCTTATTATCATATTTAGCCATACTACAGAAAAACATTCTCTATTATGCCACTAATTAAATTATTTCATGTCTTGATTCCCCTAAAATGCCCAGAAGGATCAATTTGATGTTTCTTTAATGAGAGGTGATCCTTAGAGCCAACCTGAAAACAATGAATTGATGATAGTAACAGCTGGTAGTGAAGAGTACTCCAGTGGAATGAGAATCAAGTCTGAGCACTATCATATAACATTGCTTAATCTCAATGTCACAAAAGACCATTTTAGTGATCAGAAGTAATCCTTTTAACCCAGGAAGAATGCATCTTTGTTTCTGGTTGTTTGAACTGACTCAGGCAATTTAAGTTTTACCCAGCTTCTCAAATGACTTTATCCATCTAACTTTAATCTCATAATAGTAGTCAAAAGGGACAGAAAATTAAGATAAAAATATAACATTTGAACATAAAATATAGTTCTGTATTCAAAACCTTCCGGGCAAGATTTCAACCCAACTTTATCCATGTCCAGCTTTTATTCATAATAAGCAGCAGCACAGCCCTGTCAGCAGTTTAAAAACCGTGCTAATTATAGAAAAAGGAACTCTTAACTCTCTTTAGGAAAGAACTGCTTCTGATTTAACATAGTTATCTCTCCCTGCCACATCCCCTTTCTTCTCCCTAACGTAAAAAATCCTCAAAAAATAAATTGCAGTATGAACCCAGCTGAGATGAAGCCTTTCTTCAGAACCCAAACCAAACAGAACAGAATGGATTTGGATTCTTTTATCTGGTTTCAGCAAATCAGAAGAAACTCTGTTTTTACTTAAGGAAATAAAAGCTGTTTATTCCAAAAGAGGCCTTTAGGGTGAATTTCACTTTAGCACAGGAGGTCAGTGAAGATGTAGTCTCTACTTTGGTCCTGCTCAAACCCTCAAAACATGAAATGAGGAACAGAAACCGTTGGGTTAGCCATCCTATGCTGAAACACAAAAAAACCCCTCTTGAAGCAAGATGGAGAATCCCTTGCTGGCTTTCAAGGGATGGAGTAAACTCATAGTTCTCATGCTCTTGCATAGTAGGATCACCTGTGACCACTAACTGCCTGGGATGTAGCTAAGACTCTGCTCCTTTCCCAATAATCTAACTCAGAATTTTTTTCTTCTTTCAACTGGTTTTAATGTCTGCCAAATATAACCTGGAATATTGCTTTTTTATTATGGTCACATTGCAGACTATTTTTTAAGAAAGAAATATCCTGAAGTTGCCTATCCCAGAGCCACTCAATTCCAATGCACTTTTTCTTTCGATATGTGCATGTTTGCTTGTACCAAAATAACCATTAGAATGGTGTGAAGGGAGCTAGATGCAATAGGCCTATATCAATGGTGGTAACACTTCTTATGAAGTGTTACGACTCATCTTTTTTCCTTGCATTCCTAGTGTTAACTTTTCACTCCCTGGTTATGGGATTCTACTTTAGCACTCACATCAACATTTAAAGACTAGTACTTCCTTGGTTGTCCTCTCCTGACTTTTCAGAAAAAGCATGACTACATTTATCTCTACGGTGATACCCCTAATATTGAAGAATTTTAACTGCAGACTAAGAAATATTCATATTTTAAAATACAGTGTCCCAAAATTATTTTGGAATTCAAAGCATTACAAATGGGGCCACAAAAGATTTAAGAATTGATACTTTGCTAGCAGTGAAGGCCTCTGTGTGGACCTCCTGGAAGTACTTCATCCACTGTGTAGTATAGTGGGAGCCACCTCAAGAAACCACAGACCACAGAGTGAAAATCGCTCATCTGTGACCATTAAACAATGTCACATGAAATGTTCAAAGTATAAAGTTCTCTGAAATCATATATTCTAATTAGAACACAATACCTAATTCACCCTAATTAAATTAAAAAGAAGGGGTTTTTAAGCATATTAAGTTTGTTGTCACAAGTCTACTGTGAGATGAAGCTCAGGAGTAAAACCTGGCCCTGCTGAAGGACTGCTTCTCACTGAACTTACCCAGGGAATATCACGTGCCATTCCACAGAGCGGGGAAACAAGCATGGAAGCTTCAAACCAGTCAAGAAATGTGCACTGAAGTAATTCAGTAATTCATTTTCCCGTGTGTTCTATCACCACTGGACTAGACTAACTCTCTTTCCCAACAGACCATCTATGACAACAAATTACTGCCTACTGATAACAATGAGCCAGAAAAAATATGCAATTAGCCAACTGAATAATTATGGGTTTTATTTTGTATACTTAAAATATTAAGCAAAAAGAAAAGACAATTACATCTTTCCCCACTTTAACTACTGCCCCTAAAACCAAAATAAATACACTCAAAAACCTACCAAAAACAAAGCAAGAATTTGTGAAGGGCCAAGAAAAACAAAAATCTTCATATAAAGAGTGAGTTTACACAGAGATACTGGAGAGCCACATAATTTACTTTTCCATGTACTTATCCTACAAGTCTTTGTACACTCACTCACTCACATGCATAGTCCCAGTGATTCTCGAGAGTATTCTTGGTATTGCTTTCATTAGCTCTTTTCCAAGAACAGGATTTTTTTCTATCCCATAGTGCAAGCATTTATGATCTAGCAGCCTAAAACCCATTTGCAAATCCATTAAACACAAAAGGAATCTTCACTTGCATTCAATGTATGCAGAATCAGGACCTTCTAAAAAGATTTATATTGTCTTAAGCAAGGCAAGATTTTAGGTTATAGTTATAGGTTAATTTTTTTAATGTAGCTTTTTCCTCAGTAGAAGTTCTGGATCAAGATCAATTCCTTAGTTTTTTAGTATTAGTTCTGATTTTAAGTCCTTCCTGTGGAGTTATAAGCCTTTCTATTTCCTGAAATCTTTTTTCAGAACATCTATTATTTTTTCCCTTAATGGCATAATAATAATTTCCTCTTCACATTTCTAATTTTTCAGGAGGAATCTTAATCATTTTAGCTTATTGATATTATACCCTCAGTAACACAGTTACAGATGCTCCATGTCCACCTCTTTTCCTTTTACAGAATATTGACCCAGACTATTGTTTAGCTACCCTAGGAGTGACAAATGACGATATTTGCATTTACAATGGTGCCAAGACGGGGTAATTTTATTTCTAATACTTCCAGATTTATATTGCATTCATAAAAGTGGTTCTTAAGCAAATACAAGAAACAAAGAAAGCATTTGAAAGCACTGAAGTAATTTTTTAGAAGAGACTTCAGCCGCTTTAAGTAATCCAGGGCAGTATGGCTCTTTCCATGGGTTAACTTATTTGACAAAACAATGTAACTTGTGTAGGACTTGGTGTTATGACAGTTTGTCCACTCCTGATACTTAAACGACATGTCTCAGAAACCTGCAGAGCTCATTTATATCTGGAACATGCTGCAATCCATCTTGAAACTGAAAAACTATTAGGTAAACGTTTCAAATGGATTTTATCATCTAATTCCCATAAAAAGTACTAGAAGCTTGCAATTTATTGCAGTTTAAAATTGAACTCACTGGAAGCTGTTGAATACACATGGGACGAAGCACGTATTCATCCTTAGGGATAGCTATTTAGATGACTGCATACAGGGACATGGATTCAGAAGCATAAAGCACTCTCACATTCCCATGACCAAATTTGCAAAGGAACTTAAGCATCTAACTCCCACTGACATAAACAGGAGTAAATAATCATAAACATCTATGTTTAACCCTAGTTTTGATGACTCGTGTCTGGCTTTTAAAGACATTTCTTGCCTAACATGCCAAAACTCCACTAATTCCTATTTGCATGATAAGATACCTTGAAAATCTAGCCTTTATTTCTAAACTGAGACTTTAGATACTTCAGTTAAATCCAAATTCTCAGCAACATTAAGATGTGTTATTGCCACAGAAAGAGGGAAACAGAAGGCCCTGACAATTTTGAGGATCTTGCCACTAGGGATTGCTGAAAGTTCCACACATTTTATTGATCTTTACCAAACAGTTCAGTGCAATCTGTGATTTCATATTTGCAATTTAACTTTTTTTTTTTTTTTTAAACTTAGTGCCCTCACTGACTTCAACTGCAGTTGTTGAAAATAGTTGCACTAACGCTCCCACTAATGAGAATTGGATTTGGCCTTTAGACAGTGTAAGAACTAAGGGAGTTTTACATTACTACATAACTATTTGAAGGAGCGATCACAGCAGTCAGAATTCACGAATTCAAACATAACCACCAATATGTTTTTACAGAAAATGTTTAAGACATCATTTAATATTCACAGTTCTGGAAGTCATTCTCATCTCTATAAATTGATTGTTCTTGGCAATCAAGATTCTATATGTGCCAAGGAGATTAAAAAAAAACAACCCAGGAAATTGAAGCCAACATACAGCAGCCTTATGTCAAGACTGATTTTAAAAAGAGAGATAATGAGATATCATTGCACTGTATCTTTTGATAGGGCTTCTAATTTTGTTGTTGTTGTTGTTATTGCAATCAGCACAGTGACTGTTGTTAAAACCCAAGTGATCTATCATCATTGCCTGTCTCTGCAGTGCTATTCCTCCTTTAATGGTATGGAACTTGGGCACAGTGAAAATTTCATTTATCCAAAATCAAACATGTCACCTTACAGCAGAATCAGGAATTTTAAAGCCCTGCAGCTTATTTAATAAACTTTACCACATGATCATCGTTTTCTGTACTTCATTTAAGACGAGATATTCAAATTGCCTCAACAGTTTGGGGCTTTAATAGGCTTTGTTTAATAGGTTTTTAATATACCTCCAGTCACCCAGGAATTTTTTAATTCCCATGCATAATTTACATTACTCCTGCTTCTTAAATAATAAAGAAGTTTCTAATAATAGAGTAATATGTGATGTCCTACTTCTAGGACTAAAGTTTGCTGAATGCACTACACAATGACTTTTTTAATTAGGAGAAGCACTGTGAACTCATTGCAGCTTTTAGTAGAAAGCAAGAGTTTAGAAAATCAGCATCCCTTTACAGTTCTTACAGTTCCTCTAAAAAAAGTTTACTACCAGCACAACAGGGGAGAGAAGAATCTATTACCTGAAACTATATTTACATTAAACTAGTTTAAGAGCCAATTTTTAAAGAGTGTATTACTTAACATAAGACGTGTCCTGCCTAAGAAGCAAAACACTTCAGAAAAACAAAATGGCCAATAGCACCACTATTCTTAGAGCAGCAGTGTAGTGTTTTGAACTGCTTTCATAAACACACACACTCTTCTACTTCTTGGAGTTTTGAAATATTTTTATCAATAGATGTTATAACCATGCAGCCAGTGCTGGCTGCATCAACATTGTGCCACACCAGCTCTACACTAGGGTTCAGTGCTGTTTCTACTGAAGAAACCAAACCAACAGAAACAACACTAGGACATTTTGCCAATTCTGTCTGGCAAGCGTAGAACTCCTATGTAGATTTTAATAACCAAGAAATGGAAACACTTCTAAGTGTGCTATAAGCTGGTGCTACTACATTAATACTCCTGAAAAGCGGCATCGCCCATCAGTTTGATGTAAAATGTTTCAGGATGAATACTGCAACCTTGTAGTGGGAAAACCAGGATGGAATTGAAAGATCAGAGCCTTAGTTCAGAGGAACAGACTGGAAATTAAGAAACGTATCCCAAACCCCAGTTCCTGTCCTGCACACCCACACACCCTCTTAGCTCTGTTCTGTTTCCAGCAGTCTGCTTTTGGTAAGGGAGTCTTCTCCTCTAAAACTCTCATTCAAACTGTAAAACAAGTGGAAATAGTTTTGTCTGTTTTTTAGTATTTTGTAACTATTTATCTCAGCCTGAGACAACATCTCAGTGAAAGAGAATTTTGTATCAAAGTTCTTTCTTTTATGGGTAATCATGGAAGTAACATCCCTGAAAGAGTCAAAAGGACCTAAATTACTTTTTCAAGTCCCAGTGATGGTCCCACTGTTCTCAAAAGCAGCAGGATAAGCCTCTGTATGTAGTTAAGTACAGCATAGTCCAAAAAGCAAATGAGGATCACCTTAGTCCTTATTTAATAAATCATAGCCATTCAAGTGTAAAGTGCAATATACTTTGTTTTTTATAAGACAACAGTTAATCATGAAATAAGAATGACGAAAAACTCTCTAGCATCAGCCAGAGATCTTCAAATCTGTTTTTTATAATTATTAAAGTAAAAACTGATACAAATTTAGGGTAGAACTTCAGCAGCTGGCTATTAATGAAAAGATTTCAGCTTAAAATCTAATAATGATTGCCAAGAAATAGAGTAGGCAAAATGAAAAACAAGTATTTCCTTCATTTACACAATCACAGCAAATTCAAACAACAATTTTCTTAACACACGTGAACTTATCCTGCAATGCTTGGGCCTAACTTCATGAAAAGTAGGTTTGGAAATGTTAAATGCCTTATATCCTAATTTTACACAGGAGAATTCTTTCAGCTTTAGCAGACTTCAGGAGTCTAGAAAACTCAGCTACTCAGGTCACTATAAAAACAATTGGGCGAATCAATTTCTGACACCTGGTTTATTTAGGCAGTTCTTATGCTCTGCGTTTAGGAAAGGAACCCCCAGAGAAATAAGTGTGTCCAAAGCAACGAAAACCTGTAATTACTTCACCCTTCAGCTGTATGAGAATGCATTTCTTGTAGGTTTAAAATTCATGAGAAGAAGAAAGATCAGAAGAATAATCTGCAGCCTGAAGTCATTTCTCAGCTGGGAATTTCCTGAAAAATTGTGCTACTCCATGCACATGAAAATAGTAAAAATGTGTGTATTTGGGTACATATGGATGCAGAGGACCCTGAGCACTGTTTATGTATAAAAAGAAATTAGGTAAACTCACAAATATTGCCTAAGTTTAAATCAAATAACACTTATTACACACTGACCTCAATAGGTAAGCCATAATCCCATGCCTGAAGCTTAAGTTTAGAGCATAGGAAATTCTTGCTGCTTCCTACCCAGAGTCTGAACCTTCCTGACTCTTCAGCTGAGGTTTCACCTTGTGAACACATGCTATGGTTTCAGGAGGTCCAGTAGTTTTAGTTCAATGGGATGGTCCAGCATTGTGTCTTCCATCCAATTATCTGGAATATATCTAAGCGCAGTATTTAAAAGAAATCTGTATTTAATAAGGCAAGGTCCTTATGGCCCGGTGCTCCCCAACAGGTATTTTATACCAGTTTGTGTAAGTTGGTGGCCAGGATAAATTTTCAGAGACTCAAAAATCTGTTTTCAAAAATCTAATTCAAACTTTATACTCTTCATTTTCTTTCTCTTTGCTTTCCATCTTGCTAACTCCCAAGAGATGGTCAGTTTAAAAGTCCTAAAAGACACCTTAAATAGAACAGGTACAGTTGGAATGGGAAACATGAATCAGTCTTCTGCAGGAGAAGCAGAACCACTCCCGGGAGAACATGAAACTTCATTCAGTTTGTTAGTGACACTAACACAGTGACATAGGGGTCACAGTAAAGGACATAGTAAAGGATCAGGAGTATTAATGTCTACCAGATCAGGCTTTTCTGGTTTGTCTAAATCTCACTCTAAAAATTCTTGTGAACCCTCTTTTCAAATTTCCTGGGTTATGATACACAGACTGGGTTTGGACTATACACATTATCTCAGTCATGCAGCTGTGTTTGCAGAGACACGCCACCACCACCACTCAAAGCAAGTGGATCATCTAGGCAGAGTAAACCCTAGGCAATTTCCAGAAGGGGCTTTTACACAATTATATGTAGCTATGTGTTATTTGCACTTTTAAAAATCTTCAACTTAGTTTCAAAAAACTCCAGGCATACACAGTTTATTTAACACTTTAAGGTTTATAGCCAGACACATGTGTCTGGATTTAAAAAGTACCTCAAATTTTTATTTAAAAACACCAAAAGAAGATATTTGTGTAGAGAAACAGATTTATAAAAACTTCTTGTAAATACACTTGCCATGATGTGTCACTGAAATTTCAACATTAGATGCTCTTCCTCCCTTACATCCGAAAAAAAAAAAAAAATAAAGCATTAAGAAATCTTGTGTTTTGTCATTTTTCATTAAAAAGGGACTGGAAAAAATATTTTTCTTTCATAACTAAAAATAATAAAAAAAAGATAGTTCATTAAGTTGCATTTGGCTGTGTTCATATGCTTCTGACAAAACACGCAGCATATGTAGATAGGATAATGCACTGCTACATTTGTGATACTTGATGGAAGATGTGGTGGATAGCTTGTTTATGGATAACCTCCACCATGAAATTATTTTCCTGCTATTTACTGTGGCCAGATCTGCAATATTTTTCATTTAGAGAAAAATTTCTGAGCCAAGAGACATATCAGCTGTGGAAAAGATATTTGCAGCATCTAGAGATGGAGCACTGCATAACAGACAAATAAATCACTGATAAACACTAGATACAAAACTGTAACATAGGGCCTCAGGGACATCCTCATATATTTTCATAACATCATTGGCTTTCATGGTAAAATGTGACCTAGTACTCTAGAGAGACTTAGATTTTTAATGTAATTTTTATTTGATCAAAAGGAAAGGGAATGGAAAAGAAAGAAGGGGATCAGAAAGGGAAGGAAAGGATCAAACTTAATTCAATCACTTGTACATTAAATTGCAGGGCTGTGCAAATTATATGCATTTCTCTCTACTATCTTTGGTGGGTTTTCTTTTCTCCAGTTTTCCATAAAGAAAACATGCAGTTGTCACAGTACTGAAAAACTGAACTGCAATATTCATCCAAAAGTGAACTACACAAGAGTAATTTTTTTAATGAAAATGAGACAAACCTCATTTTCTGCAGCAAGAGACATTGACACAAATTGATTAGAAAGTTTTGCACAATTCTTTCATTGTAAGGATAAAGTGGCCAAGAATGTTTTCAAAGGCACATGAAAATGGAATTGTCTGTCAATTTGTATTCACTACTTTGTTCAGCCAGTAAAAAGCCTTTGCACTAGCAGCCATGAACTTCTGCTGAGAATAAGAAGCAAATGGTTCAGTCTTAAAAACACTGGACCAAGGGGTTGCAGTATCAAAAGCAGAAGAGTGGAGAAAGGCATGAAGAAATCCAAGAAAATCTTGGTTGACAGTCTGGCACTTGAAGTTTTAGATCTTTTAGAAATTCTGACTGACAGAATTTTACCATTCCTAGAAAATAAAGCTGAAGCTAAAATTATGAAGAGTTATAAATTATTAAGAATTTTGACTGGTGAAGGCTTTTTTTTTCCCTCATGATATCCCTGAAACAGTTTGTCCACATCTTTTCTAACCAAAAAAAACTTCAGTGTGCTCAGCACAAAGTGATGTGACACAGTTCTCACAACTTAGTCTGAGGAACAGGGGAATAAAGTAGTCGCTGTAATGAATGTGACATAGCATGAGGGCTGAGCAGGACAGGATCCTAAGGAAGGCTAAAGCATAGGAGGACACAATATAAACACGATGTAGTTGCTTTTGGACAAGAGCCCAGTGATGCAGGCAAGGAGAAAGGAATGTGTCAGTGAAAAAGAGTCTGTGGCCAAGGCCATCACAGCTGCACTCCCATTTCTCAACTAAGCCCTGAGAACAGCATGAAAACAAAAGTTCATTTTATATGGCTGGAGAATATCTCGGATGGGATTAAGAAGAAAAAAATGTCAAGGAATTTAAGAGCAACAAAGTAGACTTCTAATACTTTGCAGAGTTGACTTCAGTATCCTCTGACTTGTGCTTAAAAGTCTTCTCTCTTTATTTTTCTAATTGATCCTTGCTAAACAAAATTCAATCTTCTTACTCTTGTAAGTGGTGATAGAAATGCCTAGTGATATAATGTGGCTCTCACAGATTCTCTATTAGATCATACATAGAAACCTATCAAAAAATTAATTACCTAATGAGCTATGCTACATAACTGTTGTTTGTATGTGATTTTTCCAATGAACTGTACATGGGAATCCTGAGGAAATGAAAGTGCCATAGAAACTGTGGGCCTTTCTGACGGGGGGGGGGGGGAAAAAAAAAAAAAAATCTAAATTACTTTTTCCAATATGTCACAGTGCATTTTAACATGCAAATAATTTTATGTATTAGTTCTCTTTTACTACTAGATATCATTACAAAATTTAGCCATTTCAATATTTTGTACTGAAGGCAATAAAGTACCACTTTTACAGTTGAAAACCCCAAAGCAACAGAAATTACCTATATATACCAAATGTGAGACTTTGGCCAGAATTATAACTAACAGAGTAGTGCCTTCCCCAGGCTTTTCAGGCATGCTCCTCTCAGTTGCAGTGCACAGAAATGGGGATTTTGAACCGTATACCTGTGTTCTTCATTGCTCAGATTCAAACACTGACAAGTCACACCTTGCATGCCAAAAGCACTATCTAGCTATGCTCCTACCTAAATGGGAGACTTCTTTCCTTTATTTTCAATCCAGACTATAGCTGACTGAAAATTTTGATAAAGATAGGAAGAAATCAGTACACTACAAAATGAAGTTTTGCTTTTCTTACAGATCCCACACTGCTGTTACATTCATGTGAAGATATTAAATCTAGTACAGCTAGTACTAGGATCTCTTGTGGGTTTTGCTTTGGAAATTCAGAAGAGCATCAGTTAAAACTGTCAGTAGGAATGAAGTTGGAATGACCTGCACCATCAAACATCACAACAGTAAGGATACAGACACCTGGAGATCCATGTTTACATATCTAGGGCAAATAGCAGAATACTTGATCTGCTTCTTAGGAGGAGTTAGGTTAGTTGTTCAAATTGTTTGGGGGGTTTTTTCACCTTTATTTATAAAATATAGAACCATCTTCTTTAAGTTTGAAGCTGACACTGTTCATATTACTATCTGAACTGTGCTGCTCTAACAAATACAAAGGTACACTCTCTTTTCTTTTTCCCACTGTTCGAAATCATAAATAGCAACATTTTCCACTTCAGGACTAGGCAAGGAAAGAAAGAAACTCCGTGACAAAGCAGCACAGCTTCTCCCTTCTCCACATCCTAATTCTCTCATCCCTGCTGAGATACAGATGGCACCAAAGAGCTCAAACACAGGAATTCACTCCTGTGTGGCTAAAACAAGGTAAATCAACATCCTTGTGTTGGCCTCTAACTTGATGCTAATTTCCCCAGAACAAAAATGATTTAAAAAAGGGCAGAAAGAGAAAGGTAGGTAATTAAGAACAAGCTTGTGGTATTCTATACTGCAACAAACATAGACTGAACTAATACCAATTTCAGTAGAGATGCAGGGCTGAGAAAAGCCAAAGGCTGTACTTTCACAGCCTGTTCTCAGAAAAACTTTAGCAGGTGCTGTCTGAGATTGGAGTGACACATCTTTGGAGTGGGCAAATAGAAGGCACAACCATGACAAGATAAGAGGTCACCATAGCCTGCAGGAGGTAAGTAAGCTCACCATCTTATCCACAGAAATTTTATATATGCTCTTCACAGACTGTTTTGGATATCCTTGTATAAGACTGCATAACAAAAAATACTATATTGTAATTTCCTTTCTTTCCAGGGTGAATAAATAAATTACATTTACAATACAAGGTGAAATACAGGAAACTTTTGTGCTTTCATGTTACTTCCCTGTGGTCCACTCTTCCGTATTTGTCATGTTTCACACCAATTTGGCATTTCAAATTTGGTCTTATAAGGAAGGCAATAAAGAAAGAAGTAAAGAAAATAAGTAAATAAGAAAGAAAAGGAAATGGAGGAAGGAGATGAATGGGAGGGAGGGAGAAGAGAGGGGATAAAAAAAGCAGGGAAAGGAAAAGAAACCTTCTCAACTGCTGTCATCTTAGTCTAACAAGTATTTTACATCAGAACTTCGTACTACCATTGCTACTGGGCAAACGCACATGTGGTTATGTTTTAGCAACTGGAACCAATTTTTTCCACTTTCACATATTTCCAGTTTGCTCGAAAACACCAAAGTCATTCAGACTAGGAAAAAAGTAAGAAAGGGTTGGTAAAACTTTCTGATGGAACACCCTCGTCAAAATAAACTACCTCTCCTCAACTTTTAACTTCTATATGTCTTATTACAGCCTTCCCCATATACTCCGTAAGACAGACTGACCCCAGAAAATACTCAACCATCAGGTAAATATTCTTGCCTCATCCCTTACATCCCACTTCCCAATGCAAGGAAAGTAGAAAAGCTCACTCAATCCAACAGAACCCACACTCAAAAGAAGGAGTTACCTCCAGGATTTTATGTCAGAAAGGATTTTGTTTCATGTTTTACACCAGAGGAAGACATAATGCCAAGCTTAAATTAAGAACAAAGTCCAAGTAATGGTGCATCACTTGTGGTTTTGGCAATAGTAAAAAAAAAGATAGCCTCAAAGAAAATATACCTTTTATGGAAACCAAATATAGACCACAACTGGCAAAGAGAAAACTGCATGGACAAACAAAACTGCTGGATAAACAAATCAAAATTATACAGGAAGCTGACACCCATTCTTTACAGTGGAAAACCAAAGATAAAAATGAGTCGTATATCTTATATTTTTGGACAAGGCAAACTCCCGTCTGTCTGGTGGTATATGATTTATATTCTCAAAGTAGTCTAATATTTCCAATATTACCCCTAAATAACCAACCAAATAATCAAGCAGAAGGATCATTTAGAATAGCTGATGTCATGGAATAGCTTACTAGTTTGTGAATAGTAGGAAAATGACTGGCCTTGAACTGCAATATGCATTTTAGATCAAATTATTAGAGCTTAGATATAAAGAGTGAGCAAGGAAGGGAGGAATGTAGGAAGAGAGGAAGAGTGAGGTCAAGAAAGAAATAGGGGAAATTCCTAACATGCTCTAGGTACGTTAGATCCTAAGTTTCTTTTTAGGAAGGTAAAAACAATTCCAAAGGAATCTACTATTTTTTCATAGAATTTTGAAAATTTGATTCTGGTTTCATTTTCTTACTTCTTCTGCTTGAAGATTTTCATCCTGATTTGTTTTGCGTATAAAGTGTCATTTATAAACACTTTTACTCCTTCGTCTGGCAGGAATGTAATCACATCAAATTCAATAGTAAGAAAAAAGTCAGCACCATAAACTGGGTCAGGAGAAGTGAGACAGTCAAGCACCAACACATCCTGCCTCATGTCTCTGACAGCTTTTACACTTCTGGAAATACTAGCAGATCTTTTAGTAATTTATTTTTACATATCCTCAAATACACAACCCCCATTATCTCACTGTTGTCTTACTCATTCCTTTGCCAGAGGTTATCACATCTCTAGAAGAACAGACAGAAGCAAATGTGTACCTGCACCTCAGCTACCTTAATTCACAGGTAGGTGAGAAATTGAATCATAAGCAAAAGGGGGCAGTGAATTGCCTTTCAGTTTCTGCCTTGCAGTTTCTGCCTTGTGGGCAGAAACACAACAGTTGTTTCACAGCTCTGATATGTGCACAGTAATGTCTTTAGGGACACAAGGATACTACGTTGATTTGAATTTCAAGAAGGTAAGAAATACTAGGTCTTCATGTGATTCCTCTTGAGTCCAGGTAAGTCCCTTTTATAAACTACTTGTCACTTTTCCTTTCAGATAATAACTACAAATCCTTCCTTCTCTGCAGAGAAATAAAAGAAAAACATAAACAGGTTACTTTTAAATTTTGTCATTTTAAAATGTGGGACAATGCTTTAAAGTGCATGCTGGATGTATCATCCTAATGGAAGAAAAAACACTTGAAGACTTAGCTGATGTTTCTGTTCCAAAGAATTCAAGAATTAGGTGATGTCTGGTCTTTATTTAGGATGCCTACACTCTTTTCTACCACAGTAAACTTAAGACTACCAATGAAAGTCTGTCAATTTGGAAGCCTCTTCTCACTAGAATAAATATATAGATGAAGAACAAATGGCTGTGAAATACATTCCTGTGTACATAGGTTTGGATTCTCTTAAATTAACTCCTACTCATTCAGTGATATGCTATGTTTCACCACAATGTTAGAAAGCCATGGTGATTCTGCTTAAGTATAAAGAAAAGGAGGTAGGATTGATTTGTAAAGAACATATATATTGCCAAAGTCAATTCATCACCATGTTCTTTAAGACATCTTCCCATCCACCACCACATACAGAAATTACTAACAGTACTTTACTGTTGAGCAAAGCACAATTAAATAACATACACATAGACAAAATAATGTAGAGATACTTTATAAATCCCTTTAAAATCTGCTTGTGACAGAAACTCCATCAACTTTTAGTATGGGAACTATGATTCCTATTAGTGGGACTACAGGCTTCAGGCAAACATGTAATAATACATTTTGTTATGAAATACGCTGAATAAGACATTTGTACTCTAGAAAGCAGAATAAATGCAATGATTCATAACATTTTTGTACAATGCAGTGAATGTTCATACATCGAAGTTTTCTCTCATTGCTGTAGCAACAAAGTAGAACAGAAAAAATAAGTAACAACTCCTAAATAGTTCAGAACAACTTAAGAAGAAAATAGGGCCAAAATATTTTTAAAATACTGACATGAATTTTGCACTTCCAGTACCTGGGCAGGGGGGAAAGAAGGAGAGACAACAAAATGCATAGCTTCTTTTCTCTAAATCTAACATTAAAGTGTTATGTTGACATCCTGGCCCCAGCCTGGGTTGTGGACTGCCCTGCTGGGCAGGGGCACGTTTGATCTGCTGAGTGGCTGCACGTGCCACATGAGAAACTGGCTGGGTGCTGCCCTATGGACATGCCACCCACTGGGGTGCTGCCCCAAAGCTCACTCTGCTGAATCCTTCTGCTTTCTTACCTCCCTTCTTATATCACTTGGTACAGCAGAAACATTCACAGTTGGATTGCAGAGACAAATTAATGTATTGGAGAAGAAGAAACACAAGTATTAATATCTGCCAGAAAAATCAACATACAACCATTTTCCCAATTAGAAGATGTCAGTAAACAAAATTAGCTGAAAAATACAAACTATTAAATACATTTTGAAGGTCATAAATTATTTTTGGAGACATAAAATTACCCTAATCATCTGTACTAACTTGCTCACAGTTTAAGGTTTCCTCCTACTGATTTTATTTAAAAGTTTTGGTGGGTTTTTCCTTTTTTTTTTTTTTTTTGTTTAAGGTTATATTTAAGGAAAAATTCAAAAATTTAGATGGCATTATATTTATGAGCATTAGTATTTTGCAAAGTATTTTGCAAAATTTAGTAAACATACAAAGACAGAAGTACCACATCTTTAAGGGTCAGGATAGTCAAAGGCAAGTTTCTTGAGCAGAGCCTACAGTAGGACAGGTGGCGAGCTGAGAGCACAAGCACACTGCACTCTAAGTTTCACAGCTGAGTATCAACCTGACCATGTGCAGTGACACAATTTGGCTTTTAATAGTCAGCCTTGAAAAAGAGAAGTCAGAAGTCTGTTCAAGCTCCAATGGCCCACCTAATGGCTGAGGTTATGGTAACTTATTTTGCAAATTTGTGCCCAAAGTTACCCATTTACTGCTGAGCAAAATAACAGCACAGGCCTGGAACAAAGCTTCAGCACACAGTACTGTCAGTCAGTTATTGCCTGTCAGAGCTCTAAAGTTATTATTTATAAAAATGGCTCAAGGTTTTACAAGGTAATTAAGCATCCAAGTCCATTACTTTCTGAGATAGTTAACTTGGTATTTTACCCAAGAATTAGTAAAAAATTACCTTCTATCCAACACATTTCCACGAAAATATATATGAAGACAATTAGATAAGCCGATCAATATCCAAGAGACAAACTCTCTTTCTCCACCATCAGCTGGAGTATTGAAACATTATTCTGAGTTACTATGCAGAGTGGAAAAAGGTGCCTACAGAGACATCTGCTCCAGCAACTGCAGCACTGGGCTGTCATCAAAATCCCTGTTACCATTTATGTCTCAAATGCCTGTGGACTTTCTTCCAGTAAGGTCATTTGAAATACATGTCTGGGTATATATTCAATAAAGGAACAAAGGTCTATATTAAAAATACATGGGAAAGAAGTCATTCATTCTTACTACTCCTATGCAGAATACCAAACCAAGGAGGGACTCTTTCCAGCAATATTTGTCTATCTTTGCATAGATATTCTTGTGACTCAAGCTGTGCACTCTGTGCAAGAGAAGGCACTTTGGCATTCAGAGAGCCTGTTTTACAGATTCAAAAGTTCACTCTCAAGTCTCCATTGATCATTAAAACAGAGGCTGGAGAAGGGAAGAGGAACAATAGTATAATGGGCAGCCTGCCATGCCCAAGTCATCTCATGTTATATAGTCTGTACATATATCCTTCATCACATTAGGCTTGTAAATTTCTTGCCAATTTTCTCTATGTTTTTCATCAGCTCTTCCCACTAGGATCCACACAGTGCACAAAGAGTTAAAAGATGCAGCTGATTTTAAAACATTTCTAACCTTCCAATGACAGGAATGTCAGGGTTTTTTGTGGGTTTTTTTTGGTTTTTTTTTTTGTTGTTGTTGTTTGGTTTGTTTTTGTTTTTGTTTTTGTTTTTTAAAGCCAAGAATATATTTAGATTTATTGGTGGATAAGGTGAAAACAACATTCTCATCACGTCAGCCTTGAGATAGATGCTTAAAAAATACAAGGACACACAGATATGCAATTAGAATTGCAGGGAGAGGGAGCATGGCTGCATATTTCACTCTCCTTTGAATTGTCTTTACTCCATGACAGCCTTGGCGTTTACCAGATGGAGTCAGATTTGTCTCATGCACAAGAAGAGGCAGGCTTCAGCTAAGCCAATATTTTTCTTTTTAACTGGCATTAACACCTCAGTTTTAAGTAAATATAAGCATGAACTTAAAAGAGAAATTTAAATCTCTGCAGCGACACAGCAGCTTTTCTATGTGCAAAATATGAAGTGATTTGTAATATTCAAAAAAAATAATTTCGAAGTCTGTAATAAACATCAAAAAGCTGTTGCAACAGAGATGAAAGAGGTGATGGTTTTTGCAGGTGAATGACTAGCTTTGTAATAATCTTCAAACTATTACCATAATTAGCCATTACTTCTGCTCAAAGCTTGAATCTAAATTCAATGGTACAAAGAAAAAAAGGGAAAAAAGAGAACATATGAAGACTTATATTACTTGTACATTTTTCTGGCATACTTTTTCCTAGTATCTATCCAAAATTAATAGGTACTCAAATATATGAAGTACTTAGAAAGCATTCTCAAGGAAAAATAAATTTTGCTTGATGACTTCATCAGAGTTTCACTTGCATGTAAATAAAATGTATGCTGCTTGGTGCCATGATATTTCTTCCAATAATATTTTAGGTGAGACTATTGAAATTTCATGCCAAATTTGATTTGCTTTCCACAGTCACCATTTGAGTCAAGGAAAGCACTAAACAATGTATTCAGATCAGTACCTACACATATGTGTTCCTATTAGTACATTTCCCAGTAAAGATGTTTGCTAGATGCTCGAGTAGTGAAATTAAACTATCTATCTGTTAAACGCTACAGAATTAAATACCTTACGAAACTGAAATTTACCTGAAAAGTATCAGAATAAATCTGACTACTTTGGTTATTGGTCTTATTTAAGAGCAATATTTTTGATACATGCTGTTCATAACTGGGTATCATCAACCATCTGAAAACCAATTTTTTTTTTTTTTTTTCCATAAGGAAAAGGAAATTGAACACAGCTTTTCTGGAAAAATTCATTCTATGCTTCCATTAATGTCAACAGTTATAACAAGTATTGGTTTTGTCTTCAATTACATTAAATTTCACATGGTAGGAATTCAAATGAATTCCCTTTCTTCTTCCATAGTTGTATGAGAATCCAAAAAAAATGGAGGGGGGAAGGGAGGAATAATAGATCCTCTGAGAAACTAGAATCTCTTAGTGACCTTTTAAAAGCCAGCTTTGAAAGCCTTGACTTTAGAGAAGGATGGCTTCTCCACAAAATTTTTTTTAATAGCTATTGTCTGTGGAGTACAAAGGGAAATAATACAAATAATTACAAGTAATCCTACATATTAATAATGCAGAACCATGAATAAAGTTGTTGTTAGAGCTCTCCTTTTAAATCAAATCATACTCTGACTCTCATTGCTAGTACTGTAACTTAGAAACCAAAAGGGTGCTTTACATAAAGGTTATAACAAGGCAATCTCTGATATCATTATCCATTTTATTTAAAATTTACTTCTCTGAAATTAAAAAAAAAAACCACCAAGAAAAAGAAAACAAGTATTTATTTACTCATGTTGCTTAAAAGCAGAAGGAAAAATAACAAAAAAAATTGTCATTTTGAATGGTAGGTCTACCAAATCAATCATTCACTAAGGGAACTAAATTTTTTATTGCTAGGACTTGTCTGAGAAAGCTTCAGGGCACCTAAAATTTATTTTAATAGAACCATTTTTTTTTATTGGACAAGGGAGGGAACTTGGTATCTGCAGATGAGGAGAAGGCAGAAGTGCTCAATGCCTACTTTGCTTCAGTTTTTAGTGCAAAGACGGCTTGCCTTCAAGACACCTGCCCTCCTAGGCTGGTAGATGGTGTCAGGGAGCAGAATGGTCCTCCCATTATCCAAGAGAACTGCTGAAATGTTTGGATATCCATAAATCTATGGGACCAGATGGGATCCATCCCAGGGTGATGAGAGAGCTGGCAGATGAGCTTGCAAAGCCACTCTCCACCATTTACCAACAGTCCTGGCTCACTGGTGAGGTTCCGGATGACTGGAAGCTGGCCAATGTGACACCCATTCACAAAAA
>VXBB01006189.1:539629-721052 GCA_013399915.1 Illadopsis cleaveri
AAAACAAAACAAACAAAAAAAAAACAACACTTTTCCTGGCAATAGCAAGTTTTATTTTACTGATTAAAATATTTGTATTTTTTTCTACACTGTAATAATTACATATCTTTTACTTTTATTAAGGAAAATATTTATGGCTCATTATTCTTCATTATTCAATTCTTGATCAAGGTTTGTGATACTTCCATGACAGCAGGCATCTCTGTTAATGTGCTCATGTGTTTTAATTAAGCTAAACTGAGAAGAAGGGGTTTATTCAAGACCTATATTGTGCTCATCCATTTATATACACATCAGCATAAAGCATGTTGGTTGGGGGACAGGATGTCGGAAGTTTGGGGCTTTTGAGTTTATGCAGTTTACCTTCATGCTAGTTGTTGATGATAATTTTAACATAAATTTAACATTCTAATTTTCTTAACTTTTGCCTTCTTTATTCATTATGTCATATGTGATTACTTCCATCAAGAGAATTGCTGTAGAATGTCTGCACCTCTGCTAAAATATCTCTTTGTTCTTTTCTGATTGATTGACTGACTGTAAAGCACCACAGTAAAAAAAATTGTTCAAGTTGATAATTACTCTTTTGTGATGCTTAATTGTTTCTATTACCTTTGTTTACTACTAAAATGATAGCTACTGTCTTGATTTTACACCCTGTCCTGCTCTGCTTATACACAGTAAATATTGAGAGCTAGAAGCAAGTGACAAGTCACGAGACTTGTGGCCACCCTGTGTCAGCCCCAGAGCACACAAACCCACAGGACAGTAACCAAAGCAGCAGTCAGCAGGTTACAGAAAAATCACATGAGCTCTCTCCTAGGACAGAAGAGTACCTCTGATTCTATGCCATATTTCCAGCCAAAAGATTATGTTATTTGAGACATCTAAACTAATACCACACTTGGTGAAGCTTTCAGGGCACATTTCCTTTCAATTCCTGCCAGACTTTTTTTGCCACTCCCACAGAGAAATACAAGCAACATGAAGGAAAAAACTATCTGATAAAAGCCTAAATGTCAAGGAATTCAGAACCACCTGCAGCACTGGGCATTAAAAAGAACCATGTTTTTATGAAACCACTGCTTTTTAAAAAACAAGAGAAGCGAAACACAAGTAAAATAATTGTGTCATAATTTCCCCATTTTAACTTTTATTATCCTTCACTGGTACTAATTCCATAGTGCTCTTTAAGACAGTTAAAGAACACCATAAAATAGCTTTCTGTTTTAATGTACACCATTTCTAACAAAAAATTGCTTTTTAAAAGATACAAAATGGTATAATAGTTCATTTGGCTTCTTTTTCTTTTTTTTTGTAAGTACAATTTCATTTTGTGTCAAATCCAGACCATTATGAATACAGACCTCCATTTGGTAGAAGTTGGCCAGCCTGGATTCATTTTGCACAGTATTTACTTAGTATTAAAGTGACTAATAGTTTCCCCATCTTCAGAGTATGTATATGCTTGAGGCAAAAAATGCTGTGTTGCATTAGTTAATAAATTGTGGAAAGAAGAGGGAAAAAAATATATATGCATTTTGAAAATTTCAATGAAACATGAAGTCTCTGAATTTTATCAATGGGAAAATTGGGAGTGTGTCCTGAAAAGACAAGTGCTTTCCACTACCCAAAATTCTCTTCCTGCCAAGGTTCAACCAGACAAGCACGAGTTGCACTCCAGTTGCTCAGAAAGGTCTTTGCAAAACAGCTAAGGTCAAGACTGTGGCTGAAGATCTGATTCCTGAATTAGGGAGGTCTAGGCTTCAGATGTATTTAGTTTGCATAGCAATGAAATGAGATCTCCCGTAACACAGAGGACTATCACACAGCACTCTCCTCTCCAGCCCACCTGTGCTTCTGTGCAGACAAAAACTGCGATCAGCTGAAGTGCAGATCAAGTAAAACCTGACCTCGTGATCAGGACACTCAGCTGTGAGAAGACAGACTCAACTTCCTGGAAACTGCATGTATTTTACATGAGACTTCCATCAGATAATAACACAAAAAAAAAAAACCAGAGAGCAAAGGCCAGGGCTCTGAGCATTTCCTGTGCCTCTCCTCCAAGTGCTCTATCTGCATGGTTTCATTCAGGCTCTTTCTTGTCTGCTCTGAAGTTTCTCCTGCTGGGATTTTGACGAGTTCTAAGATGGGAGCGAACTGCTAGTGCTGGCTTTTCTCAGCTTGGTGCTTAAATCGTTAAGAAGAATAGGCTGTACTCAAATATTAATAACATGCTTTGGTGGAAAGACCCCTGACTGTTTCTAGGATCTTCAGAAACAGTGGTAAAGGGAAGACTGGTAAAATCAGGATGCTCTAAACAGAATAACACCAGGAAGCTGACATTGCTGCCATACAAGTTTCTTTTTGGTAACTAATGCCTAGTTTAAAATGCCCAGCATTTCAATGATCTTACTTTGCTTTATAAAAATTATTGAGAAAAAAAACCAACCCACAATTATTCCCAAAACAAAGGAGTATCCAGAAATGGCAATTATGCTCATTCCAAATGTCATTGTGCAGTACAAAGTACTTCAGCATTATAAGAGTACTTTACTTCAATTATTTCATAAGCTATTTGATTTGGAAATCAACTACCCAGTATAATAGTATAATATTCATGCCGAGAGAGAATCCAAATAAGAACAAAGCCAAGACATTTCAAATAAGATGGAAATAGCTGCCACAAGAATCCCCATCAATACAAAACAAAAATCCACTAATCTCTAGTTTCATCCATTCATTCTGAATTAGTCCAAGAAATAAAGCAGAGTGGAAGGACAGCTCAGCGTGCAGACAGGAACAAAGTACAATGGCATACAGTAGCACTGACATGCAGTAGTAATGATTCAGAAAAACAAGTATTGAATGTTTAGGGGCAAGACAACAGACTGATGACTTTTTATAGGACTGATTTACTCTAAGATTTTAAGGAAAAATAGCTGTTTCATTTGTATCTCTCGACTAATAATTAAAATATGTATCAGCAGCAACAGGGTGGTTGAACCAGAAAAGCTGCTTAACTGATGATCATACAGTGTAATTCCTCTCTTTCTGTCACATTTTGTTATGAGTCAGTTGTGTTTAGTCATCTTAGCGCTCACAGTGTTATGAGCAGTCACCACGTGGAACTGTACACTGTAATAACATAACAATGCACTGGTAAAAAAAAGAAGAGAGTAGTAAGAAAAACCCCCAAGGTTAGACTGAAAAATCCAGTGGTATAATTTTTCATTTCCACAGGACTGTATCTTTCTTCTCTGCATTCCATATTAGGGATTTTTCCAGTGGAGTTTTATATGTCTCTATGATAGGGATTTTTCAGCTCCCTGGTATTCACCTCTCTTGCTTTGCTTAGTTTTAGCCTATTATTATCAGCTTCCTCCTAGGACAACATGAAGTAACTCCACTCTCTTCTTGGTGTTTACATCCTTATTCATAATAACTGAGTTTACAAGCACTCAAATAACAGAAATGGAACTTCCAGAAACAGTTATGGACATATATGCAGGATTACAGAAACAGAAAGCAAGTTGGAGTTCTTTGTAAAGACTGCCAAAATTTTAATATTTCAAGCAGAAATTCATCCATAGAAGCAACAGGAAAAAAGACTGCATGCGTTGGTATAAATAAGAGTCCTACTGAAAGAAATGCATATTTTTTAAGTAATATAACAGTGATTTAAGAGAATCGACATTTTCTTTTCTTTGTTTTTCTGTTCAGAGGAAAGAGATCTAAGTCATGACACTGGGCCTTCTACTACCACAGCAAAGCACTTCCCATCATCCCTTTCAGAGATTACTACTCTACTCCATTTTGAAATAAGTAATTTGCTGCCCCCCAAGTATTTAAATTTGAAAGCTATTCTGTAGCTTCATTCATTTCTCTTATGGTTCTAATTCCTAACCCTGCCTTTTTTTAGGGTCATTTTATGTGGAATTTTCTTTCTTGGAACAGTCATTATTAATCTTTTCTTCTTCCCTAATGCTCATTCCTGGCCATCATGCATTCATAAAGAGAAATTATACCCCATGTGAATTTCTGATTCACTTGGCTAGACAAGCTCTTGTGAAATAGACAAGATAAACTGAGCATTCTCCTGACCATCCCAGCAGCCCTCTAGTTGTATTCCAGTATGTGTACTATGAAGGCTAGAACTAAGAACAACATTCCAAATGACACCTTATCAACACCACAGATAGGGAAGTTTTCATGCCATTATTTTCATTAAACATTGGATAGAGGATCACATTTGACTTTTGGTCCCTCTTAGAGCTTACATTCATTTTAGGATCACAGGTATCATTTTCTCTTATTTTATTTTCTGATGAAGCAGCTCATATATTATAAATACAGAGTCACTTTGCCCCATTTCATGTTATTTCATGGACCTTAGAGACTCTTTCATGATGTTTTGATCCTCCTTTGATGACACATCTCAACTTTTTGATCTCCAAATGCCACTGGCAAAAACCTTATTGTGCCTTAGTCATTAGTGAGAATGTTAAATAAGATCCAAACCTATCCTACAGCACTGTCTTTAAGCAATCTGTTTCAAACCCTAGTTTGAGACTTCTTCATTAATGTTCCTTATACATCTTTTTAATCATGCACTAATTTTAACTTTCTCTGTCTTAACAAATACTTCCTCAGAAGACTATTGACTTTTTGTGATCTATTATATATCCTTCAGTAAGAGGGGCAAATGTCTAGTCAAGACAAGAAGGTATAAACTGCCTTGGTAAATCCATGTAACTTTTTTGCTCATATTAATTTGCCTCCACATTCATTCTTCTGAAATATTTCATAGAGCATTTTATAAAGTTTTATTTATCCTTGAATTATTCTTTTTCTTAAAATATTTGTAAAATACTCATCACTTTTTATTCATCCAGTGCCATCCTTAGTTTGATAGTCAGTAAAACCCGAGGCCTGCAGTTTCGTATATGTCAGACTTGCCACCCATGTCCCCCTCACCCCACTCTGTGCCTTATGAACACAAGATTCCAGTACAGTTACTGAGAATACAGTCCTTTGTGCCTCTTGGGTATGGTAATTTCCATTTTATACACTCATTCCAGTTATTTACTCACTTGGCCTTTGGCCTCTTGTTCAACGTCTGAAAACTGACTCAAAATATTCACTGAGTTGTGAGGTCACACTGACTTTACCTTTAATCTGGATGTTACAGTCACAGTGTAATGATCTCCCATTTTTCTGCTCCCTCTTTTCAAGTGACTAAAGAACCTACCCCAATTTCTCGTAAGTTCCTGAAAAATGCTTAATCAGCTTCACTTAAGGAATGTCACTTATTCACAGTACTTCCTGACTTTTAAAATGGACTTTCAGTACTGCCTGCTCAAGTTTGTTGCATATCTAGGTATCTCTTTCAAACATTCACATTATTAAGACACAAGTTGGGGGTTTTTTTGAAGCTGGGGGTTTTTTTGGTTTGGGGTGTTTTTTTTGTTGTTTTTTGTTGTTGTTGTTGTTGTTTTGGGAGGGGTGGAGGGGGGCAGAGGGAGGAGTGGGTGTGAGGCAAGGGCAGGGAGAGTAAAAGTTCTAAATCCTACAGTTTTGATTAAAACACCCCAAGTTCTCCAGCCCTCAAGCCTAACCAATCTTGTTGGGAAACTTCCTTAATTGCTCAGAATTTGCAATATTACAAATGAAAGCTGATAGTACTCCACATTTTACTTACATGGTGTCAATGTGGGACCACATTAGCTGAGGAGGTTTTCTGCTAACAGTTCTACAATGTCTTCACAATTTAACAGAATCAAATATAAAAAAATTCTCTTTGCTGGTTCACTGGCATTGTGGTGAAAAACGCTGCTCTCATTTCTGAGACAGGTGGGAGCTATCTCTGTTAGAAATGGTTGCTCCCAAGTAACTAAGGGCTTATCTTCCATATTGACCCACATTTCAAAAGTATTTTTCTCTCTAAATACTCTAAAGATACCACATTCTACATTAAAATCTGTATGTCTTCAATATCCCATTTTCATGTAAGGGATATTGATCCAAATAAATGTATTTTATATATCCTCTTTGACATCCATATTAGTATATACTGAACTCTTCAGTCTTTGTGCCAGTTCTATTAATTACTCAACCATACTATTGTTAAACAAACAACACCTGATTTCAATGTCTAAAATAATTCCAGATTTTTCACATTTAGGCATAAGACCCTGAGCTGTGATTGGTGGAGCACAGTCAGTTCCAGGCCTCGCTAACTATGGCCCTTTCATTATCTATACAATTTACCTCAACAGTCACATAAATATTTGCTTTCCTTACATTTGCTACTTCATTCTGTCAAAATGACAGCCCTTTTTCATCTGTCACCTTTCTATTTCGTAAATACGGGTTACAAGAGTACATGATTCTTTCCCTCACTTTGTATTAAAGTAATTATTCATGCCAAAACCAGAACTCTAGTCTATCCACAGTGAAGGGATCCATTTCTGTGAATGCAGTCTAGGCTTGTATAATTGTTAATTCAGAATGTACCACACTCATTGCATAAACAAATCTCAGCTGACATTACCTAGACATTTTCCTCTCAGCTACATCAGACAAAATCTATTCCTCTGATGCCGCACCTTAATCAGATGAAGAAAACAAAACAGCAAGTTTTAGCAACTGATGCTCAGGCTCTACCAGGAATACAGTTTTATACTTTATCAACCATTTATCTCCCAGTGCCTATTTCCACAAACAAAAGCCCAACAGTCCTTTCCATCAAGTCATTAAATAAACCTTAGTGGAGAAAAGTTTTACAAAAAAGGTAATTGTAAATGCTTCATTATATGATGGTGTGACTCAAACCTCTTTTAATCATTCTATTTGTTGTTTGCAACATGGAGAAAGAGTTACAATGGAGACAAGAATGGACTCCTTTAACTTTGACAGGGTAAGAAGGAAAACATTCCTTTTAAAGGAAATGCCAGTTAAATATAACATGAAAGTGAACCTAATTCCATATGCTTGCTTTAATGTGGTACATCAAAAGTGTTAATGGAGAGCAAGTTGACTGTATATAATATATATATTTACTGGCTACTCCCCTGAGAACAAGTTTTGAGCTGTGGTTTTGGTTTATTCTGAAGTTGCTTTTATATTCCAGAGGATTTCAAAATACAACTCTGAGTGACTGTTTCACCCCCCTGAGATAGGAAGACTATGTGGGCTGGGAATTGACATGTTTCTGGTTTTCCCCTCTAACCTTTGTGTTTTAAACTGTTTACATTTCATGGTTGTGCATCTCTTAGCTAACAATGTTTGGGAATGAACTCTGTTTTGCATTTGAGTGAAGAAGAATGCAACCAAACCTTCTGGAAAAAGTATATTCAAACCAACTCTCATTTTAGAAGCTGCCACAAAAATGAATTGCATATCAGAAAGCAGGGATGTGCTGCACACTTTTCTAAGGACCTTCTGCCTTCTATTTAGGCTGAAGTGTTAGAATTCTACCCAGAGAACAAGAAGGAAGATCTTCCCTAAGAAGCAAATACTTGAAGTTGTATTGCAGAAACTTAAAGGAATATTTGGTCTAGGATGTACTTTGTAATCTGACCTGAATATTGGTTTGCCTTATGATATTTACTTCAATTCCACGTTCATGGAACAGTGCTTAATTTTCTTGTAGGCTCAGGTTAGAATCTCTTCAAGTGCAGTAACTCTGACTGTGTGGCCTGAAATGAACTACTGAGTATTGAGTGCAGCTTTTCCATAGTTTACTTGTTCTGCTCCAATTACACACCAATCACTTTAAAGTTTTTATTCTTTATATTACATTTTTTCATAATTCTCCTCCCATCTCATGGTTCATTCAGAACGTACATCTACAGCTTTAAAAGCTTAAACTAACAGAGACACACATAGCTTGGCTTTAAGGCACTTAGTCTTACATTAGCTTCCTATTTTGTATTTTAAAAAAAATTAACTGAGTTCACTTAGGCAAATCTCAAGGGCAGAGGTTTTTTCCCCCCTTCTTTTGCAGTTAGTAGGATATAAAATTCCTTCAGCTCATCAGCCAACACATTGACACTAGGAAACTGAGGAGAAAAACCCAACATTTTGCCTTTCTGAACTGGATGCTGAAATTCCCCCAGGAAGACATAATTTTGGAAAGATTTAAAAGAATTAATTCCTGGCTGCCATGAGGACTTTGACAGCTTTCACAGAGCATCTCTTTAAGAGAAACAGAAGAAAGAATATCTGAAGGGACAGCCTTGAGAGTTGACATAATTTTCATGCATTTCTGCTTGAAATTTCTGCTGTATCATGTCAAGCTACAAGCTTTGCTAGAAAATCCAGGCCTCCTTTTCACAACTCAACGGACTTGAAAAAGCTCATCTTTCAATTATCTTTGAGCTTGTATGCAATTCATGTATGAAATCTAAAATCCTATTTAAAACTTAAATCTTATTAAAGAGAACAGCTTATACTGGAAACTAGACAAAAGACAAAATTAAGCCTGTTAATAGCAACAAATGAAAATAAGCAAGAAAACTTAGTAGAAGCAACTTATATCTTGCTTGCATTGAATTAAATACCGATGGAATCCACCAGAATGAGAAACTCTATTTTTTCCAGAATGAACACTCTCATTAGGTAGCAACCTAATTTGAAAACTAAGTTCAACTACTATTGCACATAAGAAATTATTCCTGTTTGCCATTTTAAGCCAAGAAGGCAGCACGTGGTCATTTTGCATGCATGAGACTGGGTCAGAGAACAAGGGCAGAAAGAGTTTTCCAGTTCCAACAGAGGACTGTGAAGTGAAGAGCAGTGTACAAGACTCAGCATATTTCTATTTGGAAAAAGGTTATTGCAAATTAATGCACGTAGAAGAGAGAATTAATTATGGCAGTGACTAAAGGCCACTGAAATTATAGGGACTTGGCAAGGCACTTTAACTCACTTTTAGACTCAATAAATCAAAGCCCACTTTTTATCAGCAGCTACACAAAATCTGATAATTATTTTCAGAATATTTATACCTAACTTTGAAAAGCTTTCACCCCACATCCCCAATTTTTCTGTAACATGGGCACAGTTCTCCCACCTGAACAACTTTGTGTATGTTTCTCAGCTGGGTTGGTTTTTTTTTGATAGCTTACTGCTTTTATTTAACGTGTTGCTTTTCACTGCCTGGTCAAAATGCATAACTATTATAGAGCAACAATCAATTTATTAGAATGATGCAGGATATAGAAATGCTGCTTAAAACTTGACCAGACTTCAATCTAAAACTATTGCACATTGTTCAAGCGGCTGGCTGAGAACTATGGGCTACTTCCTTTGGTACATTTGGTACTTGTGCAAGGATACCCATTGTACTCATTTCTGTAACACACACGTGGGGTATGATGGCACTTTCCAGTTATTTTAAAACCTATGTCAACAACTGTCAATTCTGACAATATCCAGTAGGTGGCAGATCTCACATGCAACACAGTAAAGTTACAGAGATGAAAAAAGCCCTCTGAAAAACACTGATAATAGTTAAGAAAAATCAACCTGCCCTCATACATAATTCTTAATTATATAAAGTACCAAAGTAGGAATCTCAATGTAATTAACGTACGAGGCTGGAACACACACCCAAAAGCTCTTTCAAACAATGGAAACCATCTCTTTTTAATTTCTTAAAACAATAGTTTTCAGTACAAGGCGCAATTCACCACGTGCCTTCTCAAGATCAAAAAAACTATTAAGTAAAAAAATTTGATATTATAATGATTTTATAAAACCTGATATTAATTTTCAGGATTTTGTAGCATTTGTAAAAGGGTAATGAAACACAGAAATTGTTAAGAAAACCCCCTGACATATCATTCTAATTATAAGTTCACTTACTTTCAAGGGTCTAAAAGCATTAAGGTTATCTTTAATGTTTGTAAAGGTGGCTCTGTAAAAAGAGGTGCACAATCTTATGGAATGTGCCAAGATGGGATGTCTGTCACATTTTTTTTTTCCATTTAAAATGAAAACATAACTATTCTTGAATAGCTGGAGATGTAGACTGGGCTAACATGGGCAGAAGTAACTGATGAAATTAAAAGAGGAAGGTCACAGACTGTAACTGAATTGTCCAGCCATGACTCATGACATTAATTGAGTTTTTAAATGTCCATGTGTGATCAGGCTTCAAAATTCTCTAATCCCTCGACTCTCCACACCACCTGTTCGTATTCCCAGATGGAAAGACAGGATGAAGCCCCTTTTTTCTACATTTTTAGAACCTTCCAAAACCACTTATGAATCCTGAATTTACGGCCGCATCTGTAAGTACAAGGCTCTGTAATAAATGAAGAGTTTTGCTAGTGTGTCTTAGCTGGTATTAATTTAAGCAAAATTATTCTTGAGGGAAAAAAATCTAACTAATCAATATTAGGAAAACAGAGTTTTTACTTTTTTCCAACTATGTAGTTAACGGCTTGTATTTACACTAATCAAGTTACTCCAGTTTAAAGTACCCTAATGAGCCTCTTGTCCTTCAGAAGAGAAAAACTGCTCTTTAATCTATGAATTTACATAGATCAGATTATGCGTTAGGCTTCTAATACTGTCTTCATCAAGACTCTTCAAAGATCTGCTTTTATTTATCAGAATACAAATTCGTAACTCTTAACAGGGCTTGAAATCAGAAATTATGTGCTCCTCTGTAGAAGCTCACCTCTGAGCCTATTTCTGAAATAGAAACATTTTTGCAGGTACAGGGGATAAAAAAAGTAAAATACATTAAAATTCCTTGAGCCTAAGGGGTTTTGAGGGGGAGGCCTAAAAATAATTGTCTGAATTGTGGGGTTTTGCCTTCTTTCTACTTCTAAATATTCTTTCAGACCTACATAAAACTATTTTTAAAGAAACAACTTTCCCAGTTTCAAGAACAGAGCTTTTGATGTTTCTAAGCTGCTAGAGGCTAAAAAAAGTCAAATTTGAATAAAGTAAAGCATGTGCTTTCCTTGGTGAGAAATACAATGATACGATCTTTTGCTCAGCAAACAGAAGTCAATGATAATTGACTCATTTATTTTTAATAAGCAAGATTCCTTCTTTTCAACATGACTGTACATAATTAGCCCAGGAACAAAGTAATGTAACATCTTCTGGGGTACTGACATTTCATAAACATCTAGTGTTGCAAGCAAAAAATATTTTTTTAATAAACAGGAGTACTGAAGAAATACAATCAAAATTGCTTAAGAAATTATGAAAACTAAGAAGCTCTTCACTTTTGATCACTTCAAAGTGATCAAAAGAGAAAATGGCTTAGTATTTCTCAACAGCATTCCGTAGTTTCTGTGATGAACAGAGATGACAAACCCATCATTTTATGCCCAGGTCAGTTCCTTCCCTATGTTTTCTTCTCTCTGAAAGTCCAAACTATATTGACGATTTATACCAACTGGCATCATCGTATGTGTCATGAGTGTCAACCTGGCACTGAAAACTGAAGCACAATTGCTAAGTTATTTTATACACAATAAACAGTTGGCAAGATAATAATTAATTTTCAGTTGCTAACAGCTTGGAGCTCCTCCCAACAAGAAGGGAAGAGGTGACAATCACAAGTAAATTACAGTTCTCTAAGCCTTACATCTCCTCTCCCTCTTGTGATCTGGGAAAGAAATGACATTTTACATTTTTTAAGTAAATGTCTACAGTGAGAGTTATTCCTTTGAAAATGCAGCAACACAGCTCATTACCTCTAAGTGACATCCATCTCAGACACCACATGTGAGAATATATTTTCCCAAGGTCGGACTCTGTAACATTTTCTGCCAAACTGCATCTCAGGCTGATAGCTGCATATGGTCCTTCTAAAATAAGGGAATTAATTTGAATATTACAAGCTTCTGCTCTTGCTACAGTAATCCTCAAGCCATCTGACTGAAAAGGGGAACCACAGGCTATTTAAAATACATGCTAGATGATAGAAATGCAAGATAAAAATGTTAAAGGCGTGTTCTGATTGCCAGCATTACGTGACATGCAACCACCACCAAGGCCAAGAACCAAGGGGCCCGGCACCACAGATCTCATGAGCAGGAGCTACTCCTGCAGCATTGCTCCTTGGGGACATGTATATTCTTCCCCATGCCACCAAGAGCTCAAAGATGAAGGGAGTATGAATCAAGGCATCAGTGTACAGAAAATCTCTCATTATGCTTGATTTTAAAGAATCAGTACAGGCAGAAATGCTCTGGTGATGTGCTGTCTGCACAGCTAGATGTGACTTTTTGACATCTGATATTGCGGTGATCAAATTATGTCAAAGGAGCAGGAATCAAACAGAAGGGATATGCAAAATTCGTGCTTCTCCTCATCCTGGCTTGTTAACCAGATACTTCATCACAGCCGGTGTGGGTCCTGTACTGCATGGAGGCAAGTGGAAGTCATGCCACATTGTGCAGCCCAAGTACAGCACCTGCACTCTACGTTTTTGTCCAGAACATGAAGGCTGTAGCACCACTGTCCTCTTCTCAAAAGACACCACATAACAGTCTGAACAGAAAATTTATGATCAGTTTAAGGTACTGATTAGTTCTGATATTATGGACAATGAATGACAAAAATGTGCAAATTACAAGTGCACACGCAAGGGAGTGTGAGAGAGAAATCAGCAGGTGCATTCAAATCCACATTGCTTGTAATAATTCCAAATAAATAAAACAGAATTCATATGCTGATAATGCAGCATGTAATTTATTACTGTGAAATGGATGCACAGAAAAAAATAGTCTTAGGACTTTGAAAACAATAAATGCTGAATTATTTAAAAATATTTCTGAAATATCAACAAAAAGTATAGAAATATCACAGGCTAATTACCTGCAAAAATGCCATTTGAAAAAGCAGCTCTTTCATTGTAGATGAAACATCTTTGATAAAAACCAACAACAAAAAGAAAGCCCCTGCATCTGTTCTGAAAATTAATGTGGTTGTAAAATACCGCAAATTCTCCTTTATCTTTCATGCTTCTCATGCCTGCTTCAGCATATTTGAAACACTGAAAAGGTTTATGCATAAGTTCTCACTTGGCACTACCTCTGATTAGTTTTATATACAGCAATCAAAACTAATTGCAACTGTTCCTTAAACAACATTATTAAGGTGTTTTTGCAGGCTGTGGTGCCCTACAGGTTTTAAGTGGCCTAGAAGAATATAGAGAGATGTTTTTCTTGGCTTTAATAGTCTCCATTCTGCTCACAGTAAGGACACAACAACAGAGCTGGAAACAGTTTATTGGCTGAGAGTAAGTCTAACTAAAAATGCTTTTTTTGGACATGACCAAATTACTCACAATTTCAAGTTGGATTTGGCAAAGAATTCTGGCTGAATGAAAATCCTGAGATAGCTTTTTGACTTTTCAGATTTAATTTTCTAAACAAAATGTTTCAACCTTTTGTTCTGGAAAAGGATTTTTATTTCAAGATTGACCTACTTTTAAAAAAGCTGCAAAGAAATATTGTTGACCTGGGATCCATTTTTTTCAACTAAAACAAAATTCTTTTTTGAGGATACAGCCTCCATACCTAAACACTCATATTTTGTACTCCGCTATAAAGAAACTCCCTTGCAATAGTTGACAACATAGGAAGAGAAGACAAAAGATCTGCTTGCACCTTAGTTTGTGCAAGTTTTTTGATATATATTATCAAAAAACCCAACGATATTATGATTTCATTTTCTTCCTCCAAAAGTAGCAAATTTTGCACTCCAACACAGTTCTCTGTTCCAATCCAATCCTTACTGAAGTCTTTGATTTACTACTATGCCAACAATATGGGTATATATTGTTACTAAATAAAGTGATGACTCCTTATGGTCAGAGATAAATGTTGTTGCTGCTTACATTAACCTTTATTATGCCTATATAAATCAATGGGTTCCAGCATAAGCTTTCCAGAGATGAAGTTAAATATAATCCTGTTTATATAGCCACATGATGAATTTTACTTGAGAAGCGCACTATTTTATGAAGTCTGGAATTCAGACAGAAACTAAAAAAGTAAGAAATTTCTGAAAAAATATGAAATACAGTGCCTGTTTTCAAGCTAAATACAATGGATCTCTTTTAGAAAAGGGCAGACTTTCTTGAATGTCAGCTGACACATGGTTCATTTAACTCAAATTTCTATTTACATCTCAAAATCAAGGCTGATTTTGACTCCCCTAGTTTAGTTTGAGCTCGTGTTCATGAGGAAAATTCACACCTGACATGAAGAAATGCTTTCTAACAGCTTCCAAACATGTTCAAAAAATATTTTCTTCTGGTTTAACCAAAGGCTATACTAATAAAAAAATATTGTACTTGCAAAGTCAAACACTAAAAATTTTAGGAAATGTCAAAATTATGCCTGTTTGTCCCACCTTAATTCACCCTGCTTATGTGTCCTTCTAGGAATTAATGCAGTCATGCATTAGAGCCAGATCTTCCAAACCATAAGTAATAGGCACAGTACTCATTACCAGGATATATTCTCACTAGCAAACTCCAAAATACAGGCATTGCATTCTGTACAAGGACAAAACCAGCGCTTTTATACAAGCCTAAGTTAATTGAGAGTCGTGTAATAGGACAACCACAAAACTGTGAAGTCTCTACCCACAGAACAGCTTTCTAGAGCAAGAAGGGAGGAATCCCACTTCACAACATATATGCATGTCCTGACTGTGCTTTCTTAGGAAGTTTAGGAGAACTGCTTGCCAGAGTTTCTCCCTGTTTCTATTTGTATAGGTTGATGTATAGCAGAGGTGTGCATGTGTCAGAATCCTTTACACACGTATTTCTGCATACTTTGAATTGCATTCTGGGATGTTATGAAATCAAAAGAACTATAAAATTCAGAACAGAACTGTCATGCATGATGGATATTTGTGAGACTGCAAAAATAGCTATATATATTGATGCTCTGTAGAACACTAGAGAGATTCTATGAACCCTGTCCCAGTCTTGTGATCCTGCTCATTGTTGAACACAGGTAATTCTGTGTGCACAGCTCCACAACCAAGCTCTGTCCACAGGTTTGGGATCTTTGTCGTCCCATCTCACATTTCTAAGAGAAATGTGCTTGGGTTTTTAAGTTAATTTTTATTGCAATTACTCTAAGCAAAAAAATTTCAAAAGATATGTAAGTAGTTTTACTGACACTCCTAGGATTTAAATTTATAATTATCCATTCTGTGTTCTTGTAGCTTTATGACTCATGTATTTTGTCAATAATAATGTTAAAATCACACTTGAAACAGTTCACTGAAAACGTCCCAATAACAGATGATAATAAAACACACAGATTCCTTCATAGTGGCATATATCTCTCTTAAATAAAAACAGCTCTTAAAAGCTTCTTGTATTAGGTTTTCTATAAATTGAAAATAAAAGTGAAGATATTAAGTATAATTATTAGGTGATAACTGTGAGTATACAGTTTAATGAAGCTTTTGAATGTGGAGATATTTATTCTTTCTGGGTTTTTTAATTAATGGGGCTGAATTTAAATAAGTGTTGCCATCTTTCAAGGAACAACAGCATTCTTCATTTATAATTTAAATATTCAAGGGAACTATAATTAACAAAAATCACTCCACTTTCTTACTGCTGAACTAGGAGCTACTTCAAACTCATTGGGACATAAAGTTTATGAAACACCCACCTCCCTTAATACATACTACTTCCATGTGTAGTTTTTATTCCTCCAGTGGTTAATAGCACTATTTGTCTTCCCAGAAATCAGAAGCAGCGTATGTGATAAGTACAATGTAAGAAAGGCTTCATAGGTACATTTATATCACATTTAGAGATGGTCCATGGGGTGCGGCACCCTGTGTAAGCTGGCAAGCACAATGCCATGGTGATCGTGGTGGTGCACTGTTTGTTTCAGTTGCAGAGAGTTCAAAAAAAAATTTAAAAATCAAATTCTATTTTTACAAGCACAATAAATTTAAGGTACAACATACAACTCTATATAAGAAACCTAGACAATAGATATTGGAATCAACATTACTCAAGAAACACAATTTTATGAAAAATGTGCTTAGCACTTACAAGTGATGTTTACTAATGTGATCTCTTTCAATGATTCAGAAGAAATTACTAAGGTAGCTATTAAGATCTACTGAATCATTCATGGAACATGCTAAGCACAATTCCCTGGTAATGCAAGCTGATTTGAACAGATTAAATTTTAAATTCAAAGTGCAAGTGAGCTGTAAAAAAAATTACTCAGTGTCAGTGAAGTTTAACTTTCTACAGAAAACACCAGAAGCTCATCCTTTATTTATTTTTACAATTTGGTGGAGGAGGGATGAGGAGGAGGAAATAAACCAAGACGGTGAGAGAAAACTGAGACACCAGTAAGCTGGTGAACGTGTTTTATAATTAACTGTTGCTTACAGAACAAAATCCAGCTGCATACAGAAGTATATAAAAAAATACATTTTCTTTCACTTAAATACAAAGATATCCTTAGATAGAAACGAAGCTTCTCAAACTTGTATGAGAGACCATTATATAGTGCATATATATTTAATATACTATCAACTGTTCAGTTTTGTTTTTTTTAAATCCTACTATGTAACAAAGTATTGCATATTATAGGCATATTTAATACACAAGGAAGACAGTTTTTAATGAAGTTGTCTCTGAAAGACAGAAAAAATATCAGCATAGGTTCTGAGTTATTCATATCTACCTGGTTAAAGCATCTGAAAAGAATAAGAAAGGAAATTATATGCTACTAAATTTCTTATCCTGAGCATTCTGTTCCTCTTTGTACATCTGAGGTTACTCTTGACGTGCTGAATTCATTTGTGGCCTTGCAATGTTCTACTTCAAACATGTAAGATATTGAATCCATCTATGCAATACCTTCAATATGTGGAATTCTTTCCCATAAAACAACATTATCTCACAATTCCAGATAATACTCAGCAGTAAATGCAAAGGTTCGTACATTGATGAGTTAACACCTCCACAGTCTAAGAATTCATTTGCAAGAGCCTGTTATCAAAGTCTATCATCAAAGTCTTCCTGTGAGGCATTCTGTCTCATTAGTAATATGTCTGACACTTAAATTTATAATCATCAGGTCAAACTATAGCATTTGCACCTATAAATAAGGCAATAAGCTTCCCCAAATCAATCAATACTACTGGATAGCAACTAGTACACAGTAAATTACATGTTTCTAGAGCTGCCACACCTTTTGGAGTGAAAATTCGTATCACTTTGTGCCTTACTGTATTCAAAAGAGCAGGAATGGAATATGAAGAATATTAATGGGCCAGAAAAGAACAGCAAACAGGAATAACATACATAAAAGGCAAAAGCCATTTTTTGTTGGCTCGTGAAGGATGTACCTTGAAGACATATACGCATACATTCCATAGGAAAAAAAAAAAAACCCAACCAAACAAAAAAACCCCATCACTGAGCACAATAGGTTAAAATCCTTAATTAGCCTTGCAAATTTAAATCCATATTTTTACTTCTGATGCCCTTCAGAAGAGGTAGAGATTTATTCAACAAGATCGTGCAGCAAGAGTCCAGACACACAAAACAAGAATTGCAAAAGCTATAACAAGCGTGGGACAGTGATTTGCCAGCTAAATTAGAGGCTGGAAGAAAAGCCTGGTGATTTATGTTCAGTCTTTCTTGATCAGACTGTATTGATTGTTCAAAACAGGCAGCTTGGGTGAACCCATTAGATTTATCTGCTTTTTGGTGCTATGGTTCCCTGGTCTGCTGCTGTTATGCTATACTGTACAGTATCTACAGGGTAGAATGCCATTCCTGCTCTCAGCTCTGCTTCTCTTGAGCCTTGCCACCAGTTTCTTTTGATCATGGGTCTTCCAAAGTTACCTGCAATGCTCTCATTTTCAGATTCAGTTTCTATCTTCCCTCTGGAGTCTCCTGCAAATCCTAATTTGACTCTGATTTGGAATGAAAATTTTGGGATCACTGTACCAAAAGATGTTATCACCATATTGTCTAAGTCAATACACATATGCACATAGGTATCAACTTTGATTCAGGATATGACTATGTATTTTTTAGAATTAAAAAAAACCTCAGAGAACCTAGGCATTTATTTAGCCTCAGACAAGAAAATCAGTGGGTGTGCTAAGTGGTAATTAATCAATAAATGCCTGTTCATTAAAACTATCATTTTCAGTATCAGTTAACTTTCTTCTGTTATTCATTTATTGTTTTCCAGACCCTTCTGCACTTATCCAAGCACTGTTCTGCAGATTATACTGAAAATTGCAGATAACAGAAGTTCACTTTAGCTGACTGTGTATGTACATTAAAAATGCATTCTTACAAACTGCTGAGTAATCTCCTTCAGCCCCTACTGAACTGTTAGGATAATGAGATTCACTAAACTCACCAGGCTTAATTAAGCGGGGGCGGGGGGGAACAACACAGAAAGACCCAACTTCTGGGCTACAAAGTTCTTTTTTTTCAACTCTGCTTTGTCATCATTTGAGTACATGGCATCCTACTTGTGTTCTAGAGTGAGTACCTGCACAGGACCTTTGGAATACATGGAAAGGTCATACAAGCAACTACACTTCAGGCATCTGCAATGTCAGAAAAGACACCTGTTACTTTTTTTTTCCTCATTCTTTGCATTCATATTGGTTGACACTGACAAGATAAGGTATCAAAAATATTTTATGCCAGGTAAACATAAATTATGCGTTAGGAAATGCAGAGAGGGAAGCCTGGCTGAGCTCTCACTGTAGGACACAAAAGTACAGACATTGGCAAAACAAAGCAGAGCACCTCTCTGCCCAGAGGTTTGTATTTGAATGCTACATCGTGTTGTAAATGAGTTTAATTCAATAAACATGTCTCAGCCTCTTAAAGTATAAATTGTCACCCAATGAGAAAAGTAGTAAAGCTGACATCCCAAAATTAAGTTATATATTTATGGATTAATCAATGCACTCTTCATAAAAGGAATGACATTACAGCAGCACTGCCTAAGTGAGATTTTTTATGCTATAATAATGGGCTTGGAAGAGGAGAGAATCATAGCCAATTACCCATGTTTTGGAGGGACAGTTTCTCCATGGCCACATCTGTAATTGAAAAGCCACAGTTGAAGAGAACTCTCCACTATTTCATTACAACAACAGAAAGAAGATTTGAGATGCTGACTTTTTAATGTTTTCTGCTAGTACAACATTCAGCACTGTTCATGGCCTGAAACAAGGCTTCACCACAGTATTGATAAATCCAGCACACAGGTTCTCATGTGTGGCACTGGGCAACAGTGAGAGATTGCCCATGTTCTTGCAGTAGGAGAAAAGGAACATGGTGACCACTGACCATCAGTCACTGCCTCAGAAGGAAAAAGACCCATCTTGATGGTAAACTATAGCAGGCATTAGAACAGGATGTAAGAAGAAGAAAGGAAAAAGAAAAGACTACCAAATTAAGAATCCTAATATATACTAATGAATGGATAAGTGTTGCCCTCAGCTTTCTTGGTTTTCTTTGTTTGGAATCTTGCAAGCAGATTCTCACCCAGTCTCAACATCAACAATGTATATTTTTAGATTGTTTTTCATATTTCTCCTCTGAGAGGAGAATTGATTGATGGTGATATTCACCATCCAGGTTGGAGAGGTGGTGACCTAAATGACCAATCTCTTGCCTTTGTACAAACTGTATATAAGATGGGAGTCGGATGAGGAAGAATAGGAATGTAGAAGATGATTGTAGAATAAACTATCATTAGCTTTCCCTTCACCTGCTGCTGCCTGCCTCGTTCCTTTCGTGGGTCCGATCCTCCTACATATGGACCCGAGTGTGGCATCCTGCTACAGATAAGTGAGCTAATAATAAACCAGTTCCCAGAAGTTCTGTCACATTTTAAGGATTCAAATATGGTGCCAACAACTCTGCTCTGACTTGCTGAAATTATTTTCTTCTTTAAATACAAGGGGTCAGAATGAACAGGAAGAGAAAATAAAGGCCAAGAAAATACAAATACAAAGTCACCAATATAGAGCAGACATAGAAAAGGGAGCAGCTGTGAAAGTAAAATACAGTGTGTACACATTTAAAAAGGCAAATTCTTTCAAGAGAGCAAGCATTTAAGCTGAACAGATCTAATGGATATAAGCATTATTTCCATGTCTGTCAAGCATACTCCATCACTGAAGTTCTTTAATGACCAAGGCAGATGACATTACAGTGTCACACTATGTACCGTAGTGAAATACAAACAATTCTCAATTAGATACGGCAAAACACGGGCTAAGAAACACAAATATAAAGTATTAGGACATCTCACATGTCACACCCATTCCAACTTGAACAAATTAAACTCGTTTGCTTTGGGATCCTTATGTCCAGGGATGATACCTTGATAAATAAACTGGAGCAAAGAAGAGAAAGACTGACCCAAGGATGGTGTAGTTAATGGTCTGAGGGCTGAAAGTAGCCCTAGCAAAACACCTCCACACGTCTTTGTTTAACAAATCTGCTGCTAGTCCTGAAAGGAATGGTGAGAAGGCATCTCCCTAGAAGAAGAAGGTTGCATAAACACTGCAGAGGAAAAGGCAGGAGACTCCCTCTGCCTGTATTCCACACAAGAGAGACTATTTGCCATAGAGGAGGTCAGAGGGAAGTTTATGCAAATCTCCAAGTTTTTAAAATATGTCACATATAAAGCTGAATGATTTTATCCTAAATTCCACATGGTGACTTTTCCAGAGGACACAATACACTGCACAAAACGTACACTTGGCAATCCTGCTATTTAGTGGTTTAAGTATAAAAACCAGCCCTTTCAATAGCCTGCACTGCCAACTAAATCTTCAAATGCTATAGTTATGATCTCCATTATCAGATGCCAGACTAGTTAATTTCCTTGCTATTATTGTGACCTCAGCTTTGCAGTATTCCCTTCTCTTTAAAGCAAAGTCAGCTACTATAACAATACTGAGAGCTTACTTACACAGCAAGGACTACTGTACTTTTCACATCACTTGTATTTCATTTTTAAATTTGAAGACCATTAAAACAACACTCATTCTCTGTGGCTCAGGAACACATTCTAGCTAGGTCAAATGATCTCTTTTATCATACAAAGCAGACACTGTAGATAAATCAAGCCTTTCCTGTCTGTTTAAGATGCAGCTCACATTGACAGCTAAGCACTGATCTGGTGATCTAAAGATTTAGAAACCAGGCTTATTTTTTAGTCTCTCCCTCTCTCACAAAGTGAATTAGATATTAAGGTTTTAATAAGGTGTTTATTCAGTTCAACTGGATTGTTTGGCTTGGTGAAATGGAGGGTGCTTCTTCATGTTTGAAAAATTAGAAGGCTGCAAAAGGAATGATGTATGTGTGATTTATGATTTGTGATTCATATTTCTTGAAGAATGCTACTTTGAATCATTGGATGCTCATTTTGTACAACTATGTATTGCCAAAACAGTTTCCAAAGCTAAAGAATAAACCTTGTTTATAAACACTATAAAATTTGTGTAAAAAAAATTAATGGACTACGAGCACTACTGGTGGCACAAGGAACTATTACGATAGACAAAAATCCTATATAAAAAGACTCAAGATTTTATTTAAATAGCCTTTGACATTAACTGCAATTTGGTGAGCATTCATTGAGTGGATTATCATAGTCAGATTAAATAATTACAGGAAACCACATTAAACAGGCAGATTTTGAAAGGTTGTTTCTTTTGTTGCTCGAACTATTCATTTAGCCTACTCATCACTGTTAGCATTCTGAAATATTCTCTGCTATTTCATGCATGTCTATAACCTTATTATAGTTTCAGCTTCCTCTTTCATGCTTTAACTCACTTAGCTAGTAAAAACTGGATTGTTCCATGCTCCCTTTGTAGCTCTTCATTGGCTTTTGTTTTTCAGTCATGCCTATTTTCATGGGCATCTATGCAGTACTCAAGAGGAAATTTGGTACATGTACACAGGAGTTAGACTAATCCTAATATGCTTCTGAGAATGTCTGTTAAACAGCGAGAAAGCTTATTACTGTGTTCTTTCCTCATTGCACTTTTTCCTTTCAAAATATTTTTTGTTCTATCATGAGGTTCAGTATTTAGATTTTTCACTTCTCCGTGCTGTTTGATTATCAGCTTCTTATAGAATGTGCTTCATATTTCACAAGTTTAAAAATAAGAAATGAAGGCATACATTTCTAATATGACAATTGGAGAAGGATAGCTGAATATAATACCATAACACAATCAGAGGGGAAACTAGTAAATCAAGCACAAGGATGTGCTGTCTTCATTTTCAATTGCAGTTGTTGTCAAGTGGGTGGCAGAAAGCCCATTAGTTTTCCAAAGCTGGGACTTTTTTTTTTTTGCCAAATCTTACACATGTAAATATATCTGGGCTAATTATCCATTTTCATCAGCCATCATTCACTTGCTACACTCCTTCAGACCATATTCTTAAGAAAAGACCAGCAAACAAGCAAAGCACATCCTTGATCTTCACTAGGGCTTGTGATCAGTACTGTAATATAGGCACTTAAAAGAAGTATCCCTTGGGAAGTGGATGTGCACAAAAACAAGCTTTCACAAAGGCAGAAATGTGCATGTTTTTTCCACAGTTCAGAGATATGCAACCCATTCAACACTGAAAACAAAATAAAAAAATCTTAGAAATCAAAAAAAAAAGTCAAATCTTTGATTTTTAATTGAGTAGAGGAAAAAAATGCTTATATGCTGTTTGGGGTTGCAGGGGTATACTTTGAAATACTGATGGAGAGCCCCTCCATTGCAGATTTCATTTGCAGGTTGGAGGAGCCCTAGACGACGAGCACAAGGTATCACTTGGGGAGTTTGGTTTGTAAAAGTAGAATCTGTAGGATCTTCCATCTATACTCTATAGGCTCTGTCAAAATCAAACAATGTTCTGTAACTTACTGAGCTTGTGATTACACTATGATATTCAAGATCCTACATACTTGTGCCTATCCATTAAAAAAACCCAACATAAACACTCGATACTTCTGAGGACTCAGGCACCTAATCATAGTCAAATCCTATTATCCTGGAGGTGTTTAATAGCTGCACAAAGCTTTTTTCTTTTTTTTTTTTTTAATTTTCTGATCAAGAGTTGCAAGTTTTAAGGGACTCAAGCTTCCAATTTCCAACTGGTCGCTTAGAACTCCACTACACTGACTGTCTAGCCATTTGATGTTTGTGAATTATGCAGGAGGCAATCACAGCCCACATTGAGTGGCTAATCTACCACGAACTTCACACTCAGAACCCCTGAGAGGAAAGAAACGTGAAACAGCAATGGGCATGAGAATACAGCTATAAATTAAGTAACATTAAGTTGATTATACAAAGTAACATAGACAAGGAGGCTGCCTCCTGCAAATGGTACTGCTTTCTAGCAATCTGTTTCTTAGACTAGGAAAGCAGTGGTGTACTCCACAGGGTTTGGAGTTGGTTTTTTTGGGCAGGGGTGGGGGTGATTAAGGACTGGAAATTGATCTTCTTCATTAGTGATTCTCACCTTTCTCCTGTGAGGATAATTTCGCACTGGCATATTGCTATTTCATCATTTGGATGAATTCTATATAATTACTTTTTAGCAAGTCTTCTAGCAATCTAAGTCTTTAAGCATCATTGATAGCTTTCTCTGAATTCCTTTCAACTTTCTGGTGCCAGCTTGTTCAGGATTCAAACCTACTCCTTGCAGCACTGCAAAACGAAAGAACAGCTTGCTCCTAAGATCTGTGTGTATTAATACAGGATGATCCAGTAGGAAAGCTGTTAGACTGGGCATGGTTTCTGAATAATTGGCCAACAAAATGTGGACTATAACTTATGTTTGAATTCTGATGCATAAACTCTCTAACTAGGAAATATTAGGCATTCAAATGTTCCACTTACACCAATGAGAGATAAATAGAAGAAAATAATTATCAGCAATTAATTGCAGTATATAATGTATCACATAAAGATTTATGCCAGTTGAATGCTGACTCTCTTTCACAGACCTTTTCACATGAACAGCACAAATCCTTAAGGGAATCAGCTAGAAGCCTCAGTCTATCATTAAAAAATGACCATATGCTTCCATCCCAATTGTTAACTGTGCAGCATCCCTTACAGATCATCTTCTTTTGAAGCTTTTAATAAAATACCTTGTCAGAAATCTACATGGCTATGGTTTCCCATGCTCGGCAGACAGCTGACTATAGTAGTAGTTCAGGTGAATCCCAAGGGAAAATGTGGCAGCTGAGCTGGAGCTGCATTAGATCGTAAGTCAGTACAGGCTGGCTGCTGTTAATTAGAATTTTGTGTTAATAATTTAAGCAGTAAGCTCTAACCTACAAATGTCAAGTACAGAAATGGACAAGCACTGAGTGAGCATCTGTGAAGTTGTGATGTTGAGAATGTACAGTGTTGAGACTTGACATTTTCTGAGAGAATAACAGAAATAACGTAATTTGTACAGCAGGTCACTACGGCCTTCCTTCCACACTTCTCCTTGGCAGCATTAAGGGCATGAGGCAGTATGGAAAAAATAATATCTCAATACCAGCCACTCTATGGTAGAAGCAAGTAGAGGAAGACAGGCAATTCCACAGCACCCTCACTGTCCTGATGAACATGCAGGATGTGGAATGACAAGAAATGTTTCTAGAGCAAGAGCTGTTTTCTTCCCTCTGCTATACATATCATTGGAAAGGAAGCATTGTGGTTTTGATCTGAGTACTTCCGAGCTGAAAAAGACCTCTTTGATGTTGGTATAGATGCAGGCACCCATGCATATTTACTTTATCAGGACAATCTGTCTTTCCTTCCTGTAATCTCAGCTGAGCAAACCACTCTTTCCAATAATGGCGAGCAAGTGTTGAAGTTAACTATGTGTATAGGTCTTGTTGAATTAAATGTTAAGCATACAATTAAATGCCTTGCTGACACTAGATGTAAGCTTTCCTGAGGCCACAGCAAGGGGTGCAAAAGCTCCTGGAGCATAATAGCAACTACAGAGCAGATTTCCTTGCTGCAAACACATTTGGGGAGTACTCTTTTCACTTTTATCCTCAAAGCAAATCCATGCTGTTTATGCAGCTTTTCAAAGAGAGATTGGTTCTTGTATTTGCAATATAGCTGATAATTTTGTTGAGCAGTGGGCACAAGATTATATTTGAGGTAACATGAAGAGACGTAACATCTGAGATATTTGGACAGGAAAGTAATTCTTTCATTTGGTAAAAAAAAACCAACAAACTATAATCATAAATCAATCTCCTCTAAGACAGAGAAAAAATTAGAATTCTGCAAAGATCTCCTATAAACAGTTAAGTGAAGCCAACTTGCTACTCTACCCTTGAACATAACTCATCTCAAGCTATAGGCTGGATGTCTTGTAGTATTTGCCTAATCACCTAAATGTGACTGAACATCTCCATCACTGTAAAAACTGTCTAAATATCAGCACTCTACCACTCATGTTGCATATGAGAGTAACCATAATGCCTTTATTCTTTAAGAGAATGAATAAAACATGCTGTTTATTGAAGTGACACAGGAACAGACTGTCTCAGGCACTCAAGTGAAAAGATGACCAGCATAAGAGAAACGAACATCACATTATGGTTTATTAACTCCCTTGAGAGTGCGTCACAAGCCACCAGTCAAAACTCCTCATTACTAATTCAGAATTTTTCTCGCAGATGACTGAAAATAGGAAAGTCCCAAAATACAGAACAAACACTTACCTTTTTCATATTCCATTGTTAGTACTTAGTCTTTCTTTCAAATGTATCTATGATCTCTTGTTTCAAATACATATTTTTATTGTATCACACCACAACAGCTACAAGAGTGTAGCTCACTTTCCTTATAAGTGCAATTAGGCACAATGAAGCCATGGAATAGATTGCATAACAGTTGTGCAGGACGTTTTTATACCACTCATATTGTATTATTTATTTCCATATAACACAAATATATATATGAGTAAGATTTAGCTAAATATAGAATCTATGCCTACACTCCTTTAAATAAGATGAGGCAATTTCCAAGGATCATTTACATACAGTGTATGAAAAACATACTTATTTTATGAAAGGAAATAATTTATGTTCTTTTATTCAGAGTACTTGGAGAGAATGCTTTACTATGCAGAGGAAAGGTGTGTTTTCCCCAGGCTTTAGAGGCAATTGGTATCTTTAATTAGATATCTGACCTTTGAAATTTTATTTCTTTTCCCCAGCTGCATCAGGTGCATGCCCCTCCCATAATTACTTTGCCCTGCAGACAGCTCATTTTTTTTGTCCTCGATCACTCACAGCTACAAATAACAACTAATGCAAGTAACAAGTAGTGAAAAAATATGTATTCAAAATTTAGAGGAATTGTGATGGTGAATTTTATTTGATTTTTAAATGTCTTCAACATGGAGCTGAAGTGGTGCACCCCTTTTACCCTAGCCATACATGTGAGGGCTGTTTGGCAGGGTAAGAAGGACATGCTAATCCTTACTTTCTCCCATAGCTTCTTAATAATTAGGGAAGTATTAGATGCACACTTAGCCATCACAGTAATTTGATGAGACATAATTCAGAGTCTAATAAAAAAAAATCTTGATATGTTAGTTTTTTTCTTTCTTTATACTCTATGGGATTGGCATGGAAATATATCACCCAAAGTATATATAGAACAATTCACCAGAAAAAAACCCTTTTTTTTCCTGTGGTGAAACCTTTTAGAAAGCAGAACCATACAAACCTCTGCCTATTCACATTGCATTTGCTGAAAAATCAATTAATACAAACTGAAGGCAAATAAGCTGAGAATGTGTTTAAGAAGAAAAAAGGCAAAATACGTTTTTTAGTCAGTAAAACATGAAATTGTAGAAGGTACAGGAAAATAAAACTTCTTAAATTACAGAGCTACTGGAAATGAAAGAGATTGTAGAACTCCTTTGAAGGCATCCACTGAGGAGCAAACTCTTAAAGGCACCACAAAGCATCCAGAAGAAACCAATTACAGTTAGAGCAAGAAAATCTCACTGCAATGAGTCATTGCTTAACTGTCTGGGAGAAGGGATACTGTGCTTTAGAAGGAACATCAGGGCTTGTGTTTCCCTATCCTAAGACAACAAGCAGCTCTCCAGCATCAGAAAACTATTTTCTCAGCAGAACTTGCTCCTTGTGCTTTTACAGAGCTGGAGCCCAAGGTGGCAGTGTTACCTTCTGGGATTGCCCTCTGCATCCCAGAAGAGAGACAGAAGTACCACCAGACAGTACTCGGCAACCTCCCGCCAACTGCTTGAGATAAGGTGCCTTTTCAGGGAGTTGACCTGCCCCTCCAATAAAGCCAGAGGTATATTTTCTCAGAAAAAATTTTGGTCTCATTAATAATTTTTCAGAAGACATGCCCATTAGAAAACTCAAGATAATTATTAGGCTGGGTACCGTTTTGAATAAAGAACGGGGCAAGGGAGGATGGCGGGGGAGAAAGATAAAGCCTATTTTCTTAAAAGCAAGCTTGGTTCTGTATTTCAATAAAGCCATCATATATTTTCTTTAAAATATGTTGTTATCTTGTTAACAAGCTTACACAATGGATATAGGAGAATAAAAACACCTTTAAAGTCCACTGTGAGATACAACCACGAAGCAGCAAGATAACATTTTATAAACAGGCACTTTCAAGTATATCTGCCTGGACCTGGCATTGTTTTTCCATCCAGACTTTAGTAAAGAATTCAGGTACTATGTTCTTGCTCTGTTTGAGTCAAGAGTTGTTTAAAATTATCTTCAAACCCTGCAGCATATTTTTTGTTTGTTTGCTTGCTTGTTTATGGTGTTCACAGTGTGGAAAGAGAGGAAAAGTCTGGTCTGTAAACCATCACAGCATATATCATCAGCTCCATTAAACAAGCCAAAACAGACCAGGCAAAATTCAAAAGACAGCTCAGCATCACAAGAAAGCTTGAAAACAGAACTCAGGACCTACTCTGTTTGACTGCCCTGAAATCATCATGCCAAACAGTCTGTTCTGGAAAGATAAAGCAAACTGTGTCACTTCTACTCAGTGGTAATTCAAGCTAGGTGGGAAATGTAGAAAATACCAATATGAAGAGCCCAGCACTAATGACAGCATCACTTAACAAATTTCAACCACCTTTAGCATCTATACTTAAGCTTTTCTTACAAAGACTGTAAAGGAGGGGGGGGAGTGACTCGCCTTCTGAGGGTTCCCATTTTCTGTGTTTGCTATTCAGAGATGATAGACAACAAATACAGACTAGAAACCTAATTTTTATGCAGCTATGCTTAGGCTACCTATGTTTCTACCCAACTAAAAAGAAAAATAAACAAACAAACCTGAGGGAACACGAGGTTTAAGAGGACAGTTCTCCAATACGCAATAAAAAGTCTATTGATAAACCTGATTCATTTATAAAAAAATATTTCATAAAAAGAATCAGATATAATGAAGGAGATCAGAACTGCTATTAGTAATAATTTTTTCAGTGCAGGCAGCCAATAGCGATACTGTCAAATTAACAAGATTTTAAATCAAAATCTAGGTTTTTCTTGGAGCTGTAAAATGTATTTGTCTCAAAAGCATTTGTTTAAAAACAAATTAACATATCAGGTAAAAGTATAATTCTGGAATCTCTCATTTTTAATTTTATTTTTAGTGCCTGTTTTAAGCTACTAATAAGTTTCTACCACATAAGAAAAAACAGAGCAAATTTAGCACACCTGCAGTCTGTATCTACAAGGGAGGAATCTCTGGAAACACTTTATTTAAAAAATGGCTCTCCATTAGCTCAGGGAAATGAGCTATTGAAGATTAGGAAAATAGACTTCAGAAGAGGAAACTGATTTTTGCTGCTTGTAGTGGAAATACATATGGCTCTTATAATTACACAAATAATTACTATAAAACTGCATTTGGTTTATATATTGCTTATGACACTAATAACATTTTATCTTTTCCCTCTGAAATCCTCAAATTTTTGTATTTCTTTAATTCACTAAGAAGGTCTTATTTTTTAATTGAATTAGCTCTGTAAATACTACTGTCACTTCAGTGACAGAACCCACTAAAAAAAAAATAGAAACAAAAGAATTATATCAGTATGATTTTCACACAGAGCTTAGAATAGCTACTAGTAGAAGAGGAATTTGTCTCTTGGGGTTTTTTTATTTTATAAATATATAGTCTTGCTGCGTCAACCTTTTGCGATTTTTAAAAATAGCTCTGTTAGTACTAGAGAAATGTTAAAAGGTATATAAAACCTATTATTTTCTTCTAGTGGGTTTTTTTTCTGTGTTGTTTTTGTTTTGCTTTTATGGGTTATTTCATTGTTGTTGTTGTGAGGGGTTTTTTTAAGAAATCAGGTGCTTTTAGCAAATGCCTCCTGTTATTTTTGAAGTCAGAATTGGAAATAAATGTCAAAATATTTAATAAGCACAGTTGCAGCATGATTCTAAGACTACTTCTGCTTCAAGTATCCAAAAACAAACTGCAGGGCTAAGTTCACAGCATCTGAATTTATACTTAATGCTGCAAAACCTTTGCAGACACCTACACCTATCAACATGGGAGCATTTGTACTGCCAGCACAGACAGACTACAAGGTGACAATGAAGCTGTATCAGTTGCATATGAGCCAAAGGCTGACACACTGTATTTCTTTCAGAAGTTGTCAACAGTGACAGACTAAAGAAGAGCTAATATTCCAGAGCCCTAGACACCCATAAAATCGATGGAAAAAAGGATAATTGCAAAGAATATGTTATCAGCAAAATGCGCATTGCAGCTTGAAAAGGCACAAACATTGTCTGTCTTCAGCAGGTCACACACTAATGAGGTTGCCTCTGCCGTTGCAGTTGATAGGGGAGCAGAACAGTTCTCTAACTAGGTTTACTGACTATACTGCCTATACTGTCTTCTCAGCATTAGCCAACTGGGAATGCCACAACCTTCTGCATTGAAAAGAAGTGAACTATCTGCCTGACTCCCCACATAACCAAAACAGTTATAAATCAGGAGTATCTCCATCACGTCATCCATTCATTCATGAAGGGTAATTACTTCAGACTGTCATTTTTACAAGACTTGAAGTTACTGAAGGCAGGCCTTAGGCAAGTCAGATGTATATCACAGACAATAGTAGCCTACTTGATAATGTTTACTAAGCTTTTCTCTTCCCTTTTCTCCACGTCTTCCTTGCTAGGAGTCATAATGCATTTATACTTTAGCAAAACTGCTTCCTATTGCAACATACGTACTGATAAAACATATTCAGAAAGCCATAGTGTCCATGCCTAATTCAGCCTCTTCTCTCCAAGAGCATAAAACATTAAATGGACAGTAACTAGACTACTCTATCTGCAAATCATGCTTGTGGTTGCAAACCATATCAACTCCTGTGATCATATTGACACTGATACTCTGATATCCAGATGCTTCTGTGCAGGTGGCAGCATCCACCAGTCAGGAGCTGTTTGGGAATCAATCCTTTGGCCTCTATTTTAAAGGGCACAGCATGACACTTATGCCAGTGACTGGTTAAAGCTACCCAAACTGGCTCCATTAAGTCTTTATTATTATATAATCATGCTGACAGAAACTAGTGGTTTAGACTGAACTTCATACAAACTACAGGAATGGCAGCATAGCATATTAATGTTACCTGAATTTGTTACAAAACATGTATTTCAATAGTATATACTTTTGTCAAAATTCAGCTATTTGGTTCGAAAATTTCCTCACTAGTCTCTGCATTAAGTGCAGAGAGCTGTCAGAGAGCACAGCCTGGTACATGGAAGTCTAAACAATGAATTTCTGAGGAATCAGCACCTTCAACTTTTGTCCCTGCTAATGTGATTATTTGATAATGCTATTTTGACAATGCTCTTTTAATACGACTACATATGTGTAATCATATGATTTTATATAAAAAAATACGGCAACTGGAATGGTACTGATTTATATGTATTTTTTAGCCTTGAAAAAGCAAATTCTGTCGGTCACTCACCTGCAAGGTACCAAAAGCAGTCATGTAACACCACACTGGATATTAAATCCATGCATAATGTAGAGCAACTAGCATGTTTAAAATCATGTCAGGAAATGAAGAAAGCACTGCTGCTCAAGTTTACTAGGTAATTATATATCATTAAACTGCTTTAGGACAGCAGTTCTTACAGGTTTTTGAGTGAACCTCTAACGTACCCTACCCTGTCTTATGCTAGAATTGTTAAAAATGCCTCTCTATATTAAATTCTAAATATTTATTAGTGGAAAAAAATAATTCACAATGAGATTAAAACAGATCGAGAACTGTGTCAAACAGTTTCAAGAAGAGTTTTTCTGGGGTAGAAAATAAGGGCAGCCACAGTCTTTGTGAAGCTTGTGATGCAAGTAAGGGCATAAAAGTTACATTCTGTTTTTAATTTATAGAAGCAATAGTATTATTCTTTTTTAAATTATCAAGAACATTATGTCATTAATGGCTAATGAAAAAATAAGCATCCAAACCCGACATTTAAAAAGAAATGGAAAGTATTACTGATTCATTTTTAAATGAAATTGGTCATGTATGACTTCATCGCAACCGAGAGATTAATTTCATTCACTGGGATTATCTGAAATGAGTTTTTCAATTAACAGTCTATATCTGAATAAACCCCTGAGGAGACCTTAGTCTGTGTTACACTATACTACACAAATAAACTTGGCAAAAGCTGAAAAAGCAGAAAGACAGAGGTCCTCCTTGGTTTATCAAAGGAAACCTATTGTCTGTGAATGCCTTTTGTTTACTAATTGTAATTTAAAAACTGCTGTACAATCTCTTCAGTAAAGATAATTATCTGTAATGTGGCTACCTCCTAGTACATTGATTTTTTAAAAAAGCATAGGCTCCTCTCAAGTTTCAGTTCAAACCTGAAAATAAAAGACTTCTGTTGCCACACAAATCCCTCATAAGAGCACCATCATATTAGCATCAAAGTCTTACAGAAGGGGCACTGGAAGATGTGAACCCAATTGAACAGCTGGGGTTGCTGTGCAAACCCTGTAGCATACATGGAATATGAAGATGGCCCAAATATGTATGCCCTTTCAAGAACAACTTGCTTAGGTCTAACTTCAACTCAGGTTCCTTGGAGAGAAAATCTGCTCTATATTCCCACTCTCTGCAAGCGCTGAGATCCACATAGGTGTTATAGTGTGGCACCCCAAGCAATCGTCCTATAACTTCTAAATATTTTTACTGTCAACTGGGTTCAGAAATTAGTTTGTAAATCAGGTATTCCCCTCTAAACCAAGATGCAACTGGGAAAGGTAGCCAGGAAAAAACTGTGTCAGCATGTTGCTGGAGGAAGAGTTCATACATTTTCACAACTTCAGTGCTAATAATCACTTGCCACTTCTCTCCTTTGAAGCCTCAGGTTCACCAAGCCTTAGACTTCAGACTTAACATTCCTCAGAATATGTATTTTTTGGGGTATCATTATGGCTACCTCATTTAAAAACTTTCAAGATTAATCCATAAATATAATTTTGAGAACGTAATTTACTGGATTGCATGAACAGTGCTTTTTGAATCTTTCACAAAGACCAAACATCCAGTTCCTTGCTGTTTTATCCCACCTCCCCATCTCATTCTCTGAATTTTCCTGTCTTGTTTCCATTCATCCGATCTTCCGATTCCACTGCTTACCAGCATTTACAGACCATTTACAACAGATGGCTTTGAAATGCTTAGAATTAATTCCAGGGTGCCTTCAGTCATCTTCATGGATAACCAAGAGTACCTTGACTAAGAACAGGAGAAAAATAATCTACTATTGAAAAAATTACAGAGAAACATTCCATTTAAAATTGCTGAAAGTTACAAATGTTCTTGACAGACATTAAGATAATTTGTAATAATTTTCATTAAAAATAAGTCCCTTTTTGAAAGGCAGTGTTACTATTTTGAAGAAAATAATCCTCATTAAAATTCTGTAAATGTAAAGGATTTGCTAGATTTCTTTAAAATAATTAATTAGGAGGTTAGTGATAGGGGTCATTCTACCATTAACAGTATTGGAAACAAAATATGTCCACATTTACTTTCTCCTTTTTCTTTTTTAATAATATACAGAGCTAGATGTTGATGTATTGATTTTTAAATCACAACATCAAATAAAACTACTAATAGATACTTGTCTTTCCAAAGAGCATGTGGAGCAGAGGAAATGTTATTTTTTCTGTGAAAGATATGATTAAAAGGATACAAATCAAGTATAAACCCTGGTTCAGGCTACGAATTTGTAACTGGCAGCACCCTTATTAGTTAATATGCTATTACAAGCAGTTGTAAACACAAATGCGATTTTCCACATTAAAAAAAAAAAAAAGAAAATTTGTTTTTTCCTTTAATGTGTGTGTCTCTAAGATAAATTTGGTAACAATTAGTGAAAATTATTACAATCTTGATAAGCAGAATACTTAGGTACTCACACATTATTTACTATGTCTTTAAGTTTTAAAATATTTTTAAGTTGCACTAAGCAATTGAGGCTTAAGTATACTTTAATTATATTACTAATTCTGGGCCCCAAACATCAAGCTTCAAATTCTTTATCAAACAAGTCATGTAGAAAACCTCCTGTCAAGTTTTCAGTATGCTATAGATCACTTTCCAAATATTTGTTAGTCAACTACAATACCTTTCATGAGCTTTCACACTGCATGCACACATACAGCATTTAGTAGAAAATGTACTCTTTAAAACCTATCAATTAATTTGCCAGTCTTTAAATGTAAAAACTTTTATTCCTTATTGTCCAATAACTAAAAATAAATAAAAGCCCTGCCAAGTGCGTATCCTTAGCAGACATTCTTGTCAACCAACTCTAAAAAATTTTCATACTCTGATATTGCTTACAAAGCTTACTTCCTTCTCCTCCCAGCTTTGCAATTTCGATATGCTTTCAACAACTCACAGAGATGCTGACTGTGAACTGTCTGCAGTCAAGACTTTAATCATGAGGTCAACACATTTCAGAAGGCCACCCAGTCAGCAGCAAAGGATGACATTTTCTTTGTATCAATAGTGGGCTTCCCTTTAATGTCATTGTTAACTATTCAATTATCTTGAATATCCATCTGTGATCTGAGACTAAACTTTAACAAACTGAACTCCTAAGAAGGCAATAAATTGCAATAAATTCCTTGGTTTTTTCTTTGTTAAAATGATTACCATAGGTCATCTATACCAGCAATCATTTACATATGTGAGACTACACATGTAAATGTACATTTATGGCTTAAACATGCTATATGTGTTTGTGTTCCAGTAATATCATGGGGTTTGTGCAACAAGTTACCAAAGACATAAGTATCTCTTCTTAATTATCTTCAGGATGACCATGCTTGGGCAGAGAGGTTGGACCAGAAAACCCACAATGATCCCTCCCAACCTGACCCATTCTGTGATTCTGGGAATTGATAATCTGAACAGTTGCCTAAGACTATGAGGTTTTTAAATCCTTTAAACAGTGACACACTTTCACTGCATATCCTGACAGAAAGAGGTTTCAAAGCACTTACTGCAAGTCCTAGTTCACGCAATAAAGAAAACAAGACCTTTCCTACATAACTGAAAGTTTGTGTTTAAGGATTTGTAAGCAAAATTGGCCTTTCTGTCTGGAAGACTGGTAATCTTGGGGAGATTTTTCTTCCTAAATGATATTGGTTGGAAGAGATGTGTAGGTGCACACAGGAGCAGAGGTACCATAATGGTACCATGAAAAACAAGAGGAATGGACTAAGTTGTCTTTGGTCATATGTATTAGAGGGATGACAGCAGCAATAATAAGTCCTTTGCTTCCTTACAGAACAACCCTGAAAGGCAGATTTATCAACCACAGTAAAGCAGAAACCTTTCTCTGGAACTGAATGGTTCAGTGTAATGTAATAATACACAGAAAAACAAAGCATAAAGTCTGGTGTCTGACTCCACTGCTATGCTATTCAAAAATGGTTGAATGTATAGTCTCATAGTATGAATCTAACTCCAAAAGATATTGTAAAAGGAAGTGTATTTCTTTTATCCCATGTAAACTCAAACTCTTATTACCCCAATGAATAGACTAACATGCTCCTTAGAGAAGGACATACAGGACTTCTGTAACTCCGAAGAACCTGCTAAAAATAGTTTATTATAATGTAATAAAGGACTGAAACATCATGCAGATGCACAAATGCAAAATAAAATTGCATAATGTACCTTAATTCCACCTCTACATGTAGCTTCATATTCATGATATCATTTCTTTAACACAGTTTTACTGCATTTGGTACTGTCCATTCCATAGCAGCCCTCGGGACTGAACAGAGCTAGTGAATGGGATGGGTGCAGCACACTGACACTGAGTAGGCAGACTGTAAGCAGAGACATATTTTCTATTTCAGCTAGAAGACTACTCCTATAAATGCTGATGCATTTACTAAAACCTGTCACAAGTGTGAAAACTGCAAACAGGCACAGGATTGGAGCCTAAATAGCACTGACATGGTTTAGGGACATGGTTTGATGGTGGACTTGTCAATGCTAGGTTAAGAGTTGGATTCAATGAACTTTGAATTTAATGATTCTATAACATAGTGGAGAAAAAGTAAAGAGGGGTTTGGTTTTGTTTGTGGGGTTTTTTTGTTGTTGGTGTTCTTGCGTTTTTTTTTGTTTGGTTGGGTTTTGCTTTTGGTTTTTTTGGTTTGTTGTTTGTTTGGGGTTTTTTCCCCCTTATTTCACAGGAGAAAAGCATGCACAGATCTAAAGACGTACCACAAAATCAGAGAAGTCTACGGGGCAGGCAAGATTTGAACCCAGATATCTTTTCAGTTCCTTAGTCACAGGTTTCTTTTCTTGAGCTATAAACTTCTAATTAAAGCTCAGGATAAATCCACTACAACACTGTATCCAAGAGCATATTCAGCATTAGCAAGCTAATTTGAAACAAGTACACCTTAGAAATACCTCAAATCTCAAAAAAATCATTGTGACAGTCATTATCTTTCACAGCATCATTACAAAAAAAGGGATTTTTTTTTTTTTAGTGTTATGATGCAGTATAGAACATTTCAAAAATTAAAACAGCTATTCAACCATCATTTTAAATCTCACTAAATATAAAATTGCTTCATCTTTAATTGGATACCTACACCACAGCATAGCTTTTTAACACTGAAAACCAAATGAGACAGCCCTGACTTAGCCTGCAACTCAGCTGTCTATCCTGTACATGATGAATCACTCCCTATTTTGAGCAGCTCTCCACACACTGAAACTTGCTTTCATAAACTCACATTAGGCAGTTAATGGGACAGGATCGGGGTTGCTATGGCAACAGTGTGATGTGCCCTATCACTTAAGTGAGAAAATGAACACTAGTAATTATCACCAAGCAAATGGTATTTTTGTCTTTTGTGTATAGTATCTTTTCAATGTTTTACTTTAGGTAATGAATGGATTTGTGATTTTCTATAAAGGCAGAAGAAAAACCAACCAATGTATTACCTGATCTCATACTAAAAGTGAGTCAGTATACATCACCAACCAAAGTTCATAGGACTTACATATTTGCAAACAATGTTGACAAGATTACAATGACATCAGGAAACTACAGTTCTGAGTTCAACAGTAGGATGCATCAGATGAAATTCACAGGGTGAACAAACACTGTCTCGATGCTTTCAATCCGAAATAAAGATTACCTTCATACCATGAAGTCCAAACAGACATAAAGAACAAACAACACTGATTTTTCTCATTGGGGTTGCAACAGATTTTCTGTATTGCAGAAAAATACAGTCAAGAACCCTTTATGCACCTGCTTTCCCTTCTGAGAAAGTCAAACTGCCCTATTAACATCTCTTGTACTTAGAAGGACAGATGAAAGCAGAATACAACTGGACTGATATTCAAAAATTAAATATTGCTAAAGTCATAGCTTTATGATCTGTGATATGGTTTTTTTTATTCCATGCATAATTTAGACTCTGCCATACTTACTTTAATATACTAAGAAAAATGATACGTATATGTTCACAGTTAAAGTTTCTACCTCCCACCATTGATCTGACTCCTCTTTAACCTCCATTATTCTGAAGACCTTTCCTTTTACTCACTTATCAGTAGATAATTTGAAACTGTCCCTATTTTCATGGCTGTTGAGTACAGCAGCTCCCATTTTTATCTTAAATAGTCTGAAAGAACAGACTGTCATTCTCTGAAACTGCCAGTGACCAATATGTCTTAGAGTTTGAATAAGCATAGTGGTGCAACCTGACTTCTGTCTGGCAGAAAATTAAGGCATGGTTATTCAAAGAACTTTTAAAGGGCCTATCATCAAAGTACTCAAAACTGAAACACACAGCATATCTTCAAAGTTCTGAATCTACATGATAATATGATAAACTTCCTTGTTCCCATGAGGTTAGGGATGGTAAAAGAGGCACAAATCCAAAGACGGACATTTAGATTTGAGACTTAGTGCAGTCTCGACCTAACTTCATAGTCACTTTACACCGAATGGTAGATCTGCCTCTGACAGGAGTGAAAGACCATATAGTGTACATGGAATTGTTGTTCTACCTTTACAGATTCCAGGACTCCTTTTAAGAGTCCCAAAAGACTGAACTGAGAATTCCTGTCCCAGAGTGAAATCGGCATTTGATAAAATGTAGATAAAGCTCAGGACAGCCTGAAGGAACAAGGAAATGCTTGAGTGATACAATACAAAAAGGAAAAAGAGAGCATGATGCTACCACAGAATGAGTAACTCTGCTATGTCCAACACTGTAAAATAACTGTTAGAAAGTTTTTATCAGTGATTTTAGTGCACTATTATATATTTTTAAATATTTTCATAAAATAGTAAATTCCTAGATAGTATAAGGTTTGTATGTTGATAAGTACGAGGTAAGGGAAAATAATTAATTTTATGAGTTGTATCTTGAGTCAGGAGAAAAACAAAAAACCAAAACCAAACAAAACAGGTAGTCAGAGATTAACACATTTCCCAGCTTTTCACAATATCCAGTTTACTGAACATTCCCACCAAGCTGATTTCTGTACATATATGTCTGTATACTCAAAGGTGATTTTCCATTTAACCAGGACTTGTTGGGTTTATTAAGTAGAGCTTAGCTTCAGCTGTTCTTTTTTTCTCACCCAAAATTTTATCTTCATGCTTGCAGGAAATACTTTTCTTCAGGTTTTTAAGCAAAGTAATGTAATTTCCAGTTCTAAATCTGGCTGGGAAATTAAGGAGATTTGAGGATTACATTTCAGATCAGTAATCTCTACTATGTAACCTTGTGATCAGTGGCATTTTCTAGCCTAGACTACAATTCCCATGATGTCAGTAGGGGCACAGATTTTGGCTCTAAATATATTCAACACGGACTTTTTCCTCAGGCAAATTATAGTAGTTGGTTGCTATTCGTCTGTGTATTTAATGATAAAACCACAGCCATTCAAAATGGCAGATGAGCTGAATTCTAATGTAAAACACAAGCAACATTTTGTAAAGAAGAAAGAAATAAATTAAAATAAAGTTGTGGGGTCCCCTGTTTCTTCCTCAATGTAATCATCCTTCAATGCAGAGCTGTATATTATACTTCATTTCATTCATAAAACTAAAGATAGCTTTATCTCAGTACTTTTATGAAAAATGGCAGAACTATTATATTGTGATCTTCCAGAGAGGTAACATTCCCATTCACTGCTCTGAAACCAATGGTCTTAAATTAGCTACTGATTTATATAGTCTTCATGCTTTCCTCACTCCAACAGATGACCAGCAGCAGAGCACAGAACCGAAGGGGGGTTTTTTCCCTCTACAAATACAAGTGTTTCTCACATAAATGGTTTTACTAAATCACAGAATATGTCCAAATATTTACCCGAATTTCACCAAAAGCACAGTTACTCAAACATGATTTATAAAATCCCTCTTCATAGTGACCTCCCAAAACTTATTCCCAAACCAAACAGCCCAGCTGGGAGATAGCTTCTATTACACTTCTGAGAAATTATTGTACAGTTGTTATCTAGCAAATCTTGACAACCTGCATAAAATAAATTTTCTAACCACTTACTTTAAGAGAAAAATCACTGATAGCAATCTTACTGTTAAACACAGAGACATACGTTTATTTACACAGGGAAAGGTTTTCATACTGCATTTTCTGCACTCATAAATTGTGAGCAGACAATTTAAGAACTTACTTTCTTCATAAATCTTCATTAAAATTTTTATTAAAAACTTCCATTTAAAGAGCACAGTTGGCCAGGAAATGATGGTATAGTTATAAATAAAAATTATTAATCAACTGTCATTCGAGAGTATTCTGAACAAATTTACTGTCAATGTCACAGATAAATTTTTGTGCCTTTTATTTCTTTGAACAGGAACTGTACTGTGAAAGAAGAAACAATCATGAACAATGGTTAGAAATTCATTTGCAGTAGGGAGGGAGAGAAAGAGGGTGTCTGAAAACAGATTAATGTCTGTGTAATCTCAAAATTTCCTTTTTCATATAGCCATGATACTTGTAAAAATTCAGTGTGAACTTACAGCTTTGTACTAGCAGGGTTTCCATCATACTAGATATGATCTGTCCTTCCAGACCAGCATAAATCAAATGGACTCCACATTGTTTTCTCAAGCTCATTTGAAACAAAAACAATGTATGCCAATGTCTAATCTTAAGTGCCATCTTTAGATGATCTCAGACTATACGGCTGAATACAGATTCATAAATTGTATTTTCTTTAATTTCTTCATATCTGGATCAAATATTTTAAACTGATTAACTGTTCTAATGTTCTAAAAAAACTGCTTTTTTTTCTGCATTTCACCTCAGCTGGGCTTGAATCAGGGCTGACTTAACTATCTGTCTTCAAACAAGGCATTTGCAATTAAAACCAAAGAACCCTAAGTCCTCACTTTCTCAGCAGTTTCTAAAACTAGGACATCCTGACAAGTGTCCGGATCCTCCCCCATAATTTCTTCTAGGCTAACAGAAACACTCACCTCTAAAGATGATGTAAGTGTCTATTTAAAAGTCAAAAGCAGAGAAGGTTGTAGAGGAAGTACCACCATTCAGGGACAACTGGGTTTTGATCTTCAGAGTAGTGTAGTGGGAAACATATTTGTGCTAAAAAGTTTTTGCTGTACCCAAATGGGCTTAAAAGTTACCAGAAACATCCTCTACCTTCTACAGAATTGTCTCTCCCTTGGCAGAAACTGGTACAGGGAACAAGCACCTATTCTTTTTTAATACAAATTTTGTTGAGTTTACCCCTCTGAGATTTTTTAATTTCTGAAGTTGAAACCATTAAGCAATATTGAACAACATGGACAATTTTTAAATCCACAGCTAGGATTTTGACAGGAACAAAGTTTATACCAATGCAAACACTTCTGAAAATCCCATGTTCATATGATATTATTTCTTAAACATTGAGAAAAGCCAATGAAATCACTGAGTAACACTAAAAGCACTTACTGTCAGGTTTTATGTAAACATCATGGACATGCCAAATACATGTTGTCTTGACACATTAGATGTGTGCAACAGAGACAGCTGACATCTTTGCACACCCACATATACTTTCACTTACATAACAAACAAAATCTCAATGAGTTTAAGTAAGAGTACTTACCACAGCTACAAGTAGAGAAACGTGCGTAGATCAAGAATATGCCCACAGCATGCCTATGTTCAAGCAAGTGCATATGATGAAAATTAAATCTCTTTAAATACTAAGAAAAAGTTAACTACTATCAATAGAGAGACTGAAGGGCAAAGGGTGCAAGAAGAAATTTCCACTGCTGAGTGAAAAAATCAATGAAACTACAGAAAAGAAGGAAAGAACTTGTTATTCTCTCTCCTTGATATCATTATCATAACATGCAAATCAAAATGTAACAAGAATTGAAGCTGACACATGCACACAACTTTAAAAAATTTCTCTAAATACCATATTTCATAGAGCACAAACAAAATGTATTTCATAGAGCACAAACAAACATAACAGAAGCAAAATGATAGCTTTTGTGGGAAATAGAAAAAGCAGAAAACTCTCATAGCAGTACAGATGTAGGCCTAAAGTTCAAAAGATACAAGAATGAGGACATAGAACAATAAGACTGTGTTTTTGTGCTGTGTAGACTTAGGCCTTACCAAGTAGAAAAATATGTTAAGCAAGATAATAGAAAAGTTTAATAATGAGGCTTTGTGCTTTGTTTATAGAAAAGTATAAAAAGTTCCTGAGCAATAAGAAATATGAAACAAGCAGCTATTGTTAGATATAAGGTATTTGTGCAGTTTTAGTGATTGGTTTATGCAGATGCCTGTAAGCTCTTAACAATTTGCTATTGACTAGAAAACTTTTACAAGGCCATGTAACACAGAGAATTCTGACTGCTGTTGGCAAGATGTGAGGTGTTGCCATCTTTCATGTCTCGCCCTGTACTGAGGCTGATGTCGCAATAAAGCTCGAGGAATGTCTCCCGGCAGTCCCATCCCATTATTTGGAAATTAGATCCAACAAGCTTTTCTAATGTAGAAGCAAATACTCGCAGTAATGCTCTGCATCCCAGAAGCTCCCTAAAAATTTTGATACTGTCCTACCACACCTGCATTTCACTTTTATAATCAAAGATAAGAAGTATAAAGTGGAGGGGAAAAAAGCCTCATGAGATCAAGAGGTCAGCTGCAAAGCTATTTAAGCTCTTACAGTTTCTCAGTTGTACACCACATACAGAAGATAAATGCAGTAACAAGCTGAAGAAAGTTAAATTTTCAGCCTTTCCTTGTATTCAGTGAAGGAGGTTATTTGTTTTAGGGATGTGATCCTGCTCTTTAAGAATACAAAAAACCCACATGTGCTATGCATTTGGTTCTTGTCAAAGAGACTGTTGTATGAAAACATGGGGTCATCTTAAAACAAGACTAACTGCATTTAAGCAGAAAAGTAAACATTAGCTACAAGTAGCACAGTACCTTGCTTTTCAAAAAGAGTAAGATACTGCTTGCCTTAAAATGCTGCCTTTGAAACAGTAAGCCCACTAATATTGTCAAAACATCTAAACAAAGAATAATAGAAACAGCAAGTATTACAAAAAAAAAAAAAAAAAGCCCTACAAAAATGAAAGTCATAGCCTTAAATAATAAGAGGCTTTTAAGAGGGACAGTTGATTCATCAAGGAGGGAACTGCTCAGATAAAACTAACATTTGGAGAGGTTTTGTTAGGTAAAAAAAATCCCCTATTATTCACCCCCCACATTTCCTTGCCTGAGAAAGTTGTCCCCGAATGTATACAGAACAGAGGACCTTTCAGCCCTGTTTCAAGGATGTTTAGGAACAAAAGGCTGAGCAAGGGACAGTAAAGTGGGGGAGGAGGGGAGCAGAGAGAAACAGAACTGACTACACAGACTAGGATCCTTGAAGCCTTGACTCCAAATGCAAGACCAACACCTTCCTCTGAAACAAACTGTTGTAACAAGAGAGGCAGAAAGGAAGCACATTTTAGATTTCCTGCCTCCAGGTAGGACAACAAGGATCTGGCCTGAAGCTGTGACTCAGCACTGTCTGCCTTGCTGCTGGAGCAGACACAGGGGAGCAGCACTACCACATATTCCTGAAATCGAACCTTTGCACTAAAAATCTCCCCTGTCCCTTTCACAGAATTCCCTCATTAATAATTATGGAAATGCTGCATTCCTGCACTGTCCACGTCTGATTCGGCAGAGAGGATCTGCAGCCCAGACTAGGAAGCCTTTCCAAAGCATTTTTGCAACTGCCTCTACTTTACTGTTGCTTCTGGAATTTGAAAAGGTGGAAACACTCAGAGGTGTTATAGCAGCCTGGGGGGAGAAAAAATTTGAGAGAACTCAGTCAGCCCTAAATTTTTGGGCACAATCTAGAGTGCCCCAGAACTGGCATGGGCAACTTTGCAGGTCATAGTCTTGACTGCAAATCAAAAGATATTGATACTGACTGAGTGGTTATGAAAAGACAGATGCACACTTGAGACAGTGTCTGACCTGAGTGCTTTCAGCTCCCAGCACTGTCTACCCCCCCGATTCCAACGGATAACTATCCTGCTTCCTGGGGCAGCAGAGCACAGCCCATGGGTTCACACTGGGGTTGGCTGGTGCCCAGCACAGCCAGCAGTGACACTGACTGGAAACACAGCAGCTGACGACAGGCCATTATTGCTGTGTGCCCTGCTCATGCTGTCCCTTCTATACACAGCCACAACTGCACCTTTGGCTGTCTGCACACCACACAGCTCCATCCTGCCACTTCCCCTGATCACTCTGTTTCCTTAGGATGGACAAAACCAAGCCTCTCAGCACTAAACAAGGGTGTCAACATATGATTAAGGTACACAAGAAGAAACAAACTGTATAAGTGTATTATCAGTATAACAGAAACCATTGCATTGACAAAGTCTAAGAGGGAGATTTATTGCACAGGTAAATCACCCAGAAAAATCTGGAAAGCTAAAATAATCATACCGTACAAACATAGGCAAACATCTTTAATACCCTTTAGTGTCCTAAATTAAGTCCATGCTTTCTTACCCTGTAGAAATGAGGATTCTTGAGAACAATAGTGTAATTTCAGAGAATTGGATCAAGCTTAAAAGACAAAGGGGAGTGCTTATATGAAGATAACCCAAAGTTATTGGAACATTAATCAGTTGAGAAATCTGATCCTTATGTAGGAAAGCTCTCCATACAACTTTAAAACGTACTCATATCATCAGATGCAGCTACATCAGTAGTTATAAAACATCACTCTGCAATTCAGGCACTATATACTTCTCCATATGGCAGTAGGATATGACCAGTTGTTGCAGGAGTCTAAAGAAATTTAAACATAAAAAAATTAATATCCCAAATTTTCATATAATTAAAAATATGTTCATAATCTTTATCCTCAGACTACTTAATGCTAACTATTACTCTTATCAATACATTTGTTTACAAGACCGTTTGTGGAAGGCTATAATGAAAAAACCCAGTACCTATGAAACATCTGTTAAAAATTTCTTCAGAAAGCAGCTGACAATTTGGGAATCCCTACACAGTCCTAGTATAACTCTAATAACATTTTAAAAAAATCTAATAGAAATACTTTAATATTTTTACACTCACATAATTTATTCTTTTAAAACACAGAAACATCATGAACTACTAGGAGATATTCCAATATAGCATTCGAATAAAATCACAACTAAACCTTCTCTAACTAAAGGTAATTGTTTTGCAACAACTGAAATTAAATCCTTTTAAGTTATTTGCATTTAAAAAAAAATCAATAGAAGCCTTGGGAAATAGACCACAAAAAGTAGCACAGGAGATAAAATGATCCTTTCATGTTCTGATTAAGGGTTTGTGGATAATGAGGTATTCGTAAGGCAAATACAACAGCAATCCAGAGCAACACAAAAATATTCATAATCTTTAAAAGTAGAAGTGAAAACAGTAAAAAAATATTTTGTTTTTGGTTGCTGGTGTTTCTTATTTTGTTTTTTAATAAACCAGAGACTTTTGAGGTTTGCATACAGACAGAATAGCATATTCGTACATGAACATCTGAATATTCTTTCCTCAAGCTACAAACTCCTCTGCTCTGCCTCTGCAACAGAAGTTCCCTATCCCCTTTATTACCCCAGCTCCACTATGCAAAATTAGCTTCTCACAGACAAATTACTTTTCCTGATCATGAATCAGTGGCACTCCTGGGTTTGCATTACCTGTTCACAAGGGCATTTGATGGGACCTTGACCTTGCCAAGAGAGGCAATGCTTTGAGATAGACAATGGGTAGGAGAGAGGGCTGCATGGGAACACTGGTTCTTTAAACCATGACTGTATATGAGATCAGCATTCCCAAGATGCTGCACAAAGAGCTGGATCTTGTTTTCTGTTGCATCTTCTCTCATGGTCATCTTCATTTAACATTCTTTTGCGATGAGACTGAACATGCATCTTAGTGCCTGTGACTGATTTCCTTAGCTTTCTGTGTTCATCTTCTCTGCAATCACTACATCCTGTTCTTTGCCCCCCAACTTGCAGAGTTCCAATCAGGAAATACATTCACATATACACATATTAATTTCCTTCTTTTTTAGGGATGACACAAATACATTGTCATGATTCTGGAAAAGGCCCTGAGGGAAGCTCTTGTCAGATCAAATGGTAGTGATCAAAGTTATTTAAAAAAAGTAAAATAAAACAGAGTCTCAACCAAAGGGGGGAAAACCTCTTCTGTACAGAGGAAGCCCATGGAACAATTAGTGACCTGAGGTAGAAGTCTCTGTTCAGTCTCATCTTCAGATGTCACATACAGAACCATTCTGTGTTCGTTTCTCATTTTGCATACCTGGCAACAGGATGGAGAAAGACCCTTGAAGGGGAATGGGCACTTCATTCTGTTCTGAGGATATATATGTCTACTGATGCCCCTGTCTTTATATAGGAAACATTGGGANCATAGCTGTTCTATTTGTTCCATAAAATGTCCCCTCTGGATAATCACAGAATAATATTGGCTGGAAGAAATCTCAAGAACCTCAAGAGAGCCCTCTACTCCAATCTCTTCCAAGTAGAGTGTGCTCAGGTCAGCTTGCTCAGGGCTGTTTCCAGATGGAAAATCTCCATGGACTGTCTGCTGCGCTGGTGCAGGTGCCATCTCTTACAGTAATTGTACTGTCTCATGGTGAAAAACCTTTTCCTTTCAGTACAGCTCCTCTTTTTTCAATTTACTCCTGTTGAACATGGTGGGAATACAAGAGACAAAGAGCCTGGTACCATGTCCTTGAGGATGTCCTGGTAGCAGCTGATGGACTGCTCCTCAAATCATCCCCTCTTCCAGACTTCAGCCAAGTAGCCCCAGCTGCTTGGCTTCTCATCACAGGTAGCACTCTGCTGACCTCCCTACAGCATAGTCATACCCCTCTTGTTCAGAGCAGCCCCAAACTGTAAGGAGTGGTTTAGATTCATTATAAGAAATGGTGAATAAAGGGGGTCATCACTTCTCTTGATGTCAGGTTACATGTCTGTTCACACAGCTGAGGAGGTTATTGCTGCCTTTGCTGTCAGGCAGATACTACTGTCCCACACTTGCCTTTCCACCTACCACAGCCCCAGTACTTTTTCAACAGACTGGCGCACCTCAGCCTGGAACTTTGTGAGGAATTGTTCTTTTCCAGGAGCAAGACTCCCAAGAGCATCACTTTGTTCCCTCCTCCAAGTCACAGATTAAGATATTGAACACAACCTGAACAGAACCCTGTGGTACTTCTCTCGCTACCAGCCTCCAAGCAAAGTATGACCCATTAAAATCACTCTCTGGGCTCAATGATCCAAACGATGCAGTTGTTCATCAGACCACAACTCAGATTTCAAACACCTTCACAGAAGAATGTTGTGTGAGAGAGCATCAAAAGCCTTGCCAAAAATCTATTCTCACTCTATATCTTTTCTTAAGATACAAAATCATTCAGCTATAGCATTCTTACAAATAAATAGCAATTTTTCTCCCAAACTAAGAAGCTGGTAAAAATCACAATTCTCTGTGAACCAGTGATGAAATCACTGTACTGGGACAACTGAAGACAGCTGTTGACTTTGCATCCTGGATTTCTTCCAGCTGTCACTTGCAAAATGGCATTTTCGCTTGTGCTATTTCAGCTGGTGTTGTGGTCCATTTTCCATGCTAGAATTCCTCCTTGCAAGTTTTGGGACTGTGGATAACCTTGTCTTTCTAAAAAACTGTTTCCTGCAGTATTAAGAGAATTAAAATTCATTTCCCATAGCATTTAATCTCAGTAGGCAGGGATCCCGAAATAAATAAATAAATAAATAAATAAATAGTTCCATTCTCAACAGTTAGAGCAATTACAGCTAAAAATAAATCAAATTTGGGGTGCTATTGACAGTATTGCAAAGAGTGTTGAATGAATCAAAACATATGTGCACTGATATTTGCACTATTTTAATGTTCAAGTTTCCAAATGCTGTGAACTTCACAAACACTGGAGCAGTCAGCTTCAACTTTATATCTGCCCATCAAAATTTACTGCTAAATGGAAGAAAGGCCCTTGGGGAGAGAGGTGGAAAAACTCAACTTTTTTCTGTGTATGTAGGATATATGGCTGGACACATATCCACCGATACAAAAGGATTTCTCCCTCTTTCTTTCCACCAGAAAGGCCTCCTACAATACCTTTACAGAAGCTTCATTTGGAAATAACGACCAACTGTATGGTCACATTTGTTATATAAGCAAAAAGGGTTGGCTTTAAATAAAAGTGAAAAACTGTTCTCATATTCTGAAGATTAATACTTCACCTCTGGACTTGTGAGTGTATCTTTCAGAAAAGAGATCTGCATGTGGTGAAGATAGTGCCTCCAATAACATAGAAAAATATCTGATAAATTTGGAGATTGTCCAACTAAAAATATTCTTTTTCATGGAATCACACCATCTTTCCAATCTAAAACTAGTCAATTATTAAAGAACTTGCTAAATTCAGAGGTATTAAGATGTCTAGATTTAATTCAAGAATTTGAAAATAGTTTCTCCACAGCCTTTGCTCAAGATCATATGGATCAAGCAATGTACACAACAATAATTTCTATAGATTTCAAGCTTATATTAAAAAAGACTTTATGTCTTTAAGTGCAAAGATCAAATGCCAGTGTTGTGGTTTTCTGGTAGCCAGTGAAGAAAATGAATTGCTTTCCATAGCATTGTCTATTTGGAATAGAATTAAAACATACTGCAGAAATTGCTGCTACAAAAAGCAGAACAGTCTTCCTATAAGGCTTCACTCAAGCTCTACATGTAACATAACTGAGACACATTTATAATTCCAGTGAAGTCAGACAAATCAAAGCCATAACCTGGCATCAAGGGTAAAAATGAAGAACTAAAGTTTTGAGAGGCTTTTATATTATTGTTCTGATCCTTGAAGAGCTTTAATGTTAAAGCAATTTTCACACCTGCTGCATGATCGATGATTTCTAGGTTCCGTAAAAACTCAAGGCACAGCACAGCTATTTATATCCAAGAGATCCTCATTTTTTACACACACATGCCAGAATCTGTCTCTGTCTTCATCCTTTCTTCACTGGGTACTCTTGAACAAAAGTCTAGGTTATATGGGAAGCATAGACAGACTACTTCAGAGTCCACCCTGGAAATGAGGGATGGCAGAGTTGTATCAGGGATGAGGCTGAACTGGAGCCATTCAGAAGGAAAGGCAAATGTTTTTGCACTGAAAATGAGAGGGGAGCACATGCATTCCTGTGAGCACAGGACTGCACATATTGTTCATCTACAGAATCTTGACATGTTGCAAAGGCAGTGAAGAACAAGGTCTTCAGCCCTCCTCTGTCTTGCCCCACTACAGATTTCAGTCTGTGATACAGCCACACTCTTCAGATGCCATTCTTTGGAAAGATGCCTCCTCTCCTTCAGCCTTAAGTGCTCATGAGCCCTGCCCAGGATGGTGAAGACTTGGAGATGAAGGTACATATGCTCTGGGCATGAGGGGTCCGTGTTCCGCCTGCAAGCACAAGGAATTAGGAGCAAAACAAGTTACCACCTACCTGCTCTTAATTTTTGCTTCTAAACTAAGATTCTGGGGTTTTTCCTAGCCTTAAAACAGTAGCAGTCCTCTATTTTTGAACTAGATTTGGAGTACAGATGTTGATTTGCACCTTATTTAAAGACACATTAAAGGCAATTAGTGTCAGAATCTGTCCCCACCTTCTTCCTCCAGATCTTTTCAGAAACATTTTATCTGTCTGATAGAACAGTTGCTAAGAGATGACTAATTTAAACAGCTCCCTCACATTTCCCTGCAGAGTTAGCTTGAAATCACAGATATGCATATTTGCATGGCTCTGTCCCCTAGCAAGCAAAGATTGGACTGTTTCTAGGAAATGGTGTTCAGTAAGCAAATAAGCTTCTGCAACTTGCCAGAACACCAGATAAGTACATCAAAGTTCAGAAAAGTCATGAATACACTTAAATATTGATGCTGATTAATACATATAAAAAGACAACTACCTCAGCAAAAAAGAGTTAAGTAGAGCCATGACAGTTTTAGTCTGATTCAGCAGTTGGAAACTCCTGATGTCATCCCTTAAGCAGTCAAGGATTCTTTCACCTCTCTCACAATCCTGAGGACAGCACTGACATTGCAAAACGTGGCACCACACCTCTCCCTGTAGCACAGGAGCAGGACTGCAAATTTTGAAGCTTCACATTAAGTCTCTTTCTAACACAGAACTGAAATTCACCCCAAAATATCCCTTGAAACATTTTTTTTTAAATCTAATGATTACTCTGTATATTCTGTATCTAAAAGAGTAACTTGAAGAGTATCTAAAGAGCAGCTTTAATTTTGTATTAGAGGGAGTACATCTTGGCTGAACAGCAAACAATAACAATTTATTCTGACTGTGATTGAAGCATCTGAAAGCACCAATCAAACCAGATCACGTCAAGAATATAACAAAAAAATCCTAGTCTAAATCTTTAAGATAATTTGCCTTTCAGTCTTCCATTATTTTGCAGTATCTAAAGAACAAGAGGCAACGAGTGATTATAAAAGACAGGAGTAAACTAAAAAAATAAATTTGTATGGTCTGCCTGGTAATACAAGCTAAGGATGGTCAGATTCTTTACCAGTATTCTCATAATATCTTTGCACCGTAAAGATGGCCTTAATAGGAAAGACAGAATTCCTTTAGTACCTTATAATAGATATCAGAACTACAGATTTTTTGTTTTTAAAAAAGGTGGATCATGGGAAGCAGTTAAAACAATCATTTTGGTTACGCTGTGGGCCTCAACTGCAGTCTGTAAAATACAACAAATATGGCACAGGTAAAGGACACCTTCGAACAAGATACAAACAACTTGTGCTCTGAGTGCAAGTAGTAGTTGACATATTTTAGTTAAGCCAAAACAGATGTGAAGTATAGTCAATTTTCAATTACTCATGGAAGAACTATCCAGATTTCAGACTAACCATAATACATGCAGAAAAGATCCTGAACTTTCTCATTTTCATTTTTAACCTCACTCCATATCTTCATTTTATGTCTGAATACAGATTATGTACAGAACACTCTTGCAGCTATTTTACATATGTATTAAATTTTTGGGTTTATCTTCCATATCCCACCTCATTTATTACCCAGAATAGCAGACTCAATTGTAAATAAATACATACCAAGTGTACTTCTCTTTTTTTTTCCCCAGTGTTTTCAGTTGTTGTTACAATGAATCTCAAAAGACCTGATTTCCCTCTCTTTTACTAAGAGATTCCAAAGGCTGTAAATTAATTATCAGCCATACTATCTACAGAGTCCAGATCTATATGAAACATGATTAAGTAAGAAATATTACTTATTTTTAACAGAGTTTCTGAATGGCCTTTGGATATTGCTAAACTCAGGCTAGAACACCATGATCCAATCTGTCTGTGACAAAGTTGGGGGTAAAAATTGTAAAGGCTGATCTGGAAGAAAAAGGTCACCCTAACAGATAAGGTACAATCAAGTACATATTTAAAACATCTGTTTTAGAAAAATGTATGGGGAATATTCATCAAGATTAATAAAGTTCTCAGCTTATTAAAAGTGGCTAGTAAACATCTTTCAGGAGATTAAACATAACTCTACTGTCATTTACAAATATTCAGTCCACATGTCAAAAATTCTTCTACATGATTTAGACTAAAGCTGAAATAATTTTTACCTCTGCCTTAATTTCATACAGATAATAGAAAATCTATATTTAATGAAGCCTTCTTTTGGCAAAAGGAAATTTGGACTCAAATAGTCTCTCAGCTGTAACTCAAATCCTTCCAAGAATTATTTCACGGATATAACTATAGGGTAGAAACATGCTTGACCTAGTATTGTCACTAGAAGAGGAGAAAAATTAAATCCTGAATTGGCATAAGAGTGGTTGTAGAACAGAAAAGTCATCAAGTTTAAACTCCTTCAAAATAAAAGAATAGAAAGATTTAAATACCCTTCTGCTACTCCTTTTTAAAACCCAATACCAGAATTAATCATTAAAAAATAATTAACAAGAATCACAAAAAAAGATGCCAAAATACTTATGTTCCCTTCATTTTTGAGACCAAACTTGTCCCAGACTTTTCTACAGGGAGCAAGAGTGAATCCCTAAATGCCAACTTGTAGTCAGTACTTTGATATCATTGAGCTAAATTATCAAACCATCAATTAAAAAATATAACTGTGCTCAAGTCAATTTAGAATACAGTAATGGAAACAGGCAATCTCATCTAAATCATTGTCTACAAAGGTTGAAAATTTGCACCCATGTTTGCTTAGGAGCATCAAACCATCCAGATCTTGATATTAGAAGTTAGAGTGCATCCATCACACTCAGTGAGACTCAAAATTCTGCCTGGAAAATTCTGGATATGAAGGTGAAAACATGCATTGCATAACTCACATACTCTGTCCAACCGTGCTGCACTGGACTCACTGCAACAGAAAATCATTTTTTCTGTTTGTAATGGCTCTTTGTCCAAGGTTTCGAGATTTTTGGCAGGCTGGCAAAGAGATATCCAGGAACAGTATTTGCACAAGGTGGAAAAAAAGACATATCTAAGACCCAGACATATAACATTTTGTTTATTAAACATAGTTTATATAGGTTATTTATATAGTTTATAACAGTTACTCATTTTATCTTAAAGAATGAAAACGAAAACTCCTCCTGTCCCCCTCCCCCTTATTTGTTTCTCATTATATAGATGTCTAAGGAACTCACAATAGGAAAGTTTTACAAACAAAATCTTGACACCTGACACATTAAAAGAAGAATAATGGCAGATCCGAAAGGATGTGGTTCATAAAATAAAGTATAAGCATCTACCCATGTAAAATGTGTATATCCACTGATTTCTGCTTTTCCAATGACACTGATTTTCTTTGTGAGTAGTAACACAGGGATTACACATGATTAGCTGCTGCAGTCATTGTGAGAAGAGAGGCAGCAGCCCTCCAGCACAGGTTGTCTGTGAGCAGAATAGGAAAGTGTTTCCTTTCCCTGTGAAGTAGACAGAACTCAAACTAGCTATATTCAGTTCAAAGACTTCAAAAAGCACATGCCACAGCTCAGGTTTTAGATGAATCTTAACATACAAGCTTCAGTAGAGAGACGAAGCTTTGGGTCTGCAGGCAGGCAGTACTTTAAAAAATAATTAGGAGTTAAATGCATAAAACCATGTAACTGCAGAATTCTTTGCAGAATTGAGAAAAGCTAAAGGTTACTTTTGCTGGCTAAGCAACTCACCATGCTCTTATTTGTCCAACACGAATAAGCATTACAATCTATTTGATGTCTGCATACAAGGCACACAAAACCAGGTGAAGCAAGGTTACTATGAACCTTTTCCATTTCATTATCTGGGTGCTTTAATATAATTTAGCCCCTTAGCACTGCCAGATGGCATTTAGAAGACTAGTCATACCTGCAGGATACAATCACACAGCCACTAGAGCTGTATCTTACCAGATTAAAGCGTAAAAAAACCCCACAAAAAATGTTGCTATGCCTTCAGAAAGGTGGCTGCAAAAAACAACACAGGGAAGGCAGTGCTACTGACCATGACAGCATTCATGGCTCTAGACATCAATGACATACCACCATTGATAGGTAACACTGTTCTTAACAGTTGAAGATCCTGAAATTTGAATGCAAAAAATTTTTGGTTTTGTTCAGGTGCACAGCACTGACAGTAAACTGTAATGCCTTGCTACAGCAACACAAATAACAAAGGTTTCCGCCCAATGTCATTTGCTCGGCCCCAAGTGATGATTTAAACATTAAAATACAATGGCATAGATGCAGAAAGGAAAAAGAAGTAAAGAATGTGAGAATTTCTACCTAAGGAGAAACAAATATGAGACAAATTAATAAAAAAAAAATAGCAATCAAAGATAAACTTTTAGGAACAATAGAGAGGTCAAAATTAACTCAAATCTCAGAATCCTGGAGTAGAAATCCCATTCTTTTATGCTTATTGTGCTGAAAGTAATGTATATAAAATTGTACATTTTCCAGATAAAAGACACATTTCAAAACACTTTATAGGTTTGGCACTTGATAATGAAAAATGAGTTATTTTAAGTATTTTAACAGCAAACCTAGGATTTCGTTTACTGTCTAATGTGACCTCTGATTCAGAAAAATTCTCTCTGGTCAAACACCCATTCCAACACAAATGTTTCCAAGACTTGGAGAGTCTCCAAGACAAGACTCTCATTTAGAATAAAGTTATATGAAGATTCATTCAGTGATGAAAATTGATTGCAAAAAAAAAAAAAAGAAATAAACCAGTATTAAATAGAGCAACTAATACCAGAGAAATATTTTTTGCCAGCCTAAGAAAAGATTCAGTACCCAGCAGTACTGTATCAGCTCTTCTAGAAAGCACAGCACTTCTGCATTACTTGGATTAGATCTTCCTTGGACAGAGTGCTCAGCTGAAGAGAGTTCTGATTTTTATCTCTTGCTTCTTGATTGCAACCTTTCCTTTGAGAGAAAAGCCACCATGGTCCAGAAAGCATGTTACACTGACATATTCCTTTTCCTACAGTGCTTACAATTATTTGAAAAGCAAGGCTTCATAGCTGGAGTTTAAAGACATAAGGATTAGCTACAAAGTCTCTTTTGTTTTAAAGCTCCCCAGCCCTTCCTGAATTCTCTCCCTCACCTATACTGCCAAACCCAAACATCTCTCAGCTAAAAACCAAGTGAAGTCTCTGCAGAATTTTCATTTTGCAAACCCAACAGCTATATATTCTTTCTCTTTATTGCATCCAATTTCTCAGATTTGATTTCCTGCCTTTCAGGACAGACTGCAAGATGGATTTCTTAATAGTAAAGACTTTGTGAAGACCTGAGACAAGTCACTGAATTTATGTCTAAATGGTGTGCCTGGACATAAGCACCCACAGCTTAGAAGCTCAAAATCAAAACATGTCAGCTAAACAGTTGAAATAACTACAAAATTTTTACAAGACGTTTCTCAGAACCATCTTAGTCAATGCTATTCTTTTTGTTCACTGTCAAAGTGATAAAAAGTACAGGGTGTCCTCCACCTGGCCTGTTAGGCCTACTCATAGAAAAGCATGGCTGTAAGTACTTCAAAGAGACACATCTGTCGGGTGGAAGAAATTGTCCAGTTTCTTCTAGTACACAGTTGGATAAATTACAGGTGTTTTAGTGCATGGGATCCCCTGTCTTGATTTCACAGAGACAGTTGGGGAGCACCACAGACAACACTGTGGTTCATTGCAGTGTGGCCTTTCTCCACCTGACCTGAGGCAGCAGTAGATGGTCTGACAACCTCACAACCAGGGACATTCCTGCTATTTACAGTGACTCACAGATGTTAAACAGCAATGATCCTGAACATCTCTAATCCTATTTGCACATCTATTAAAACACAGTATACTATCTGAATGGCATCATTCTGGAGTTTTATAATATTTATTAATTTCTTGAGTACATTGTGAGTAGGTCTGATGTGATACGACTGTATTAATTTCCCACTGTATCTGCTACATGCTTGAAAGTGTTTTTAAAAAATCAAGATCAGAATAGTAGTGATGCATAAGCAAATTGTGAATTTTGTGAATAAAGATGAATTTTGTGAAGAAGATCTCTACCTCAATAGTACCTTTAATTTATGACTTACCTAGTCAACTTTTATTTTGAATGTATGGAGTGCATTCTTACGGCTGTTTCAAAAATTTAATTACATCAGAAGCAAATCCTATTAAAATAGCTGAGTGTGTGTATATTCCATACCTCACTTCTTTTGCTCAAAAATACTATTCTAAGTACTAGGGGGCTAGGAGAGTGTTTAAAGCTTATTTCCTTTCTATTGTCTCATTTTTTAGGAAAACAGGGAAACTATAAAAAGTACAAGTATTTAATTCAGTAGCCATTTAGTTAAATTCTAGTAAGCAACCTTTATACATACATGTTTATCTTCCTGACTTAGGGAGAAGTAGTGTAAGACAATATGAAAAACATAGAACTACCGAAAGGGTTCTTCAGAAATGCTCTCCTTTTGAACTTTCATATGATTCACAGGCAGGCTGTGTAATCAACAACATTAATGAATTCATTTACAGCAGCAGTGTAAAGTGGCTGATCATGTACGCTAGAAGGGCTAGAAACACTAAACATTGCATGTTTCTATTGCTGCATTTAATGACATGCACTTAACTGACACTTTTGAAAGCAAAACGTAAAAACATTTTGGATTTCTCCCATGATATACAGATCAAATGTACTTGGAGCAGAGAGAAGGTTTTCACCTCACCTTGGAACTGATAATCAAGCATTTTTTGTTTTCAGCTGGTGTATTACCAGCTGCAGAAAATAACTACGGCTGATCAAATTTTACTCTCAGTAGCAGATGTGTGACTTAAAGGTCTTTATATTTTGAGTTCAGCTGTTCTCAGACAACAGGCTCTTATCTTCCAGTGCAACTGCACAGATTTAGCTGAAGGTAAAGTTTTCTCAAAGCAGTACCAGAAATTCTACAGTGTCCAATGACTTTTATTTTCTGTACACTGGCTGTATAATAATGCCTAAGCCAACAATAAAATGGTTGCATTTCTAATTGTACAACCATAAATAATTACAAAATTTGTACAGTAACAAAGGTTCAGACAGTTGTAAACATGGGCAATTATGGTGCCTCTGTCTTCTGTTATCAGGACAAATCCTCGTACAACCAGTAGACCACCACAACTGTATTTGTGGGACAACCTGCGGGTGCCTTTTTTATTTTCATCAATGTTGACCTCTTCCAAATTCAACTTTATATTATTTGTTATTTGACATCATGACTTTGTCTCCCAGCTTTCAGAATTGGGAAGAAAATGTGGCGAGAATGATGTAAGAATCCCTTATTGACAGAATTTGCTATGTGGGCCCCAAGCCACAGAAATGCTTCCTTTTAAGGAAAGGAAATTGAATTAAGGCTTTTGAGACTACAAGCTCAATAAGTGAACCACAAGAGGAATAAGAATCCTTCATTAGAAAAACCTAGATGACAATAATATAATCTATCCCAAGATGATTCTCTCTTGCTATCTAGAGACTCTCAGGCTAAATGAGAATACATAACAACATATGATATTTTCCTATTAATTATAAAAATCTATGCTTCACTTGACTTTCGAGAATCTTCTATATGTGCTTCCAATTTGGGGTCATCTCTCTTCATATACAAGAGCTGCATATTCATGCAGGAAAAAGTTCATCAAGTCTGTTGATAATCTGGCAGATGTCACTTTAATTGTGACAAAATATCAGGAGAATACATTATACCCATCAAACCATATCCTGTATTCTGGTGCATAAATTACAAAGTTGCTTTCAGTACATTCCAATATGCTGTCTATTGTCAATAGCTGAAAGATTTCCTCCCCTCCTCCTCTTCTCTCTAGCTCAAGCATTCCATGGTTATAGGTTTCAAGTCAGGAATGCCTAAAGTCCTCTGCATTTTCATTTCTCAGAAGACTACAACTACAACCACACCCTTGCATCCTGACAGGGACAAACCATTCCTTGAAAGGAAAAAAGCAAAAATACTGTAGAATTATAAGCAATAATTATATATTATAAATTTCCAACCTGCTCACATAGATTCTGGCCTGGTACTTGGACTTCAATGCAAAAATAATTACTCCATATAATTTTGTGTGGTGACAGGCACAATGTGGTCTGGTTTAAGGTCATGGGTAGTAGACAGTACTGTAACACAAACACTGCAAGAGTAACGCAAAAATCACAAAAAGATAGTTAGGACTTTCTGCATATTACCATTTGCTTCTTCCAAAACTCTACTCCTGTCTAATTGTCATTGCCACCCACTCTCACTTAAATCCAGGTAAATGGAAGATAAATATTTCCATGGCATCTGAACATTAATTAACAGCACTGCTTAAACATGAAAGGCATTGTTCTAATTTACATACCATCTAAGTATATGTATTTCTGTGGAAAAAAATAACAATAGACAAATCCACTCTGTGATTGAAAGCATTCATTATGAACCCTGAGATGAAATGCTATCAAATCTGTGCAACACAAAGCAAAGAGGAGGGAAGGAGGGAATACAGGAGGGATACAGTAACTGACTTTGATTAGGCTACTTGTTTTATTGTATAAAATAAAGTAGAAGAAACGCTAAAAACATTAAGGCAAGGTTTTGTGAGTGAAAATCAGTGTAATAAGTTAGTCTTGAACACAGCACCTCATGTGGTCTCAAAAAAGCTACCTTTTCTATTATATTATTTTGGTCATGTCTTCACATGGAAGTACAGCTACTCATTCATTAATGAACACCACCTAATTATGTTATTCAGTAGCACTCTACCATTCTAATATAATTATAATTGTCAAATTGTTCTGAACTAAAAATATACTAGAACATATCCTATTTATTGATAGATTCATAGCCTTGAAATATTACATTTTATTCAGGACATTTACAGTGGGAGTATGCATAATTTCAGTTTTAAAAAACATATCTGATTTTGGAAACCCCTTTAAGTAGACTAGCTACTCAAAATAGGCTGCTGACCTTACTTATGCTGCTTTAGACTGACCATTTTTCAATTCAACCTACAATTTGTATGTATACATAAAATATCTACCACCATGGGACTTTCTGGCCCTAACTTTTAATACCAAAATCTTCTTAAGTATAAATTACTATGAAGTAACACTAATGTTAGTAATTTGTTCTTCCCTGGGGCAACTGGTCACAAGGCCAAGCTAAAGACAGGGATTCATTCACAAGAGGCACATAAACACCCAGCAGGTGCCCACCTGCAAAATGACAGCAGTAAAATAGATGGATCTCCACCCTGTGCTATGAGTCAGATCATCTTTATTCTCTTATCAGCATGTAAATAAATTAAATCCTATCTTTGAAACTTTAAGATATCTAACCTACTAGTGAAAAATTAAGTTGAAAACTTGGTTTAACCAAGCACTACATAGACATAGTGTAAAAAGAAAAAGTCAAAGTCACTGACCCAAAGAGCCCTCAGTTTTGGATAAACTACCACAGGAGTAGGGATTAAGAGAAAAAAGAAGATGAATGAAAAAACAGGCAAACAAAACTGAATGTAGTAACAAAAAGACACTAATACTCTTAAGATGAGGAACAGTCAGCTAGTTAAGGAGCTCAAGAAGTTAAATTCCAGTTGCTATCATAATTTGAGCAATTTCAATGAGTTTGGGCTGTGGTGGAAGCATACAGGCATTGCTGTGTTTCCTCAGTTTGTCAGTGTCCTCCAGCACACAAGGTACTGTGTTGCACAAACACAGAGATGCTACTTTAACCCTTAGCATTCTAATTTTTCGTTCACTCCTTGCTTGATTTTATGAGTAGACAGTCTCTCCCTCCCTATTATATCTTCTCCCATTATCTATGAAGACAAAAACTTTTAATTGTCAAAGTATCAGTCAAAATACTGTACAATGGAAAAACTGGAAATTGTATAAATAATTTAAGACAATATCAACATTGCTGATTAAAACTAGTACGTTTATAGGCATCTGTGGCTCTGAAAAATAGTAAAGTGCAAGTACGTTGCCTCTTAATATAAAAAATTCTGCTTTCACAACCCACTCTCAAAGTTTACTCAAACCAGGCAATCAGATGATTATTTCTGTCAAGAATATTAAATAAATAAACAAAGATAAAAGCCTATTTGAAAATTCCAGGCTGTAGATAAAGACATGAAATGCATGTTAAATGACAGTTTCTTTAGATTTTCATTTAAGGAATAGAATATGGTTTTTTCCCCTGATAATTTACTGCTTGATTTTCTTTTCATTGGCCTTTAGAGCCACACTATCTGAAGAGTGAGCTTCATGAAACTGTAGAACAATATTCTCATCTTCTGCATTTATTTCCATATGAATGGAAACCCAGACACTTACAACTTATTAAAAAAACCCAATTCTGAACTCTGTGAAAGTAGAAAAAATTAACCTGACATTTGCATGGAGCTGAAATTTCCAGAAACATTAATATGCCAGTGTATTTTCATGAGGAGAATAATTTATAGCACCAAAGCTCTGGGCTTTACTGCAGTTCGATTTTCAAAACTAGCTTGCAATGTGTGTGCGTTTGAAAAAAAAGGCAGCAGCTAATTCTATATTGGTGGCATGAATTGCTTCAAGGTAGTATCAATACCACTCAGAAACTGAGTTTCTACAGTACTAAAAGCCTACACTTTTAATAAAAAGTAATAAACACAATATAAGATAAGCCCAAAAAATTAAGTAGCAGTGCACAAACCAAATAAAAATACTGTACAAAAAGTTTGATTTTATATTGAGAATATAAGGAATTATTATAGTTGTCTGTAAGGTTACAAGTCTCATTATTCAACCCTGAACTTTGTATAAGCACTTTTACAACAATCTTTCCACATAAATTCTAAAAACAAATTTAAAAACTCATCTGCTTCAATTTCTCATCAACCTCCTTCATCCGTCACACACTAGCTAGACTACCTACCTTTGCCAAAAAAACCTCCCAGGTGTTTATAAGAGGAGGAACAACTAGAAAAGCTGCTCCCCCTGCTGTCATCTACAGTCTCTATCTACAGTCTCTCTCTCTATCTTCTCAGATCACTCACTCACCAAGACATAGGACCAGATAGATGTGTTGTGGGGCAGCCACTGATGGGACAGTCCAGAAAATACAGAGCACACGCACCTTTATAAGCAGTCTTCTCCCCCCAGATCACTCCATTGGAAGAACACTGATAACACCCAGACTTATGTCAACCCCTTCAGTTTAACTTACAGGTTGCTCTTTTCTGTCAAGGGAGATTGGGTGTACTGCACATGGAAACATTGAACTCTATCTTTAAACCATAAAATGGGCAGCTCTGGAAAGACAACAGCCAGTAGATCTGGAGAAATCAGATAAGTTTTCAGCAGCAAAGAGACTGTATGATAAATAATGTTTAAGTAAAATCAGAGTATTATCTTGTTTTTAGGTACCAGCTCATGTTCTGCTTTCTGGACCTCCTGTTTAACAAATCCAAGAGCAAACTACATTCAATGAAGAATTTTAAGAAATATTAAAATGTTTCCACTAGAAGAGACAGTATGTGTTTGTTCCAAATAACACTGGAGGTAATTTAACCCTTGTCTGAAGTGTCAGTCTCATTTAAGGGCCTCATTCAGACAAAACATGGTTTGGAAGATTTTCAGTCTTTAAAAGCAATCTGCATTAATGCCTTAAAAAAAAAAAAAATTGAGGAATCTTCTTTTCTAACTTTTGGATGATATTTGTTCATTAGGACTTCTTTCTTTCAAATCCAGTTAACTAATGCTCTCCAAGAGGTAACACAAAAGAGTATGGACTTCAATGGCTCTGCAACAGCTTTGGCAGATTGATAAACTGAATTTAGGTTGCTCTCAACAAAGTTAACAGCTACAAATATCTTACTTTAATGTAACTCCAGGGTCCTTGTTTTGTTTGCATGCATATACTTAAACTAGCAACTGATGGGGATTATTACTCTAATCTGCTGCAACTAGACACATTTGGGCCCGTTGCTTCTTTAGTTTTGGGTTGTTTGGCGAGTTAAAAAACCCAAACAAACAAACATACAAAAAAACAGGAAAAAATTTGACCAATATGCTGTCTCTTGAAAAAAATACTGTTCCATCAGAAATTGAATTGGAAATTTTCTACAGAAAGCCTGCCAAAAATCATTGGAAAGATTCCCACTGTTATCTAGAGGTCTGAGTAATTACACCTTTAGAGCATAACTGTGAAGTATTTTAATGTAAATCCGAGAACAGCCTAAACCACGAGATTGCCAGCAATACTACACCTCTTTAAAAATTCATGTGAAGCTACTGATTTGATTTGGAGAAACATGATGTTAGAAACACCCATGGCACATGTCTAGAGAACTTATCAGGATGCATTCGTAGATACAGTATCAAAATATTCACAGTGTCTTGCAAATAAAACAAATGGTACCTGCCCCTTCAATCACTAGCTGTGTTATTAAATGGTAAAACTCTTAAACAGCATTAAAAACACACAGAGAAATAAATTCTCAGGTCTAAAAATTTGGGGGGAGGGGGGTTTACCATGAAGAACTACCAACTCTATATTCATTTTCTTTACTAGAACCCTCATGATTCAAGTGGTGTACTTCTAGGAATATGGTGTCCACAGCATTCCCAAACAGACGCCGCAATAAGTAAGGAAGAAGAGAAATGGAGTTCAGCCTACTGAAAATACATTGACAACCAACATCTCACAGAATATGCTGAGCTGGAAGGGACCCACAAGGATTATCATGTCCAACTCCTCCAGGAGCACAGGACCATCCCCAAGAATCACACCACGTACCTGAGAGTATTGTCCAAACATTTCTTGAATTCAGATAGGCTTGGTGCTGTGAGCTGGGGAGACTGTTCCAGTGCCCAGCCACCCTCTGGGTGAAGAATTTTTTCCTGATGTACAACCTAAACATCCCCTGAGACAACTTCAGGCCATTCCCTCAGGTCCTGTCACTGATTTCCACAGAGATGAGATCAGTGTTTGCCTCTCCTTTTCCTCTCACAAGGATCTCATGATAAGAAGAAACAAGTACTTTTTGAAAATATTAAACAGCAGCAATGGATTTATTTTCCTCCTTAATGAGGCATCAGTTGTTGCTTTATTATGAAAAATGTTCCTAAGAGAAAAAAATAAAGATACAAAAGGAAAAAAAAGATCATACAGTATTCATATGCTGACTACCACACAGGGAAGTCTTTGGTTTCCCTGTGCAGCTGTCAGAGAAATGAACTTCAGCCACAGAAAACTCCTTTACAGAGGAGGAAAATAAAAATTAAGATCAGCACCCCTCAAACATATGTTGCATGGTTTCCCTGTTATCTCCTTTGAAATTCTATTGTTACCCAGGCAAGCAGCACAGCCAGAGCTGAAAATTTAACAGTTTAAACCCAACGACTCCATTTACCTTAGTAATAAATTAATTCCTGGAACACACTACTTGGAGTCTGTTATGCCAGCTGTTCTACATTAGCAGAATGACAATTCCTCCTTTCTTTCTAGTTGTGACATATCAAGGTAACACAAGATTTTTGACAGATCAAATTTGGATAGGCTACAATTATTAGATACATCTTATGGAGGAATGACTTGGTTTGCTTTAATCCTTTGATGGAAATACACAGATAAGTAAAGGGCAAGAAAAGACTAACTACTGTTAAAGGTATTTTGCAGCTCTTTTACTGGTTAATTGTTTAAAGCAATGCTAGCCAAAAGCAAACAAAAACACTAGGGAAGAGGAGAAGGGAGTAAAGCAGACATGCACTATTTTTGCTTATGATGAACTCTGACATCTTCATAATCACTATCTGGCATTTTTAAATTATAGATCCACTTAGGAATCTGGATCTTGGGATCATTTTTGTTTATAATATTTACCTACCATTTTAGCTTACTACTGTTGAGCATGGGATAGCATGGAATACTGAACTCCTTATCTAGAAGAGATGCAAATAAAATCTTGATGCAATATTAACTCCTAACAGACAGCTATAGCTCATGAATGCTTCTTTCATGCATAATTTTGTTGCAGCTTTTTTGTATGTGTGTCAATTTTGAAAATCACCTTGCATTACTGATTCATTTTTTAAGTACAGAATTCCTCTGGATTTTGAGCCAGAAGTCTCATTTTAGAGCAGGACTGTTGCTACTCCAGAGCAAATTGTAACAAGCTCCATCTGCTTTCAAAAAAGAACACAATCCCAGTTGTCTACACTCACAAAGGAAAACATTAAGAAAATGCTGTAATTTTCTTCTATTATTTCTATCTTTCATTCTTCTGACTGATCCATTTGGTCATCTTGAAATAACGTCTTTATGTGACCATTTGGAACTACATAGAGACGTGGCATTGTAAAAAGTAGCCATGTTGCAGCAGACAATGACAAGAAAGTGCCATCTACTTTAGCTGTCACCTAAATAGAACTAATTAAGAAAGTATTATCCTATCTAATGCAGAGTCAACAGATTCCTGTATTCTTGAGAACATATTTAGATTACTACTGGGAAAATAAGATTAAAAAAGGAGATACAATGCAGTAACAGCTAAGGCATGGTAAGTATTTTAGTGAGCATGACAAAGACTGTATATTCCTTCTTTTCTGTACACAATCTTCTCCCTCCTCCCTCACACAGATTTCTAGATGACATAAGGTTTTGTATAAGAGATCACATTCTACCAAGAAAAAGACACATTCATCTCTCAGGGATTAAATACAAGGGTGGAATCGAAGGATATTACAAGTAAACTGTAAGGTCTTTAAACCAATCTTTTTTACTGTATTCCTACAGAATACAGAACTATATCCTGATTCACAACTGAGACTCCACAATGCAAATAAATAGCCATGAGTGCAGCATATTTATTTTAAACACTAGGTAAATATATTTGACCTTCAACAAGAGGATCTTAATGCTCTGAGAAATCTCAATTATAAACAATTCAGAAGATCTTTTAATTTTACACATGAATAAAACTGAGTTTAAGCAACTTCCCTGAGGATACAAAGAAAATTGACAAAACTAGAAGAGAAACAGACCTTCAAGTCTTTTGCCTAAACCTTAACATACATCATCCATCCTAAAAGCGATAATGCAGCAGCTATCATATAGCAATAGGAACATTTATATTATTAATAAGCTATTGCATAACACCTACAGATAGAAATGATGTTTCACAAAGCTGTAACTGCTCCACTCCAGATATACAGTATGTTCAGGCAAACTAAACTACCACCTTTCAGAACTGCGACTTTATATTCATCTGCTAAGTTGTATTAGATTTTTGTGGCCAGATTTTAGTAGAGGGGGCAGCAGGTCTACAGGAGTGGCTTGTGTTTGTGCCTTGTAGTTCCCTTTGTTTCTCATTCACAATGCCAACAATAAATCCAAAGTTGCCTGATCTTTGCAATCAAGACAAAAAGAGCACCTGTTGAAAATTATGCCTTCCAAATTACACACTATGGACACAGTGTTTACATCAGGCAATTTAGAACAACAACAAAAAAAAGATCTTCGGCAGCTTCCCCCAGTCCTCTTTTCTTGGTACAATGCCTCCACCATACTTCCTTAGAACTACTCACTGTCATGGACTTACCATGCAACTTACTAGTGGCATCCATGTAGTGATTAAGACAAAGAAGGAACTTTAATCCATGTCAGTCAGATGGGACAGGGACCAATGGCATTTTAAGGCTGCACCTTTTATATCAAGGGCTAAGAGCAGCAACCACGCTTCTGACTGAGGTGGAGAACACTGACAGGATCTATCAGAGGAAGCAAGTAAACACACAAATTTCTCACCACCACAAAAAAATGCAATTTGAAAAAAAAAATCACATACTTACTACTGCAATTGTTTTAAAATACACAAGAGCCCTCAGCTGTGATTCCTGTCCTAAGCGCTGCACAAATGTGCACACAGGTACACAGTGTGACAAAGACCTTGCACTAAGGATACTGTTTTCCAGAAAAAACAAGAAACAAACGGACTATGGAGAAAGAAAAACATTTTCAGATTGAATTACACTAGAGATCTTCCTATGCATTGTTGTCTGTATTACACATTTATATAGAAGCACTCACTCAAAATACCTGTATGCAAAAACATACATATAGGTATGCATGTACATGCATGCACATTCACACAGTTATCTGCATGTTTGTATATGCACATACACTGAAAAAAGTGATAAGCTGAGAAGTTGAGCACAGGAGAAGGAAAATGAAAACAAAACAGATAGAGGGCAACAAACAAGGATAGAGGGGAAAATGACAAGTAATGAGAATGCTCCTGACAGAGAAAGGAGAAAACAACAGTAACAACAAAAGCAAAGGAACAGTAGGCAAAAGAAATAATACCAAAAGCCCAACGAATAATAACCAAAAGCCCAAGCCTGCTGACTTGCATTTCAACTACATTTTTATTTTTCTATCAAAAATAATAAATGTTAAACTGGTACAACAGCAGCTTTGCTACAAACTTTTGATATATCCTCGTATTCTGGAGGGGTCTCTCACCCTGGTAAAGTCTACATTTGATCACTTAGGTAAAATTGCCATTAAGAAACATTTCTTACCCAATACTGGCAATTGTAGAAGACATCAAGGACCTTTAATATCAAGGAAGTATAGGGATTTTGCACACATCAGTGCCTACTGAGATAGAATTTTATATTACACCTTAACATGTTACAAAAAGAATACTCTAAGGCTCACTTAACTAACTAAAAAAAAAAACCCAACCAAAAGAAACAACAACAACCACAAAAAAACAAAAACACAAAAACAAAAAAAACCCAACCAAACAAAAAAACCCCAAAAAACAACAACAACAACAAAAAAAAAACCAAAACCAAAAAACACCACAACCCAAACCAAACAAAAACCCCAACAACAAAACCCACAAAACCTAGATGTGAAACTAGAGAAAACATTGGCATTAAACTCAGTAGCTCAATCAGCTTTTTATTCTCTTCAAGCAAAGAGCATCTTCTCATTTACCTGCAGGAAACAGAACATAACATAACTATGTTACTTTGCACATATACATATATTTATATCAAAATGGATATGCATGTGCTTGCCAGTAGCTAGCTCTGAAAGGAAGGAAGAAAATGATAACCATTTCCAGAGTACTTCCCTGCCTTTGCATTCTTTTGTACTTGAGCACTGGAGAACAGCCAACATCAATAGGTAGTCATTAAAAAGATAAAAAGGAAGCATCTTCCCAGAAGTATTCTTTTATTGGACCACAGCATGAATGCACCCTGCACTTCAGGTTAAGGTGTAACAAGGCATAGTCTTTCATTCTGGTCAAATACCCAGACTCTAGAGATTCATATTCGAGGGCTGCATGCACTATGAATTTCATGTGACAAACTAATGCAACCTTCATAATATACCTTGTCCCTAATTCTGTAAGTTTTGAGGTTTGGTAGGGTTTTCACATGTATTTGTTTCAGTAAGGATGCAAAAAACCCTAGAAAAAAACTCATTTGTAGAAGCTGGGCTTTAAATTTTCTATGCATCATTTCTGCATTCATACAACCCTTTCTCATTTTCTTTATTCAGAGTGTGTATTTACACATTGTATCTAAGAAAACAACAACTGGTTTAATTTGGGACTACTAATTGTTGTTGGCAATCACTCAATGCTCCACCAGATGATTTTATTCAGAAGCTAACAGCCACAGTACCAGGCAAGGTTGTCCTGTCATACATTGCTTTAGGCTAGGCCTATCCAGAATGAGTTTAAAAGGTTACTAACTCTGCTCTATAAGCAGACACACAATGTAGCTTCACAAGATAATTCTTGCTTTAATGTTAATAAAATGCAATCTTAAAAAGGTCTTTATATCCTTCCCACAAAGGCACACTGCCTTACAGCCCCTCAATTTGTTTACTTCTGATATAGCAGCAGATGCTTCTTCCAACTTCAAAAATTAGCCTTTCAGGGGAATTAGAGAAGCAAATAGTAGCACTTCCTTGTGCCAAATACAGATTCAACAACACTTACAATGCTTTACTCATACTGCAAGACTGCAGAGATAATTAGGAAGCTGCAGAGCCCTTGACCTGAATTTAGGATCCATTTAAATCTCAAGGTAATGTTACAGAGTGATTTCAAGAAACTAGCTCAATGCAAATATGGTAAAAATAACAACAGCAGCAGCAGGTTTTCCCAAGTACTTCATAAACACAGCAGTTCTTTTCACTTAGAGTAGAAAAATTATCAAAATGAAAAAAGCTTTAGTTGCATCCATGTGAACCTTGTTCTACTGATTTGTGTTTTACAGAGCTTCAACTTTAGTCCAGAACTGGAATAAGCAAGAAGTTCAGGTGATTTATATTTACTTCTTCCAAAATTTTTGGAGGAATCCTGGCTATTCTTTTATTAGTCTTTATTATATGAAGCCTGTTTAGCATAGTGAAGATTCCACTGAAAGTCTAAGTTAAGGGAAGGGGAACAAGAAAATGGCATTTCTTCTAAATGCATGGTTTGACAAAGCATAATCAACAAAATTTAGGAAAATATTTTCAAAATCAGCAAGCAGGACAGCTGAGTGTTAATGCACTCATTATGGAACCTATCACAAAGATGAGATTTCAAGGAACAGAAGCCTCAAAGCACCTTTTGAAGGTATGATTTTCATGAAGCTGGAAGATAAAAAATCCCAAAACAATGTCACAGTGCAAGAGAAGGGATCAGCTAGAAGGCCAAGTTGAGATTCTCCACTGTAGAGTGTTGTATGCAATTGCTTCTCAAGCTTATGCTCCTTCTTAGAAGATAAGAGATAGGACAAAGTCGCAGATTAGTTCAGCATATCATCCTTGACGTTCATAAGATTTTCCCTTTGTCACAAGACAGTGGGATTTCCCTATTGTCATAAGACAATGATTTCAGGACAAAAGCAGACAAACAAATATTATTGAGAGCAGTTTGAAAAAATAACACTGTTAAGAGCAGAAAAATATTAAGTAACAATTACAGTGATTTCCTTGCTTTGCAGTGCCATTGTACAGAGATAACAACAAAAAAAAGAAAGCTTCATTTACTTGCTTAGCTATTTATTATTGCCTAAAATATTCCTTGTACTGAGGCTAGTAAGATCCTTGTTTTAAAAGGATCTTACTAGATCCTTTGTTTTAAAAAAGTAGGAGCAACAGCAATCAAAAAACAGGATTTATAGTATAAAGTTCTTTAGTCTTTTTATTTTCTTTTATACTTGACATATTTAAACATTGCAGGTAGTTTGTAACCACCAAGGTGTCCTAGAGAATTTTGTACAATTGTGAGATACTAATTTCATTAATTTCACTGTTTTCTGCTCCTTAGCCATTGTATCTTATTCCAAATCAGAGAAGACCATTTGAGACAAGACCCTTAAATCTACCTTTGCAATCTGACTGGTAAAAATTGGAAACTGTGTCTTTAGCACTAAGTGAAGACCAAGGCAAATCAGTCTGTCTGTTTTTTCAGTGGGGAGAGGGAGGAAAGTAATCAACCCAAGTGAGAAGCCGCCACCCTCTTTCACTCAGCTCTGTAGCGTATATCCCAAGCCATGCTGTACACATACATATAGAGTAGCACTCATCTCAGCTATCTGATTACACAAAAATCTGCCAGCACTAACAGCTGCAAAGCAGCTGATCGCCTTCCAACCAGGCAGTGACAACACCCTGTACAACTTTTACTTGGTATTCCTGAATAAAACCAAGTTTTATTCACTTATCAGGCATACATTAACAGCAACAATTATAAGATAAAACTGATACCAACTGAAAAGGAAACCAAGACATACTAACAAAATATTTAAAAAATCAGCCAGCCAGTATCATTTTAAGAAATGAATTCATTAAATCAGTATTTAATTTCTTTGCTGTTTTGGTGCAGCACTTGGACAAAATGCTTCTCTGTAATCAAGTCTTTCTTGCAAATAGTGGCTTGGGGAAGGCGATGAAAAAGTATGAAAGACAAATATGTACTATCTTGTTTACATCATGGTTCTCCAAAAGGAAGAAAAATCCCTGTTAATATGCAGCAGAGGACATGAGTTTACTTTATAAATTATTAAATAAAGGATTCATATTCCACAAAATGATGTTTAACTCCATTTATTAAGATTGTGAAGGTTGTGGGCTTTTTTTTTTTTTTTTAAATTTGAACTTCCCTAGCAGCATGCATGGAACAATTTCAGAAAGTGAGAAGAGTCAGGTGGTGGGGCCCCAGGGAGGTTTGATAGACAGAGAGATAATTCAAGTCGTTCCAGCAAAACTTTTGAAACAGAAAACATATGGAGCATGGAGGGAGAAACCTTAAGGGAAGGAATGACAGAGGTAATATATGACAAGCTGATATAGAAAAGCAACTGTAGTTTTATTCCTACAGCCTATTTCTTCTTATCAGCTCTGTTGGCTCTTCTTATCGGTGCCTAATTTCAGGGTATCAAAGTAAAAAAATCAAAAAAAGAACAAATAGCTTCCTCAGCCCTGATGACCCCTCACCATTCCCTTGCTGCTCTGTTTCTGGTTAAAATAATTATATGTCCTGAAAAATACCCCACAAAATCCCTGCCAATTGTTATGCAGTATGGGAAAACAGTGAACATTGAGCATAATGAATCTCCGATTCTTCAGCAGATCTGCAGACCTCCAGTTGTTTGCAAAGCATCCCCTCACAGACAGATGAGCAGATGGAAAAGAACTGCACAGAATACACATGTATATGCATAGGAGGGACTGGGGTGCATCAGGAGAAGGGATAGAAAACTCAGAGCGGCCTCGGAGAGAGAAATAAAAACACAATGGGAGAAATCAACCTTTCTGTTCACGTGACAAGCAACATCATTCAGATCCTAGATCTTCAAATGAAAACGTACTATTAAACAAGAATAGCAACAACTCTGGCCTGCCCAAGATGTCATGCCATTATTTTTCAAAACAGTTGTTGGATGACTACAGATTTAGTCATAAAAATGAAAACTGATCTGTGAAAATGGGGAGGACAGACATAGCAGTAGTAGAGTGTTCATGAGAACAAATTATGCTTCTGGTCCAACTGCCTCATGAGGATGTCATCTGATTTTCCTAAAGTGCTGTCCTATGCATTGAATATTGACTAGGACAAAGGAGACAGGGGATGGAGGTACAGTGGGATCTACATGTTGATTGTTCCTATTATATATGTCCCTTCTAAACCTTCTCTCTTGATTTATTGTTTTAAAGAATTGCACATCAAGACTGCCTGATGCTTTCAACCATAAACTATTATTTTACTCTGTGAAGCAAAACCTGACTGATTATTGGACTTTTAATTTATCTCCAAATGGCTACCAGGGAGATCAGCAGAACATCTAACACTAGACAAGGCTTGCTTGCTATTCCTCTTAATTTGTTATATTAAATGATTGTCTAGTAATAGAGCCTTGGGCCTATTTGAAAGCCCCTCTGGGTACAGTGGCTCACCTGCCTACCAAAGGAAAGACAACAAAACAATGCCATTTGTTCTGAAAACAACAGAGATTCTTATACTTTCTCATATTTAGCTTCAAAGCATATATTTGGGGGAGGTGGTGCAGTGCTAAAAAATTTCCACTATTTTCATTTGGTTTGGATCTGCCTCTAAACAGAAGAATCAAGACCTTTTGTCAAGAGAGTTTAAAGGAAATGTGATGAAAAACTATACCTGTGACCATTTTGGGTGTGCAGAACTCCAAGACATGGGAAAGATGTGTAGAGGTGCAAAGTCTCCTATTTTGGAAACAAGAAATTCTGCAAAAATATAATTCCTACAGTATTCTGCATCATGGGTTTCAAATCCAGGCATACATCTTTTGGTGTTAGTCAGGATAGGGACTCAGAAGGCTTGTCTGAAACATCCCAGACATTGTGGAACAGAAAGCAGTAAATTAGTTGGCAGACAAAGCAGACATGCCAAACCTTTAAGGCACTAAGTGAGTATTATTGCTACTAGGAAACATTTTGTACATTCCTGTATTTCTGAAACAATTTTACTGATTTGCACGTGATTAAGTACATAAACGATACTCGAGGGTACAGCAACCTGTGTTGTTCACTTGTGTGCAGCCTCACCAGCATCGGCACACCCACAGGGAACTACAGTCAGCTCCCACCCCCACCCGTCTCCAGACTTCAGCAGGGCCACAGCAGCAACACCATTCTAAGGCTTGGCTTTGCCTGCCTGCAGCAAGCGGATGGTTTTTGAAGATACAATGTAACCTGGATAGTCTGTCAAAGAAATGGCCACAATGGTGCTTTTTTGTAAGGAAAACATTAAAATTAAATGACTGTAGTCAGGAAATTTTGAATATGCATTTTAAAGATTGACTAGCATAAACCACGTATGTGGTAGCAGATTACAAATTGCAACGTTGATTTTGAAAACAGAAGAACCCTTCTGAATGATGAAATACAGATAGGTAAGACAACACCTTCCAGGTTTTTAAAGTGGTAATTTTAAACAAGTTGCCTAGAGAATTCTGTTATTCAAAAGGCTAGTTTGTGGCTCTCTCTGCCATGTGATAAAATCATGAACTTGCACACCATTATAAACAGCAATATATGGATCTGCTACTCATTGACATTTCTGTCCTAAAGCCCTGAGTTTTATCATACTGATTTAATAAGGAATTTCAGTACACTGTGGAAAGGGCAAACAGGTGCAGAAGCACAGCATTTAACCTGAAATATCTACGTGGATGAAGCTGTATGGCTGGCACATCAAGCCTGGAGGAAGAAAAGGTTTCTCTTGGACAGAGATACCATGGACACATGGTCCTTGGGCAGATAGAAATGATAGACATCCCAGAACTACCTGTTCCAGCTCATTCCTTATTTGCATCCCAAAGAATTTGTAGAGGGAAGACCTACTCCTGTTTTCTGTAAGAGGTCAAATTAATTAATTACAATAATCTTCCTAAAACCCTTTTCCTCTCTGCACTATTGGTCTGCCTCCCTCCTTTCCCCTTCAGCCACAAAAATCAGACTACTGCTTCCACATGGCTACCAAAAGCTCTAACTTCATGACTAAGCTTCATCTTTTACTGTGATGATCAGCCCAGTGAAACATGCCAGTACCACAAATATAAGCAAGCTACTGCCAGAAATCAATAAAAATGTCATTGCATTTGAAGTTACAGGAAGGATAAGGAACTTGACAGTCCTGGAGCCGCAAGGCAAGCATGTACCTATTTAAAATGCAGGTGATAGTTTTTGATAAGTTTTGAGATAAGGAGTACATTTGAGTGTCATACAGACTAGCAGTATGAAAAATTATTTAAATATAGTTGTTCAGGCCCAAATCCAGATCACAGAAAAGTAACACTATGCTATTATGTATATAGCATAGCTATGAAATTATTAGGAAAGTTACATCCCAAAGCACAATCTGCATTTTTAAAGCTACTTGAGAAGTGTTATATGGAGCTTTTTTCTCAATTTGACCTTTTTCCTAAATGGCTCATGCAGAAAACAGTAACACTATATTCTGCAGCAACACAACAGTTGAATCTTTTCAGAATATAGAATTTTTTATTTATTGAAAGGACCTAAGGCATCCAAGAAATCCAGCTTGACTCTTGCCTAGTCTGATCCAGGTAATATGCATGTCAGCCAGTAAGTCAGCCAATATCTCCTAAAGTGGTAAAATATAAAATGATGTAAAAATTTGATGTAGAGACAATTCAGCAAAAAGGGATAGCCAAATTACAATTACCTCTTATGTTTCACCACCACCTATAAACCCTTCTTTTTTTTAAATATTAGCCTTCTATAATGACATTAGCACATCAATGATATTCAATTACTGGCAAAGATCCCTAAATTAAATTAAAACTAACAAGACTTCTGTTTATTATCATCACATTTACTTCTTCAGCACCAACTACAGCACAAAAGCAGAGCCTGTCATCAACTGCAGAGACTTTGGTGGTCATTGCATAGTTCTACAGATGAATAAAATATCTACAGGCTGGCTCAAAAAAAGATTTGACCTTGAGGTACATCAGATCCTCTTTGAAACAAATCATCTCCTCCTAAGCAATCCAAAGAGCCAGTGTCTAAGAGTGAATCTGCAGGTATTAGACATGAAGGGAAAAATTCTTTTGAAATAAGAGGGCGGTTGGAGGAAAAGAGGACTCAAACATACTGCATTCCAGGTCACATAATAATGGTTCAGAAATCAGTTCACCAGATGGTGAGATTAAGGCTAACTTTTCTCAGCTTTTCTTTTGTGCCACAGAAGGTTAGGAATTATGAAGTGGAGAAAGTCCCATGTCGTAAACTAATTACCTTTTATCATATACCTCTCTCTCTTCTCCATTACACAAAAAAATGCTCAGAGGCTGAATATATTTCCTGTAATAATTTCATAATGCGTGTTATCATAGATATTTCATACAATTCTCTGCATTTTAGAGAGTTATTGCCTATGACTGAATGACTTAGATTAACAAATACAAATCTCAGAGACACTAAATCTCAGAAACACTAAGACCAAGTATTTTATTTTATAGAACTTAAAACTTTTATGTTTTCCATAAATTACACCAATTCCTACTTCTTCCCAAATAAGATCAAAATTATTTAAAACATTAGACAGAAGCATTCATACCAAAAATTAGAAAAAATAAAAAGACCCAAACTAGAAGCATATATTGTAAGTCTGTGTAATAATGAAGCACATAACCCACACTTCAATACATTATTTGGACAGTCCCACTGAAACTATGCAATAATTCAAAGAGCCCAGTAAATCTCACTTCAAGGCATTGAATGAAGCACAGCACAGCCTCAGATGCTACATCGGAACATATTCACTCTGCTGGTTGCCAGTCAGTGCAGACCTTACCTTAGAACCCAGGCAAAAAGAAAATTAGAGTGTTTTGAACTTTTAATAAACTAGAGATTAAGAAAACCCACAAAACAAAGCAAGCAAAAAGCTTTTTCCAGGAAAAATCCATTAATGTAATACCAGAAGACCAATAAAGCATGGGTCCTTCTATTTTCCCCAAAAAGCTGAAGACATCAAATTGAGGTTTATGAAATAAGCATTAGGCATATTTCTAGACCATAGTATGAGTAAGTAAAGGACATCAACTTGGAAGGTGACATTTTTAGGACAGTCTGTTGCAGAAGTGGGATTTCTTAAAGAACTTCCCACACTATGGAAGCATGAATTTACATGCTTAAACTGCCTTAGATACTGAAGGATAAAAATTGAACAATGCATTATCCAGAACTATATGTAGGACAGAATGAGAAGGATCTACACACGCATCCACAGTAAAAAACAAAGATCTCACCCTGTCTCAGGCTGATGTCAGACTTTTGCTTCAGATCAGCAGGTCAGCAAGTACAGGTTTTGACAGACAGTTTGCTAGACAAATTCAGCGAGTTTTCTGTACTGCAACATCGTGTGAGCATAGCAGGCTACTTTACCCTCAAAAGCACATTCATTTTCAGTTTACTGAAAATCATCAAAGCATTTGCAAGTAATTCAAATAAAATTAAGTAATTAAAAATAAACCTACCTTCTTTTGATCTTCTAGTTTATGACTGACTGGATTCCTTCCATGTTTGTTCATCTCTGAAGATAAATCCATCACATTCATTCCTTGCCCTTCAAAATGAAATCTGTTCAGCAATGCAGCAAACTAATCCAAAAAACAGGAGCTACAAACACAGAAACATGGTGCTTTTCTCCATCACACACCATCTCTGAACATCAATGACTTGGAGGAATTACTAAGAAATGCATCGATTGAGCTGAGGAAAACTTTGCAGTTCACTCTTGAGCCTTTCCAAATCACCATAGCGTTTTTAAAAGCTGATGTTTCAGAAGAGAAATACTCATCTATCACTTTTAACTCCAACTGCTATCTGTATCTTTCTTCACAGGTTTCCATTTTACAGGAGGTTACATCCTGACTGTGGACCTGTAGAGATAAAAAAAAAATCATCAAGATTGATTTACAATTTTCTGTCACTCTTTATAACTGATTATCTGCCTTCATTAGGTGTGCATGTGGATTTTGTGTGGTTTTTGTCTTGGCGGTTTGGGTTTTGAGTGGGCTTTTTTTGGGGGGGGGTTGGTTGGTTTTGTTTGGTTTTTTGGTATTGTTTATTTTTGTTGTAATTTTGTTTGTTTGTTTTTGTTAAGTGGTACTGGAGCTTCATTTAGTACTTGGCAGGATGAAGTAATACATGATCCCATTCATCCCCCTCTACATCCCTGTGGGCACACAGCACATTCCCTGAGAACAGCTAGTGAATTCCAGCTACCAATGTAAAGGAAAAGTTATAGGAAAGAGAAAAAGCAAAGACTATTTGGCTAAAATACTGAAAACACTAAATTAAAAATGGATCAAAAATCCTCCTTAAAATGCCAAGTCCCACTCCTAAGCTCTCTTATTGTGATCCAGTTACAAATAGGAGAAAGGCACAAGGGTGAGATAAACCCAACACTGAGACAAAAATCAAGAGATCAATATTGATACAAAGAAGTACTGACAGCAAACTACCTTGTGAGATACAATTCTTCCCCAAACTAAAGAGTGTTCCAACAAGAAATAAAATGGTAGTTATTCTCAACACCACAGTGTGAGGCACCTATTCTTATCCATATTTATCTTCACATACAATTGAACATGACAGCAATAACGGACTAATCAAGCAATAAGGGCAAGTCCTTTACAAAACTAACTAGAAACAAACAGAAGATGCATTTTCCTTAGGAAACCACAGGAATATAAACAATGGTATAAACTAAGCTACTCTATGAGAGAACGCACACTCAGATAGCTTGTTACTCAAACACTACTTTAGCCTGATACATCTTATCCCAGAATCAAATGAATTTTCCTTGCTATTCTAACTTTTGAGAATCACCTCCTTCTGCAGATAAGCAGTGTATTACAAACACACTCACCAAAAGAAACTCAAATGTTTAGAGATCATTTTTCTATTCATTATTTAGAGCATTCTGAGGAAAGTCAGTGAAATAAAAAACAAGACTAAGGTGTTAACTGCCCATAAAATAGGAAGTAGTCATTAAAATTATGCTGTTAAAATCTTCCATAAATTTAGGATTTTATTGTATTAAGAAGCAGATCAGATTCAATAATATACTATAACCTTTCCAAGCACACACAGTTTTTCTCGCCCCATTTCCACAGAATGTGAAGCACAGCAGGATAGAGCCATATATCACTCTCAGGTGCAGCCTGTCCCCACCCCCATCTGTGATTTCCCCCATTTGACAGTTTCACAGATCCACAGAATGCACAAAACCATAATGCCAGGATGCAGGAAGATAAAACACGAGATACCACTGCAGGGATCAACATCTGGATTCATGCTTATAACAATTGTAAAGCCAAGATAAGTCAAAATCATGCTGTTAAAACCCAGCAGTTTCTCTGGTTCATTTCATGGTCAGACATGTGAATTATATTACTTCCCATGCCTGGCAATTATGCTATGCTAGGCAATTAAGCTGTGGAACTGCATGGTGTTTTCCAGCCAAAGTTGGACAGAATGCAAATAATTTTGTTTGGACTGCCCTCATTACTTTTAACATGCAAAGCACAGGGTGGCAATTCTTGCTCGTTCCATTCAGCATATTGTTCCATGGTCTTCAGCCTTTTCAACGTAAACAGCTGTAATTAAATGTTTTTGGCTGGCAATTTTTTTTTATTTTTTTTTTTTACAGTGCAACCAAATTTATTATTTACTATTTTACACTGATATTTAACATACACACAATCACAGAATAAAATATCCAGAGTCCTAGATCACACACTAAAAAATAGATTTTAGTAGATCATAAATATAAAAGTCAAGGTGAATTAAAGCTTTTTTACAATTTTATTATTTTAACAGACACAAAAAAGTCATTAAATAACCATTTCTAATAATTTACAGATAATTATAGTAGAATAGTCTTCCAGATGCATTTAACACTGCAAACACAGGCCTAAAGGAAGTGGAGCAAGCTATTCGAGCCAGGAACATCCTTAGACTTTCTTGCTAAACAACACAATGAGGAAAATACTATGTGGAACTATTTATGAAGGGTGCCGGGGGGGGAAGTTAGTGACTTCCTCCTCTGGAGAAACTGTAGAAAGCATTCAGGGTGATGAAGCTTCTGGTTTAAGTACCTCAAATACTTGCCTAAATTCAAGTGGACTTAAGTCAGGTGAAATATGTCTTCTAAATAACTTCTACTTCACTGTGAGCTACAGGTTACTGATAGACTAGTGGGGAACAATCCCAGAACATATTCTGAGAATTAACAAGAACTATCCTTTCTATACTGCCATTATTATCAACATAGGTAGTTCTCCAAAAGCTTACACTGACAGGATTTTAAGAAAGCAACCAAAATCCTCAAGTCCCCTGCAGTAATAGTAGTAGTAATAATCATAATATTTTCCTGTAAGTGGCACATTCACTAAATATTTGGTGGAAATTAACACAAAAACCTTTGCATGTTGCAAATCAACCTGGTCGAGAAGAACGTTCAGGGAGGGTGAGTTGTAAGCAACTACTGTTTTAGCTAATTCTAATGGCTCCACAAATTCGGCAAAGAAAAAGTTGCTGTACAGCCATAGCAAAAATTTAGATAATGAGGTTTTTTCCTAGGTTTCTTCCCATTGTCATTGGTCTTCAGATGTACTAAAACTCCATGACCACATTAAGGTGCTACCTGGCTACCTGGGAGGCTTCACACCAAAACGCTGCTCTGTGGTTGTCATTATTTTCAGCGGTGGGGACAGGGCTATGTTAGAGACCCAACAGATTACTTCCTTTTCCAAAATCCTCTTGTGCCCACTACATGGAGATTCTCAATTTTTGCCATACCATTAAAGCAATTTTGAGACAGGTCCAGGTATGAGACTATGACTGTAATTTGCACTTTTTAAATTTTTTTCTTTGTGTACAGGGTAAGTCTAATGAATTGCATCCTGGGTATTATCAGCTGCACTGATAATGGTTTATGCTTAAGAGTCATGTTTTTATTAAAGAATTTCTGGAAATACAGATAATTATTTTCTGGATTTGCTGATAGGAAATGCCATGCAAATTTTAGAAGAACACAACAGCAATTTTCAGTACTAATACCTCATTATTAAAATGGAGCTTCTAGTTTATGTGCAGTTATAACAGATGTGGAATTTGGGGGCTGGGAGGGAGAACAAACTGGAGACAATACCCATTTACCTGCTTCAAACACAATAGTGTGTATGCCAGGACCAAAAGCAAGTGCCATCTGTAAATCTCAGTGTACAGCTAAAGCAAATCCCAGATACAAACCAGCCTTTGTTCTTGTCCATCAGTGTTCCCAGGGATGGCAGCATGGCTGACAGAAATGGTGGGAGAGTATCAAGATTCTGTGACTCTCTTGAGATTGGCAATGGGGCACATCTTGTGAAAGGCGTGCTCTGCCTCACTGTCCTCGAGGTTGATAAGGCTCACCACTAGCATTCTACAAAATTACTCAGCTTCACATTGAAAATAGGCAGGTCAGCAATAACAGGGGTATAACTTGCATACTTGATACGATCCTATGAATCTTCTAGGTGATATGGCACCCCAGTACGGCTCTAATAACTCACCCATAGCAATAGTTTCACAATGGCCTTAAAAAAGCTCTAACCATGAAAGCTTCTTATCTTTCTTTGTAGTCTTTTTCCACAGGGAGAAAGCATTAAGGCTCTCTGTATGGGTCTAACTTCAAACATTATGATCAGGCACACAAAGAGTTATCAGAAAAAGAAGATGATGTTGACTCTTGGAGCATTTGAGAGCCATGCCAGGGAACATTGCTTTTAGCCAGCATTCAGAATAAGAAGCCAGTATCTGTTCTCTGCACACACATATGATAGAAGTGCCATAGAAAGGCTGGTCTGCACCAGATAAAAGCAGTCTGGGAAGGCAGCTGGTGAGCCAAAAACATATCTCTAAGCACTGAGGCTTGCCTACAGAATTATTTATTCTGATACAAAATTAATTCTGCTCCAAACACACGCCTGATTCAAGGCAATACAAAAAGCTGCAGTGTTTACAGCTCTTCCTAATCAATGTAATGGTTTTTATTTAGATAAAAAGTGATCCCATAAGGATAAGTCTAGAGATGATGTCTCCTTTATTAAGTGCATGTGTGGCTGAAACATTTTGTATTATTTCTGTAAGTGGTGTCACCTTATCCTCTGCATTTCTTCATAGGGTAAAATTCCTCTTCAGTACGGAATGCTACGAGGAGCTACCACATTATCAGTGAGGATAGATTACAATTGTTTGCATTGTTCCTGGCTCTAGTCAATGCATATTAAAACATTGATTTTCAGATTTGTACGGATTAAAGAAAAATGTAAAAGACAATCTAATATTTACATCCTTGCAATGCTTTTCTGCTAAGCAGAATGCCAGATGCCTCAAAATCATAAAACTGAATGCACAAATTAACACTGGTGCACATAATGAATTAGAAAAAATAAATTAAAAATCATATGTATATACATACACACACGCATACATATTTATATGAGACTGTTCTATTCTCAGAAACCATTGTTATAAAGGGTACAGCAACTCAAATCTTTTTGGTTTTCTCAAATCCTTTTTATCTTACATAGCAACCTCCATCAAACAGGCTGAATCCTCTATACAGAATTTAGAGCAGCTATTACATGACAATTTTATTTCAGGCTTGGAACCAGTACCAGACAGGAATGCCTTCTCTCTTCCATCATCCAACTCTTTTGCCACTATCAGAGATAAAGAAGCATAAGAAAGGGAATAGTAAGTCTATTTTTAAGAGATAGTCCAGTCTAGCCTTTTACCATGATGTCTCCTGAAGATTTGTTGTGAGGGATGACAGTTTTGTTGCATTCACAGTACTCTGTGCCAAGATACATAACTGAGCATCAGACCTAAATGATATTTGGTTATCTTACCCAGCACTGCCCTACTACATATGCAATCTCTTAAGAGATGCATGAAATGACTACATTTCACTGTGCCTTACAGCACTTTTGCAGACATGCTGCAAAGGACAAATTCCACCATATATCAATTCCATCTCTAGTTTCAGTGGAATATTTTTCCACTTCTGTCCAAACTTGTTTTGAATGTTCCTCTGTACTACTGAAATAGATAAAAAACTGTATGGTGTAGGTTTTACATTTCTAATGTTTGGACAACAATAGGAAGAATGAATATTCCTTATTTATTTACATGCTAAATACTCTGCAGTATTTGTATTATTTTTTATAACTCTGCATGTATAACAAAAGAGCTACCTTACAAAGAAGATAGGCAAATATTCTCCAAAACCTACCAAAAACATGGATGGGGTGTGAGAAAGAAAGACAACACTGAGGTGGAAATGAAGGGGAAAATAGAAAGTAAATTCTCATATTCTAGGTATACAATAGAAAAAGTAAGCAAGAAAATACAATTCAATCAAACAATGCAAGTACACCTATATGGATCTTAAATTGCTCTGATCCATTAACCAAAGCAGTCTCTTTATGCAAGAAAACTATTTATGAGGCTCATGAGAAAGAGAAAGGCTAATCAAAAATAGCAGAGAGCTCACATACCTTTGAAATTTTGTTTCCTAGGGAGCTATTAAGTCTTCATTTCTCTTGCTTTTAAGTTTTGATTGACATGCTGAAAAAAGATGCAGCTGACCTGTGTCTTAGCAGTGGCTGATCTTCTGGGAGTTATTATAATTTACAGCTATTGCTCTAACCAGATTGCTAAGACATAAAAAATCCCATAAAAATTGCTAAACACTTTTTTTTTTGCACACTTTACAAAATTTCCAGGAAGAAAAAGGCCCTGGACTTCGGGAAATATGTTGATATATGGTAGTTCTATGAAGACTAATATATCTGGTATATTGCAATACCCCATGTATGTTAAAACTTTGCCAACATCCATGAAAGGAATGCAGCACAAGGAGAGGTATTTTCTCTCTGGTTCATAGGCTGTGAATATGACACACAGGAGCACATTTAAAATTTCACATATGTTTGAGCTATTTTGAGCAATTTATATATTCAAACACAAAACCAGCATACTGAAGGGTTGCCAGTTAATCTTATATGAAACACTTAAATCCACCTCCCCTACTCTACTGGAAATAAGAACTTACACTCCCCAACTTGATAAATCTAAGTTCTTGAAACTTAAGAATATCATTAAATTATACAGTCTATCTTGCTCTGTCAAGACTTGTTAAATAACTCAATTAGATAAAAGATTCAGCTGCATTTTCAGAACATTTTTAACTCAATGCCTGGTACAAGTGATAAAGCAAAAAAATTTACCTATGCTCACAGACAGTATCACAGCTGCTTCAAAAGCTGCCAATTAATTCTTTCAGTATTTGTTTAGTGGCAGCCTTTCCAGGTGAACCCCATTCTCATCACAAGAAATTACACATAGGTGCTGATCAAACATTGCAAACAGTGCTCTGTTACCTCAGTATTCAATCCGTGTCCAGACCAGTCTTCTGCAATTAAACCAATTGATTCAAGCAAATATGTGGCTGAAACAACTACTCCTAGAGACTGCAGAGCAGAGAGATAACTGACTAAATGAGACTACTGATTGGGGCTGGGGAAAGGAGGTAAAGAGAAGGGGAAAAGGGGATGCAAAAGGACTGTAAGTATTTTTTATAGAAAGAGCCAAGTGACAAAAAATATTTCAAATGTTTGAAGACAAAAAGCATCAGTAGGTGGTGCTGTCTTAATCGTGCAGTAAAAAGATGACCTTTGATGGTAGAAGTTTGTCCTCACAATCACTGCATCACAATCTAGTTCAAATTTGGGCTGGGAAACAGCTTCTGGGTAAATTGCTTCCTGGTCTGCCAAACACATTACTACATTGTATTTTCTAATGCTCTATTCTGGTATTACTCTAAATTCCCAAGTGACACAGCTCATGGTGCTTCCCACAGGAGAACGTTAAACAGCCCAATAGAAAATAATCCTCTAAGAAATTTCTCAAAAGATGGATATATTGACTTAGAATTTAAGCTGAGTTTTACATTCTTCAAGCAATTTGTATCAATATTTACCAACACAGATAATTGCTCTCTCCATATATTTTTATATACTGATTGTAACATCACATTTTGGAATACACTAATAATCTTCTTTTATTAATACGAGTATCTAAGCAAACTTCGATTTGTTGACTTATCTTAGGTCTCAGTCCATTCAAGTGAAACTCAAATAGACCTTCAGAGTAGTATATATACAACTGCATTTTAAGATGTCAAAGCACTACATCATTTGCTCTCAAGAATCTCAAAGATGGAAGTCCATTTACAGGTTACGTTAAAAGAGCTTTAACTAACAATAACATGGACTGGAAATACAGGAATACCTAGACAGTCATAAGCTTTACTGAAAATGTAGAGCTAAAAGGGTTTGAGGAAACATGTAGGAAATAATTGTTATGGGAAGTATAAGGTCTTTGTGTCTACCTAGAGCACACAGTTCACTCATGAATGCCTAAATTATGTCTCAAGATAATAATGTACTCAAAGAACAATGTCAGACTCCACTTGTAAAGAGATTTGCATCACTAGGTACACCAAATTACCAAATCACAGTGTCTGTGAGACAATCTTGAGTGGGATTTATTGGAATAAACATTGTTGCATAGGTCTAAAATCATGGCTTGGTGCTCTCTGTGTAGTTTGAGAAAATAGGCATATTTAGAATGGAATTCTTATCATCCAAACTAGCTGAGATGAACCATGACCTAGAGGAATCATGACCTAAGTGGCATAGACTTTTGCTCTATGTATGAAATCAGGTGAGAGAAATTTTTCATTCAAACCACACATCTTAAGGGATGGAATACGAGAGGCTTGTACATTCAAACAAATCTTAGGAAGCCACAAAAAAATCCAAACAAACAAACAAAACCAAAAAAACTCTCCACACCAACCAAAATCCAAAACCCAAAAAACAAAGTCTCAACATGACCTCTGATCTGATCAAGTCCTACTGGAATAATCCCATACAAGTAATCTACCACCTATCTCTTCATTCAAAGCGGATGTGCAGTAACAACAGATTTTTCTGGTTTGTCACAGGTGAAAATTCTGGCTGCCACAATAACTGAGCCGCTCTAGGAGAAATGAATCTGCTCCTTTCACAAAAAGTTGCCTACAATAATTGCTTCACTGAGAGCTATACCTCTTTCTTAAAAGTTTAGTGTTGACTTGGCAGATAGTTTTTCAATAGTGTCACAAAAACTTACTGATCCTTTTTAAGTACGAAAGGCACAAATACACCTCAAGTACTTCAAACTTTGTCCTGTTTTCAATTGTCTATGTTAAAGAAAATGTATTCCATAGCTACTGAAGTCAACAATAAACCTTGTTGTTGTGGTTTAGGAATGATACTCTCCAAGTTGGTCCTGCTAAAACCACTCTGCACTTGCTTCCCTCTCTCCCTGTAAGTGGGAGCACAAAAGGCATAGATCATGGGCTGATATAAGAACCATCTACTAGAAAGAGCAGTGAGATAAGAAAATGTAGAGAAGAAATAAGAAACAGTAACAGCAACAGTATTAACAGGAGAAGGTGCAAGACAAATAAAGGATTTACAAAGAAAGCCTGCAACAGTAGACAGTAATTAAATACCAATCAGCTCTTCCCCACCACGTTTTCTCCCACTGGAAGGAACGTCCTTCTCAAAAGCAAGAGACCCTTCTCCCAACCCCAGGCAATGACTGTGAGATAAAACAGAAAAACCTAGCCACAGCTCCTCAGCTACTGCAAAAAATTAACTCTGTCCTGGCCAAAAGTAAGATACTCATGAAGACAAAAAGTAGGTCCTTCACTATTTTCTTTTAAACCTTTGAAACATATTTGACAGCTTTTTTGCCTCTTAATATGCAGAACCTTTTTTTGACAGCCTTTTCTTAGCAGACATAGCTTGACCTATTTCTGTAATATAACACTGATGATCTCCTTATCACATCATACAAGTTACTTGCCCTGAAAAAATATCAATAACTGGGACAATCTTATGATTTCTACCTGTGTAAATACCACTCCTTAGATCTGAGTAACATGGATCCCTGACCTAGCTACAAGTTCCCTCCTCACCCATATCCTGTGCTTATATTTAGAGATTCCATGATTCTTTTCAACACCATGAGATTAAAGAAATTTAAATCAAAGGCTTGGTTTGCAACATGTTTTATATTTGTAATATCTCCTACTATTTACTGCATGAATTACATTGTCTGTAGCACTTCTGATTTTGTTTCTCTTATCTAAGCAATTTTTAATATCATATAGTACTGCAAAATTTTCTCAGACCCTAGAAGCTAAATTGTAGCAGTGAATTTCTGGTTGATAATCCACCTTCATCCAAGCTAACTACAGGATCTATGTTGTGATTTTAAGACCAGCTGAAAATTGAGCATGGTACAGCTGTTTGCTCAACCTCTCTGCCTCTTTGATGGAGTGGGGTGGAAAATCAAAGTAAAACTTTTATGTTGAGATAAGAACAGTTTAACAGTTAAAACAGATGGTAACACTGATCTACAACGTGGTTGAGGTGAGCTACCAGAGGTTCTGTTCCTCTTTTTAAACAAACACATCTTCCAAACCCTTCAAAAAGTGCCAAAAAATTAACTCTGTTTGAAACGCGCAAGAATTAAAGAAAAACGAAATGCTAATTATCAATGCAAACAATTCTTATTTTCTCTGCTGAGATAGCTGTCTTGTAATTTGCCCTCCCAATTATTAAAATGTGATTCATGTCACAAACACACTGCTGAATTAGACCACAAATGTGCACTGCTTGCACTGCTGTATTTACATCTAAATATTGTCAGTCTCCCAGACACTCTTGGTAATCAACACACAGAATATGTATCATTCAAGATAGCGAAATGCAAAGGTCAGACATCATCCACAATGACAATAAGCACAATTGCTTCATGTGATACTACACACATGGACTTGTGAAAAATATTTAGCGGCACAACACGTGGATCTCATATGTATAACAATCGAAATTTACCATTAGCCTTACACAATCAGAAATCAGGTATGAAAAAAAATCTGAGAGCAATTTAGCAGCTGGGTTTTTAAGAAAATCTGGTTTCTGAAATTAAAAACTCAAATCTAATTATTTTGTTCACCAGATGCTCAGACTGCCAAAAAGACGACTGAAACGGTTCTGTAAAATGTATTATGTACTCTACCACAAAGACAGTATCTACCTGAAGAACTTTCTGTAGTTAATTGCATTATATGTTTGCGTTCAAATGTTTCACCCTAAAAATATGTCCCTGTCCAAAAGGACAATTTTTGAAAGCCAATAACATTTCAGAGTAAAAGGGTAATTCTGAACATATTACTGCATCTAAAAATATAGCCAACATACACAGAATATTATTTTTATGCAGAAAAATACTCCATTTTTTTTACACTCGATGTAAATTTACACACAAATTTAATGATCCGTATTAAATAGCACGCACACAGACTCCAGACAGATACAGAATCTTAGTGTTCATACTGTACTTCAATTACATTCCCATAACTAAACCAAACTTTTTCTTTTAGTAATTTAGATGAACCAGCCTAAACAGCCTCAACCAAAAAAAAGATTGCTACAGTTATTACTGGATAATACTAACAACCACATTGAAACACGGGTACAGTATTGATTTGTTTTTAAAGATAGAGTACTGTTTCCCAAATCCCACAAATTTATACAAAGCAATGTGATATGAATGATGTCTCATTTTATAAATGCTTATACATACTAGGTGATGCAGTAAATATCACTGTGAGATTCTGCATGAAAATGTTTTGGACGTTCATGAATCTATGGGTCCAGATGGAATCCATCCCAGGGTGATAACAGAGGTGGCAGATGAGCTTGCAAAGCCACTCTCCATCATTTACCAACAGTCCTGGCTCACTGGTGAGGCTCCAGATGACGACACTGGCCAATGTGACTCCCATTCACAAAAAGGGTGCGAAGGAGGATCCCAGTAATTACAGGCCAGTTAGCCTGACCTCAGTACTCGGTAAGGTAATGGAGCAGTTTATATTCAGTGTCACCACACAGCACTTACAGGATGGCCAGGGTATCAGACCCAGCCAGCACGGGTTTAGAAGGGATCGGTGGTGTTTGACCAACCTGGCCTCCAGGTGACCTGCCTGGTGGATGCAGGAAAGGCTGTGGATATTATGTACTTGGACTTCAGCAAGGCTTTTGACACTGTCTCCCACAACACACTCCTGGAAAATCTGGCAGCCCACGGCTTGGACAGGAGCACTCTTTGCTGGGTTAGGAACCAGCTGGATGGCCAGACCCAGAGAGTGGTGGTGAATGGTGCTGCATCCAGCTGGTGGCCTGTCACCAGTGGTGCCCCTCAGGGGTCTGTGCTGGGGCCAGCTCTGTTCAATATCTTTACTGACGACATGGATGAGGGTATTGAGTCTGTCATTAGTAAATTAGAAGATGACACTAAGCTGGGAGCATTTGTCAATGTGCTGGAAGATAGGAGGGCTCTGCAGACAGACCTGGAATGGTTGGATGGATGGGCAGAGTCCAATAAGATGATGTTTAGTAAGTCCAAGTGCTGAGTCCCGCATTTTGGCCACAATAACTCCCTGCAATGTTATAGGCTGGGGACAGAGTGGTTGGACAGTGCCCAGGCAGAAAGGGACCTGGGGGTTCTGGTGACAGCAGCTGAACATGAGCCAGCTGTGTGCCCTGGTAGCCAAGAAGGCCAGTGGCCTCCTGACCTGGATCAGGAATGGTGTGGCCAGCAGGAGCAGGGAGGTCATTCTTCCCCTGTACTCAGCACTGGTGAGGCCACACCTTGAGTATTGTGTCCAGTTCTGAGCCCTCAGTTCAGGAAGGATGTTGAGACACTTGAGCGCGTCCAGAGGAGGCAACGAGGCTGGAAAGGACCCTGTGAGGAACAACTGAGGGAGCTGGGGTTGTTTAGCCTGGAGAAAAGGAGACTCAGAGGTGACCTTATCACTCTCTACAACTCCCTGAAAGGTGCCTGCAGTCAGGTGGGGGTTGGTCTCTTTCTTCAGGCAGCAACTGACAGAACGAGAGGACACAGTCTTAAGCTGTGCCAAGGGAAATAAAAGTTGGATATTAGGAAGAAGTTTTTACAGAAAGGGTGATAAAGTATTGGAATGATCTGCCCAGGGAGGTGGTGGAGTCACCATCCCTGGGTGTGTTTAAAGAAAGACTGGATGTGGCACTTGGTGCCATGGTTCAGTTGAGGTGTTGGGTCTGGGTTGGACTCGATAATCTTGAAGGCCTCTTCCAACATAGTGATTCTGAGAAAACACTGAATTACTGCTACTAACATATTCCTACATTCTTGCTGTTTGTCGACTGAAAAAAAAAAAATAAATAAACAGCATCATATGAGTAGAAGCTATGACAGAAGGAAAGACTCAGAAAACCATGTCTTTACCCAAGAAGTGGATCACATTGCGGTGATAGAAATTTAATGGTTCTTCAGGAAGCATAATGAACAGCCTTATCTCTGTTCTCCACATATATCAAGTGGTGACAGCTCATCCTTACCAGAAACCGATACACAGAGGAAAGCACTTGCCTAGAGTGTTAAACCCTCAGCATTTTAGATGTCTGCTGTCATCAGAGACAAGCATTACCATGCAGCCTACCAAGCTAGTTCAGATACCACAGTTCAGACAAAGAGACCTTTCTGTATTTCTCAGTACCACAAATCGAGAGCACCTCTGTTTAATTTGAGCCTATTTGCCTTTACTAGTCTGGCAGCCCACTGCCTAGTTCCCCATACCAGTACATCAACCAGCCAAGTCTGGTCTTGGCAGGCAGTGAGGAGCTGCACAGGCAGTAAAGGCAACCCTCTGGAGTGGAAGGGAACACACGGCTCCTGCCACATTGGGAGCAGTATTGATTGGCTGCAAGACTATTCTGCACAGACATCTTCCAATAGAAAGTGGTTCTCTAATATTGAACCCTTGAATACAGAGATAAAAGGGAAAGCTGTGAAACATTTGGGGTTACAGAAGCGTTTGACTAAGCTTTCTCCAAAACAAAAGCAGAAAGAAAACCACTCTAACTAAGCATTTACACACACAACATTCCTAGATAATAGGAAGCAGAACACAATCTTTTGCACAAGAATCATTGTGAAAATTCATGACCTGATCACTCAATGTAACTGAAGCAAGCAAAAAGCTGTGTGCTCCACAAGAGTTCCAAGACAGGAATGGATACGTAAGATTTGTAAGCAATAAAACACATACTCAGCTATACTGTAAACAAATATTAACAAAAAAAGCCATCCCTACCTCTCTCAGCTAGATATTTCTTTACATTACTTCTCAGTAAGTTCAAATTGTACTCTACTATTTATAGTCTAGAGGAACTTATTGCTCTGAGATCAGCAAGTTTTATTAGCACTCCATGGCAGTGCTGGACACCCACACTAAACATCAGTACCTTCAATTGAAACAATTACATTCTACTTTAAATATATCTCAATTCATACATATAGAAAACATCACTGAGAGCAATTATCAGGCTCTCTTCTGATGAGCCATAAAAGCAATTTGTTATTCAAAAATATTTTTTTAAAAAGACATGTTTAAAGCAATTCTAAAAATCTGGTTAAATTTGTAGGGTCTCTGTATTACGGACATACTTGCTTACCTTGAACATGCTACTAATTTGTAGGAGCAAAGCAAAAATGTCATGCATCCCCTCCCTTACCTCTTTTTTATTCTTAGCCCTTAATAAAATGAGTTGAAACAAATAAACGTAGCAAATTTTCACGACTGATTTACAAAAATTGAACTAGTAACAAAGATAAGTTATCTGTGCAGTTTACAACAGATGTTAGTAGCATAACACAGTCAAAATGCAGAGACCGATATTATAATTTATGACCTGAAATTGTTTTCATTAAGCACTTATAGTAACATTTCTCTGCATAATATTTTCAAAAATAAAATATAATCAAAACAATGCTGATGTTTTATAAGCAAATCACTTTCTGGTCCAGCTCCTACAATCAGGCCAAGAAGCATCTTAGCACTATTTGCGCTTGCAAGAACACAATTTTCTGTCTCCACATGACATGGTGAAAGAATTAATGACAATGACTATGAGATTCACATTTCATCACCTTGTTTTTTGAGCTCTCTTTCCTTTATATAAAAATCATTGTTGTGCTAGAGAAACCATTTAACACCATGTCCTTCATCATCACAGAATGAAAAATAAAATCGAGAAGGTAGTCTCCATCCTGTTCACAGCAGGCAACTACCTACAGTAAAAAAAAAAAAAAAAGCTATGATCACAAAAGCAGGTACTAAATGTCAATTTTAGCAGGGCCAGGAGGAAGCTGGAGGCAGTCCATCTAGGACAGGGCAGACGCACAGGCGGGATAACTTGCCGTACTGCTGCCAACAGTGCGTATGTTCTCTGGGTACAGGAACAGGCAACACTGTAAATCTGGCACCTCAGAGGAGCCCCTAGTTCTCTTGCACAAGTATTTAAAAAGAGTTTGCTGTTTTCATGATAAAAATATTTTACTCATATATTCCAATTATACCGTGCCCTTTTGCCAGACAATTTTCAAGTGCTTAATATTAATTAGCTCTCACAAGGCATATTTAAAAAATAGACAATCATTTCATCCACACTTCTATCCTCTGTGGCACTATGTGGTGACAACAACATGACAGCTACTTGAAAAGCAAAATATAATAATGGATTCAATGATTCCTAAAGCTGCTGAGGGTAAATTTTCTTAAGCTTGAATTTTCAAAGCCTATTCAAGGCCCCAGCTGAGCTCCTGTGGGCTTCTTTGAAGCTTCTAGCTTTCCTAATCAACTCAAGGATCTTTTTTCAAAGAGAAATGAAAATCTCAATATTATTAAAACTTATTAAGCACATACCTTTGCCCCATCCTGGCTTTATTTTGTTATTTGGGTGTTTTTTGAAGCTTCTGTGCAGTATTTATGGGTGTTTTTTGTTCCCTGTGAATTATTTTGCACTCTCCTACTTTCTAGAAGAATATCCTATTACTATATCTCAGACTTAAAAGTACGTTTTCTATTGACCTTCATGTAAAATTCAAAATATGAAATTAAGATCATACACAAAATCAGGATGGAATAAGAATAGTAAAGAAAACAATTATAAGACTATATTTCTAAATGTCTAGAAAATGCACAGCCAGACAACAACTGGCAGGTAAGCTATATGTAATAATCACACAGTTGATTTGCATTTTAAAGACTTAATGTACTAACAATGATAATTAATTTATAGTTATTTGCTATTGAGATATTTTTCTTGTTCATCTGCACTATTTATGATACATTTATTCCACTTATTTCAGTGGAAAACACTGCAGGCTCCAGGACAAGCACTAGGAAGTGCTTTGGAGGAGCAAGAAAAAGGATTTCAGTTCTGTCAGAACAGCAAAATACTATTTTAAAATATCTAGTATGGATATTGAGATGGCATAGATAAATTATCTGTAATGAAAGAAGTAGCTGATGCTAATAACAGAGCTAAATTGGTAAAATAACCAATTAAAATGTCATCTTTAATTAAAATGCCAATTAGAGCAAAAGGTTATTAAGATACATGTCAGTCACTAAAACTGATGAATCCTACTTCTTTTACAAGATGTCTTTTCTTTAGCCTTCCCCAACAGCAAAAGCTCTTACCCAAAATAAATTCAAATTATCATTCCCTTTTTTAAACACACATTGCATTCAAACTATTCCAAACGACAAAAATTAATAGTGCTACAACACAAAAATAAATTAACCAGCTCTTAAGACAAAGAGATATCCAATCAAAAAAAAAAAGGGCGGGGGGAAATAGAAGGGCAAATAAGGTAGCCTGAGGGTAGCTTGGTATGGCAGCTGATATGAAATGCAGATCCTTCTTAGCCCTCCACCTCTGGAAGGAAGTCTTCTCCAGATTTTGAAGCTTGTATTATGAGGAGCCAATAAAACATTATAATCTGCTAATGCCTGTTATGCTGATTCACAGGACTTCCTTTCCCTTCAATTTACACACATCTCATGGATCACCATGCTTTACTAGACAGTACATGAGGATGGGGATTACACTACAACTGACATAAGATAATAACAAAAGCAGTAGAAACAGAGCAATAATACATCCAACAACCCCAGTAATTGGAGCCGAGATATTGTAAGGACAGATCTATTAGCACTAGGTCAGTGGGAAAATGTCTGGGTTTCAAGCTTGCAAGTGGCTGTTTTCTGTCCTGACCAAAAAACTCATCATTCTCTGTTTTCTTCCCTGTTTATCTCAGTGGGTTTTGCATCAAGACAGCATCATTATTTTGGTATCTCAGCATTGCTGCATTCAATCACATCAAAAAACAACAAATCCACGCATATAAAGTAGTCCACCAACTGGATGTCATGCTGCCTTCCTTCTATCCCCTCAAAACCAAATTTTAACAAAAAGGAACACAACCCAGTGAAACTTCATTCAGAATCTGAAAACAGGCGTCCAAATCTAGAAATCCACAGCTAAATGAACAAATATGCAGACATACATAATTATTTTGCTTCAATGTGCCCACATCTTCGGTTCCATCTCAGCCTAGCTTGCCCCCCAACACTCCCTTACACTTGTTTCATTTAAAGATCTCTTCAGAAAATGCAATTTATTTTATGAATATGTGAGCCAGCTAATCTGTTCCTGGCCCAATCAACCTTAGCTCCCATGGATTTACCTTCCAGGAGAAATCTTACCTCTTTCTACTGTACTGTACTACAATACTAAAATGAAGGATAAGATGACTCAAACTGTCTCTATAGTTTTCTCATGAACCATGAAAACAAAACAAATGAAACAACATGCTCAGTGCCTGTTCATCACCTTTATTTAGAGCTTCTTTCTATTCTATAAATTCCTTTCATTACCATGCTCTATTTCTAATACACAATATTACAAAACGCATAGATCTCACACTCCTAAGGTGTTAAGAGTTTTTGTTGTTGTTTTTGTAGGGTTTTTTTAACTAAACAAATTTTAGAATGCCTATATTTCGTTACACTTCTGCTTAAGGAGAACACAACTTCATTACAGTCTGCTAGGAATTACTGAGAGACATTACCACCCTCCTCATCAAAATCTCCAGAGTCATCACTGATAGTGCTGTAACACATTTATTATGCCTTCTTCCATATTGCCTGTTGACATTCAATCTGCCCTTTGAGGATGAAATATGCCAACTGTAGTGGCAGAATTATGAGGTTCATATTCCACTTGGTTCTACCTCCTGAAATTCAGCCAGAGAGACAAAATCTGTGTGATGCACTCCTGCACTTTAACCAAGTCATCAAATATCAGACTGGTTTTATAATGTAATATTTGCAGGAAAATGAGTAAGAAAAGGGACATCAAAAAGCAGTCTGAAACTTATTACTAAAACCGCAGAAAATTGCTTTTCTGAAAGGTTCATAAATTGGCAACTGATCACAGAATCAACTAGGCTGGAAAAGATTTTGAGATCATTGAGTCCAATCGACAACCTTACACCACATTGTCAACTAAACCATGCCACGGAATGCCATATCCAGTCTTTCCTTAAACACTTTCAAGGATGGTGGCTCCACCACCTCCCTGAGCAGCGCATTCCAATGCCCAATCAATCCTTCTGTGCAGAATTTCTTACTAATGTCCAACCTAAACCTCGACTGGTGCAGCTTAGGTCTGTGTGTTCTTGTCCTCTTGCTGGTTGTGTGGGAGAGGTGACCGACCTGGTTACAACCTCCTTACAGGGAGTTGTAGAGAGTGATAGGATCTCCCCTGAGCGTCTTCTCCTCAACTCTATTGTTTTATCTTTGCCATTGACTTGCTTTAGCAAATGTTTTTTAATCACTATAACAGCTGCCTTAACTTGTTTCTATATTCACTTAGTAGCACCATTGTACTTTGCAACCCATGACCCATGGGGTTCGACTGAAAGTTCAAAAATTGGCTGAAAATATCCCAACCATGTTAACCAGTTCACAACACTGAAAATGGCCCTTTTAAAACTATAGTCACTTCAAAGCATTCCTAAATTGGAGGCTAAATCTTCCATCCTACCCAGCACAAGCAGAGAAAAAGAGGCAATAGTCACATTTACACTTAGTGCACTGGCCATGACAGATCCTTAAATGAAAATTAAAGCAGTTCAGAGACTGTTTTCATTTACACTCAAATCTATGCAATTCTAAGAAGCCTGGTTATCATCTGAGGAATGGGAAAGTAGAGGCACAGTTCAGCACAAAGTTCTATTCTGTGAAAATTTCTTTCCAAATCAAGACATGACAGAGGATGAGAGAGAGCTATAAAGAAATCCTCAAGGAACTCCCATCTCTGGAAAGGAGAGTAGAGTTGGACTTGCGACTTACTATGCTATGCTACACAATGCTCTACTCCATAATATTTCTTGCCAGATAGAGGGTCTCTTGGTATTTTGATTCTTTAGGAGATAAATTATAATGACTTAGTGATGAGTAAACTGAATATTGGTAACTGAGAATATTCATTTTTAATGAAAGAGTCAGTTTTAATTACTAAAACAGGGAGAATGAAACTTAAAAACCACTCATCTCTGACTTCATAAGGTAGTGTAAGTGTAAATATACTTCCATTGGATTATTTTGGCATACTCTGTAGTGAGAACAGACAAAATAAGCTGTTTAAGATCCGAAAGTTTTCAGTACCTAATAGAATGTAGAGGAAGTGCACCAAAGCAGATTGCAATGGTTAAATAAAACATCAGTACGTCAGAAACTTCACAAGGAAAGAAAGCAAACAAGCAGTACCAGCAGAAATAGATGATCAAGAACAGAGACATTTAGAAGTACAGCATTAAAAAAACCCAAACAAACAAACCCCAAACAAACCCAACAAACCCCAAAAAACCCCACACTAAACCCCAAAAAGTTCAAACTCTTTACTACTGGGCATCCTTCCTTTTACTGCCTTTAGAAGTATCTACCTGCCTTTGGTTTCCAATAAATCAACTGATCCCTCATTTGCTGAGTTACTACACAGATCTTCCTAGCAGAAAACCAATAGTCTGAGTTATAATTGACGCAAGAGTTACCAGAAGTAGGTTTTAAAAGCTTAATTAATACATCTACAGCCAGTAGACTTGCTTTAAGCATAGATTCTATAGGTTGCCTTGAAAAAAACTATGTCAATTAATAACATCCTCTCTCTGGATTATTAAATTTTCAGATCTAACAAAAGCAAACAGAACTGGCAGAAGAGTTGGCATCTTAAATTGGCCAAATGAAACACAACACGCTGAGAAGAAGACAAGATAATACAGCTTCTGACAGTGAAGTAGTGACTGCACCAAAACATATGAAATTAAGAGAATTAAAGATACTGTAAAACTGTAATTTTTTGATTAGTATCTTCTATAACAAATTCAGGGATACATGCTACAGATAAAGTCATTGAATGTATGTATTAAATATAATTTGCTTCATTCTGAACTACTGCTTCTTCAGAAAAGGTGAGAAATGCACTATTAGGATGATTTGACAGTCTTGTTTATTGCTGCATAGAAAACGATCCAACCCTGACTTCATGAGTTACAGTCCATCCCTGGGAAACAAGTTTTTCCCATTCTGTCCTCTGCTTAATATATCTGCATCATTTTATCACCAGGGCCTGTTCACCTGTACAGAATATATTATTTTTCCAGAAAAAAGACTAGACTTGATCCTCTAAGTCTCTAGTGGCATCTAACTCTCTTGTAAGCCACTTCATTTTCATTATGCACATTGCTTGCTGAACACCCATAAACACATATTTTTAAAGGCCTAACATATGTAAAGTCTCATCACTCTACTTGCCTTTGTCAATGCACACAGCTAAGGACAGGTCACCTTTCAAGAAAAGCTCAGATGAAAAATATCAAAATCTTCACCCATCAGTTTTTAGTTTGAATTACTGCTTGAAAGACATTATACCAGCCTATAACCAGCTCATACACTGTATAATCTTAGAACTGGACTGATCATTTTGAAGCACACAAATTTATTTTCATATCACTGCATTGCTGTTGCCACTACTCAATGGCATGGGATTTGTACACCACCCAAGCACACAGTGCTACGGCCACAGCACATCTGGAGTTAGTCAGTGATGTTGTTTATCAGTCTCCTCATGCTTCAGGAAACAGAAAAACACCACACATATAGTACAGCTACTTATGATCCTCATTTGTGTCTGAAAACAGGGGACTAGAGCCCATCTCAGCAGAAAGATTATTCCAGAAACAAGTACCCACAGAAAAAGATGGAAGTTTCCTCCAGCACCTCATATATTTTCATTTCAGAGTGATATTTTTTCCTTGATACTGCCAAAAACCTTATTTAGGAAAATATGTAAAATTATTCTGTTTTCAGTAGGTGATAAGCCTTATCAGAAACTCTTTCAAAGCTCAGCTGCACAAGAGCATACACATCGATCCTGTACCTCCCAGACTGTGAGCAGTGAGCTGTTCACACTGATGTGTCCTTCCACACCCTCTCCACAGCTTCTGTCCTTCACAAGCCCATGTGCCAACCTGGAGTTAGCATATTTATACTCTTCCTCCTTGGAGACTCCTAATGTTACTAATTACTCTTCTCAAAGCAGCTCATATTAGAGATTACAACAAATGGTGTTTCGCAAAGAGTCTGCTGAAGATAAACACCCTGGAGACTCCAACATCTAGATCAATTTGATAAAACCATCCTGGAAAACTTAATTTGATTATAAATTATAAGGTCACAGGAAGAAGGGTCATATAGCATGAAGTGACTGAAATACTTACATAGCTGAAAAATTAAGCAGCAGAACACAGAGCCTGAAAGACTGGTATTATTTAGTCCTGACACATGACTCATAGCCTTAAGTGCAGTTATGTGCAAAACTGAATCAAGTTGTTTCAACATTTTTATTCCTTCAATGGTAAAAGCTCCAAAACAAACAGAAAAACAGAAAATCAAATCCCGCCACATGACCACAGGCAGCAAAGGCAGCAGTTCAACAGTTTACCTGACACAACCCTGCATGTCCAAGACTGTCTCCTCATGAGGGCATCTAAGAACTGCACTCTGCTGCCAGCACCAGTCCTATGACTACCACTGATGAATCATGGAGTCTCTTCTCATGATGTGCAAAATCTCTATTGCTTGGCCACTAGCTGCTCTGAGTATGGAGTAAATCTGCTCTTTGGATAGAGTATCCAGCCCCAGGCTGGAATGAAGAAGGTTTGTCCATTTGGGATCTTGATTATAGTGAACACAAAATTCAGCTCCAAAAAAGTAGCTCATCCCTAACAAAAGGCCACCGTTTTGTTTGCAGGTTATAAGTTCATCACTACATTCCCCCTGTGTCACAACCAGGACCATTAGCAGCATTTTTCTTCCATCCTTTCTGCAATATCATTCTCTTGGGAAATTAATTAAAAGCCTACACAGAGACTTGCATTTCAATCTGGACAGTTTCCCTCCCTCCTCCTCCGCCCCTATCTCCACTGTGGACATATGATAAAAATACAGAAAATTATTTTGAAGTCAGATGTGATGCAGTATCCCAAACATTTATACGTTACAGAATATCATCATATAACAATTCATTCTTCACTAGTTCCAGTGGGAAAAAGTATAAGGAACACACTACAAGTATCAGAAGCTTATCAAATAAAAATAACAAAGGAAATGAAGAAATAGACAGCTGTGTATTGCCACAAACATTCAGAAAATTACTGGTAACAATGAAATCATGTTACCAGGATAGAGTTGTGTCTCCTCATAGCATATATTCATTTAACAGGCACAGAACAGCCTGTGACCACTTACTCAGAAATCAAGAAGCATGTAATAGATCACAAAGTTGTAAACAATGGTATTATCCCACAGACTACTAAAAAAGGCTATTCATTTACTGCTCATAACACACTGGTTGGATGGTGCTTGATAGCTCCAATGGAGAAGAATATCTGTTTATATTTTTACAAGGTATCAATACTTCAAAATCCATACTAATTGTGCAGTGAACTATCTAAGAAGAATGCTTAGTTCTTTTAATTTCAGATAAGCACAAAACTGTGTTTATATACTCAAAGCGGTTCTCATTCCAGGGTAAATCAGCACATTTTCACATGATCTCTACTGGGGAAGAATCCAACAACAAAAGTGAAAACAAAATTCCCAACAGAAAATTATTTGTTTGCAGGAATGTCTTTACAGATCCTCAGATTTATTAATAACACATTCTTAGCTATTACTGTATTTCCTCACCAACTAGCCACATCAGCTCCAAGCTACAATTTGAAAAAAACACACTTTTAAATGTTATATTTCTATATAATTAAGCATATAAAGGACTTCTTATACTTTTGTAAGGAACAATAAACAGCAATTACTCTCAGAAGTGACTGCTGTCATTCAAAAATAAAAGTCTCTGTATGTTTACACATGTATCTGTAGCAAAGAGAAATGATAATTGGTGCTTTGGGAGGACTCCTTTTCAAGTTCATATGGGATATAGGGCATGAAAAGTGACAGGCCCAACAATCAGCTGAAAATAAGGGTACAAACAAAATTCCATGTTCTTTTGCATTTCATATAACTGTAATGCCCCACTGCATGACAGTTGCTTTAAAACATTCACTGTTCTCAAATAAGCATGAGAAAGAAGTGTTCATACACTTCTCATACAGAAGAACAACCTCATTGCTGAAGTCTCAAGGGAGAGATGCCCCTCCCAAGTTCTTCTGTAATGCCTGGAGCAGCAGTGCAGTCTCCCACACCACCAAACAGGTTTGTCACTCATGCACCAGATTTTCCAGCTTTTAATCTGCACCTGCAGAACAAAACAGTGCACTGAGATTCAGTGTGACGATTCACTGAGAACAGTGTGAAATAGAGTACAAGACTGAAGCTGATGAGCAACACCGTGCTTATGAGGTGTTCCTGCTGTCACCAGCAAAACCTGTGGTAAGACCAGGCAGGGCCTTTTCTGGTCTACAGTTTGCAAGAGTTTGAAGAGGCCATCCAGGAGTTAGGCTAAAGCAAGAGACACAACTCCTCTCCAGATAGATTACACATACTACTTGGTATCTCCACCTTCACACTGCTATAAGGACATATCTGGCATTAGTAATTTTTCTGAGGTTTTGTCTTGTTTTCCCCTTAGGCTATTTTTATTTATATATTTACATTTGAAAAAAATGCTGCTAGGGAGGCAGACAGGGAAAGGTTTTTTGCACAGAAAAGATGTTGTTGCAGAGAAATGTTTAGTCTGCATGAAATGGAAGAATACTTATCAGGAACCCTTAAGGCAAAAATCAGGAAAGAGAAGACACATATGCATACCTCAGCACGTATTTCTGCTGATTAAAGGATATTCTTCTTATTAGGAAATAAGTTAAAACTTCCTGAATCTTATATTAGTATTTAGCTCTATACTTACACTAATGCAGCTTTCCCCAGGCCAAACTAGTGCTCTCATTTGAGAGCACAGTAAAAAAAAAAAAAAAATTAGTTATCATGAGAATCAGTTACTCTTAACACGGCTCAGCAGTTCTTGATGTGTTACTTCACCTGCAGAATATATGAAGCCAAACAGTTCTAGTAAGTGCTGCATTATATGGCAAACTACATAAATGAACAAGAATTTGGACAAAAGCAGTCAGAGTAAGCTGCATTTTACAAAAGAGTGAGAATCTTACATTAAGAAATTTGAATCTGAGCTATTGCATGAGTCTTCCAGCAAACATCTGATAATTGTTTTGGTATGCTTTTGTTTGAAGTTTTGAAAATTTGCTTCTTTCTTGACTCAATGGTTTTTTGGCCACCTAGATTTTTGATTATTCTTTATCATAAGTCATTTTTTATGATAGTATTTATTTGTAATCAATTGTATATTTGCTAGAAGCGGCAAGGATTTGTATAGAACCAAAAATAGCCAGCTGCAAGAAAACTTCATATGAACTTGTTTTTGTCATGAAAATAAACCAATCCCCAGCTGGCAAATGACACAGTGAAAATTAAGAAGTTGAAACACATCTTATTTTCATATGGATAAAAAAATACATTATTTGGTGTTTTTTCTAACTGAAAGATTTAAAACATTAAATTTCACTGCAAAATATGTATTTGCTCTCATAGTAATTATTACTTTCAGCTTCTGCATCACATGCAAAAGAAGTGTTAATATGTCAAAAGTGGATCTATAAATTCATGAAAACTTCGAGAAGTGAAAAATCAGACACAGTGGAAGACCAAGAATGTAACTTAGTCAGGTATTTTAATCAAGATAATAATTTTCTATTATCACAGAATTCCATTATGTGACTTAGAAAACACTTAACTGCATTAAGAAAATATGAAAAATTTGGGAGAAAAGAAGAGACCTGACAAGAAGAAATGAGTAAATGCTACATGGCAAAAAATGAGGAAATCCTAACAGTCATCAGTGGCAAAATGTTATACTATTGTGATTTGTGAAATCAGCTTCATTGTGCTTGTTGCGTCTAAACATTTGCTAGACTAAAGAAAAAATAAAACTACAAAGCCCAGTTCTAAGTGAATGTGACAGGAAAAAACCCAACTTCTAGGTACATGGCAGCTACACAACTAACTTTAGACATGAGCTTACAATCCCAAACATAATTACATACTTTTTGACTCCAAGTTGAAACATTTTCTATTTATATACTTTTAGATATATTAATAAGTTTCTTGGTTTTGAGGGACTTCCACTTTATCCCTTAGAATAACGCTATTATGGCTGAATTTCTTCCTGCCCCCTTAAGGAATGGAAGCTGTTGGCAGGAGACCAGACTTGCACCTGAAATTTGATGTGAAAAATCAGTTTCTACAAAACCCCTAACAGAGAAAAAGAAAAAAAATCTGTGGACATAATGTCGCTAACCAAAGTACTCCCTTGTAGCAGGATGCCACACTCGGGTCCATATGTAGGAGGATCGGACCCACAGAAGAAACGAGGCAGGCAGCAGCACTTGAAGGGAAAGCTAATGATACTTTATTCTAAATTCTTCTTCTCTCTGTTCTATCAACAATCTAACTCTATATATACAGTTTGTACAAAGGCAAGAGATTGGTCATTTAGGTCACCACCTCTAACCTGGATGGTGAATACCACCATCAATCACACTCTCCTCCCAAAGGAGAAATATGAAAACATCTCTAAAAATACACATTGTTTATGTTGAGCTGCGTGAGAAAACCTGGACTGCAAGGTCCAAACATTCACGAGCTAGAAAAGTGAGGACAACACTCCCTAGCAATAATTCCTTGCAAAAATGTATGCACCTACTGCAGCAAATATGGCATTCATAAGCAATTCCATTCTTTGTCCAGCTACAAGATAATTAATTACATCCCACTATCCAAGGAGCAGAACAGTTGAACAGTTTCCTGGTGTGTCCTGACACAAGCAGAGAGTTCAAACTGTTTCTCTTCTATTATATCAAAAAAACATATTTTTCTGAAGAGCACAGCAGCTGATTATCAAACCTTTCCATCATGACTGAAATTTTGAAAGTTCATTTAAGAGAAAATGTCCACACTGAAAGACAGACATAATGCACACAGGGCAACCTTGGAGCTCAGACTGGTCCACCACTCCACACCAGACAAAGCTACCTAACCCTGAAAAGCATAGATATATGCAAAAGCAGAATTTCTCCCTGCACTTCCATAGTCAGAGACTGGATGGGATCACAAAGCTGACAATACTGATTTAATCAGAGTGGAAACTCCCAGGATAAACATATAGCAGATGGCTGGAACAGTAACGTGCATGCTGCATTCATTCACCCCTCTGTTATTCATCCTGAAGTCCCTCTTGACTAAACTGTAATTTTCAGGAAATTACAATGATCATGGTAGGTAAATGAACAAAAATTAAGCCTAATGCAAATGAACTTCATCCACAAAATATGACTCATGCAGGAGCCATGTATTTTTTAAAAAACAGAAAATGCAACTGATCTGTTTCTGTATGCAGATGTAAGTAGATACACAACTATACATGCACTACAATTGCACAAATAAAATTTTGCAGGTGATATGGCTCTGCACAAAATAGGGTCCATCACTTGCATTCTATTCTTCTCAAAAATAACCCTTTGGTTGATAGAACTATAATTAGGAGCTGAAGGTTTGTTACTCCGTCAGTTGAATGAATAGATCTGCAGTGAAGCTTAAAAAAAAGAACGTGAAAAGGGCCTTAAGCAACCAATCTTCAGCAGACTTTGTAGCCATCAAAACACCTTTCATAGGAGTGAAGCATTGTGACATCAGCAAACAGAAATTTCTTTAAAACTAAGCATGTGCTAAAGAGAAGTGAAAGCACTGTTATACGTAATAAAAACCAGTTGCAATCTAGTTCAAACGTTTCCTTTTATGGAGCAGGGAAGGAAAACATGTTTTGTATGAGGATATTATTAAATCACTCAACCTTAATTGCATATGAATTACAACAATAGAATGTATTTTTATAGTAAAGCTAAGTATATACAGGGCAAACCATAGCCCAACAGAAACAGCAAAGCAAAGAGGCTGACAAATCACCAAGTCGATCATTCTGCCTGTGTGTAGAGTGACTATTCTCTCTGACACATTTTCAAGTGCCCTATTTATTCAAGGAAAAGATTATGCAAGAGCCTGACATGTATCAAAGAGTGTGACAGACAGCCAGGCAGACACACATATTACTAAGCCCTGTCGCAAAGCCACAGTCTGTGGCAAAACCCAATGCCAATCTAACCTCTGTCATTTTAGCAGGCACAGAAACTGATCACAATTATTACTGGGATACATTCAGGTTTGCTTATTCAGCCTTTTCACCTGAAAGTCCATCGCCTTTTGTGCTGTGGAACTGCATCTTTAAAGAGTTGCTTGAATTAACACAGGGAGACTGACAAAAATACAGCTCTTCCTTCAGTTCAGATTTTAAACTGAAACAGAACCACAAAGAAGCAGAGTCAGAAAACAACTGCATTTAACCTGCTAAAGAGCTACCTCCCAAATGAAATAATCAATGAAAAAGAAAATATGAGAAAAAAGATCTCAGAAGTATTTCTGATTCTCTTTGGGCATGTCTTATAGATTTCCCATAAACAGAATATCATATGGAGCACCAAACTAATTCTACTTTTTCAAAAAATTACAGAATTTCCTTCTGCTTCTAGCAAACATTATTCTCGTTCTTATTTAGATTATCTGTATGAAAGACAAGCAAACAAAAGAATAGCCTAACTAGAAGAAGGCAGGTGCCAACAACAGCTGTATCACTGCAATACCAGCAAAACCAAACTCAGCATTCTCTCTCAAATTGTCATTACTTATATGGGCTGGATTGTTAATAACAGAAAAGATAAAAGAGAAACATAATAATAAGCACTGAAGACTTAACTGGACACAACCAAGGTCTAGTGACACCACAGAAACATATACCAGCAGTTGTGAATTCATGCCGTCAGACACTTGTAAAACATTTTCAAAAGTGCTTGAAATATGAACCTACATATTTCATGGCACAAGCTTCCAGGAATTTCCTTAAGAACAAGTTATATGATATTTGGGAACAATTTTCTTTTAGAATTCAGGATCTGAATTATGCACCATTTTACTTCTTAAGGATAACTCTGGCTGAGAAAACCAAGTTCAGGAGTAGATTCAGCTAGTATTCAAATTTGTGAATGGCTTGAGATATCAAGGAGGTTTCACAGATATGAATGTTAGCTCCTAATTGTTTAGGCCTTGAAAACTTATTTCTATAGCTCACCGGTTCAAGACTGATCCTCTGTAGGTATAAGTGGCTATTCATTTTATCTGCTACAACAACAACAAAAAAATAATTTGCTGTTCAATAGTTTTACAGGTGCTTGGGTGCAAGCATCGCCAATAAATGCAAGTTAAAATTGCATCTACACAGCTTGATTCAAGGAAGTTGTAAGCCTGCAATTCTCAGTTCCATTGGCAAGAAATGGCTTCTACTGAAATTCCCAGAATTTCTCTACTTCATTCTGGGATAACATTTTCTCCAGTGGTCTGGAAAACATCTACTACAATGCTTTTCTGGTTAAGAGAATATTATTCTATATTTTTTTCTGTGGTACTACCATGAGATTCTAGTCAAGACCATGATTTCCTGGCCCAAGTGCTACATAATAAAGTGTTAAGCCTCCTTTCAGTATATTTTAGTAGTATTTAGTAAATCATGGACAAATCCACACTATACATGGAAATCTTACCCATGCTCCTATTCATCACCATAGGCTACTTAAGACATTCATTTACAGGCAGAACCAGATTTGCAGAAATGTACAAGTATCTAATCACATAAAACACTTTGTCCATGTTTCAGTGCCCTGTTACTTCTCCAGTCTCCAGTGCATTTCAATTTTTCCCTGACGAAGTTTGCAAGTCCTTCTACATATCAGTAATTTCTAGCCCTCGCAGGATCCAAAAAACCGACAACACTTCTCTAAGGTAGCCTCAGTTCTGAGGGAAGTGCCAGAAGACAACCAAGTCCCCAGAATTCTCAGACTCTGAAGCAAGTTGTATTCATCCAACACTGATATCCAAAAGTAGCTGGGGGAAGTAAGAAAAACGTATGTCTGTGTCCTGCTGAGCCCAACTTTCAGCTTGGATGTAGCAGGCAAAGGTACAATTCCCCGTTCTGCCTAACTTGGAACATATGCACTAGAAATGCTACAGAATTTATGATTCTGCATAGAAATGAGGGTTCTGCTTGTTTCATCTCCCACAGAGCATGAAGAGATCTAAAAATAGAGCAACTGAGTAAATCATACAGATTGATTTTGGCAAAAACAGACTTAACTCCACCAAGGCTTTTTAGAAGAACTCCAAGACAGGAAAAAACTGCTTTCATATTAACCAAAGCAGACCAAGAAACCCAGGTAGAAAGGACCAGCAAGGTGAAAAAATTAAACTGCCAGGAAAACTGAAATCTGAAAAAGAGCTTGTACACAAGAAAGCAATAAGCGGCATAAAAAATTCTCTCAAATTCTTAGGCTTTTTTTATTCTCCTCCTATTAAGTAGCCTAATATTGAAGTGCTTAATTATAGTTCTGTGTCTGAAATAATAGGTAACAGCCATCCATCTACACTGCCACATGACAGTCCTCAGTACAAGCCAGTACACCCTTCAAAACACAAACACAGGATATTTAGATGTTCTGATACCCTTTCACGAGTCACTTCTTGCATGACTGACTCTAGTCTGTGTGACTCTTTCACAACCATCATTTGCTGTTGTCAGACTGGATTCAACGAATTACTACTAATACTGTTAACAGAGACAGAGAATAAAGAACATGGGAGAACAATTTAACCACTTCTGCTAAGATTCCTCTTTATGAAAGACAAGAACTAAAGCCAGACTTTTCAAGCAGTCAATACTAAAAATCCCTGAATTTTAGAAGTGTCAATACCTGATTATTGGCAGCTGATATCTCCTTAGCAAGCAGTGCTCCAAGACAGAATGAAGACGCGCTGATCTTCACAGTCAGTGCGGGTGCTGCTTCTGTGCCAAAATCCACTCCCAACACTGCCTACATGAATGCTGCTTCATCCTATGCTTTTTCCATCAATGGCCTATTTCATAAAAATCTTATGACTTCATAGCTTCTTTTTTAAAATATGGCTATAGTCCCCAGAATAAACTCCACACAAACAGATTAATTACTCTGAAATACTGTATTTTACCCAAAGCTAAGAAAAGTCCAAATTTAGTACACAAGAGCATTTAAAAAATTCCTAAAGCTAGAGGCTAACATAGCTCTCAATTTGGCAATATGGGAGGTATCTAAAAAGGAGAAAAAAGTTCCATTTTCAACCCCCTTTTCACATATTCATGTAATTTTAACAAAGTAAGCCAGTAAATATGTTTTCTTTTAACCACAGTGCGTTACTAGGAAGAGCTACTTTTCCTCTCTTCATACCTCTGATCAGCAACTCATTTCTTTCATTATAGTGTTGCTGTTCACACACAAGACAAATAAATTTCACTGGATTCTCCACTTCAGATACAGATCCATTGAGAACTGAGCAGAAATAGTTTCCCTAATTAGAACACATTCTGAGCCAGTTGCAACAGCTCAGAAATGGCACAGTGAAAATCTAAATAATAAAAAAATTGTTTCATTGGGCACAATAACCCAAAATTTCCTGCATTTGCAGTCAGGCAAGAGCAGGTGTAAGAGCACTCGGTTAAGACCAACAACACCTAACAACAATAATGGTTTATGTCAACATCAAAAAAGAGTTTTTAAATACCCAGAGGGGAAAAAAAAAAAAAAAACAACCAAACAAAAAAACAACCCCTGGTTTGAATAAGTAAGATAAATAAGGTACAAAAGCTAGCTGATTAACAGATCTCAATGTGGATTCTTGATCTGTATTTAAAAAGGTTACAGCTAACCTTTTTGGAACCATAGAATCATTACAGTTGACAAACACCTCTAAGATCATGGAGACCAATGATTAACCCAGCACTACCAAGCCAATCCATGCCTCTGAGCACCACATCTACATGTCTTTTGAACACTTCCAGGTATGGAGACTCAACCACTTCCCTGGACAGCCTGTTCCAATGTTTGAACAGCCTTTGAGTAAAGAAATTTATCCTAACATCCAGGATAAACCTCCCCGTTGCAACCTGAGGCCATTTCATTTTGTCCTATTTCTTGTTAACTAGGAGAAAAGACTGACCCCTACCTGGCTACAGCCTCTCCAGGTAGGTGTAGAGAGCCCTCCTCAGCCTCCTTTTTGCCTAGTTAAACAACCCCATCTCCTCCAGCTGCTCTTCATAAGACTTATACTCCAGACCATTCAATAGCTTTTTTATCTCTGTTCTATCTCTATTTTTTGTCTCTGGACGAAATCCAGGTTTTTAACTTCAAACTGTTGTCCAGTTACAAGATGAAACAAAGAGAAAAGAGGAAAGTAGTTCCTGTTGCCATTCCATGCAGCAGGGCCACCTGCACTGACAGCAGTCCGACCGGCACCTGCTTCCAAGGAAGCCACAGAGTTGTGCAGTGAGACTGCTGCAGCAATCCAGAAACACTCCATAATCACTGAGGGTAGGAACTGTGGACACATACACACCAGCCATTGGCATTAGTGAGGGCATTGTTAAGTATGTAAGCCGTCACACTCATACCAAGGCCCAGCACGAGAGAGGCCTGCTGGGAAGGAACTGTCCAGGCCCCGGGTTCCATCCTGCCCCAAGCTCCCAAGCCTGCTTCACCTTGTGCTCCACGTCTGCCATCTCTGCTTGCCAAGCCCTAGTCTTTGGTACCACTTTGGGAGACACAGCTTTTGAGAAACAACTGCATGCTGAAGGTGCATGGGGTGGAGGAGATGCCTAACACCAGCTGCTGCAGAGTATGGGGAAGATGACCAATGGGACACTGCACACCACTGACACAATTGTTTCTTCCACTCCACCACCAGGCACCTGAGGGCCTTCTGCAGCAAAATACAAAGAGTCATCACTGCTACACCTGACAAGAGGAGAAAAGAATAAAAAGTGATGTCTGCCCTGAAAGCCCTTCTGCAAGATATGGGTGCAATGGCAGTAAGGGATCATCTGCTTCTCTTTCCTTCAGTAGCCCACAGAGAGCCTCCTAGCCACCAAAAATGCTTTGATCACACCTTTCTGCCCAACACTCCTTATTTGTCTGACAGAACTACAAACCCCATATTTTGTTTTCCAACTTTGACTGCAATTTTTCTCCCATTGTGCAGCATCCTAGTGGACTCTCCTGCTGGAATTGGATTTTCCATCTCTTTTGAGCTATGAGGGGGTAGGTAATCACCCTGCTTCCCTGCAGTCCCAAGAAACAGCAACAGGAATTAATCACATTCACTCTGTCAGTTCCCAATTTCTATTCTATTAGTGAGATCACAGTAAAGTCACATCTTACTGTAGTGGTTTGGCAATCATAACAGAAATGAAAATCTCTGCTTCTGAAATTATGCAGAACACTAAGTTAATAACTGAAATTACAAAAGTTGAAAATTATTTTTCTTAGAGGAACCTATCCTTGGTCTGAATCACTAAAACTGGGGAGGTGGGAGGGGAAGAATGTGAAATATGGGGAAAATGGCATTAATTCCTAACAAAAGTATCTCCCAAGATGGATGCGTTTCAGATAATTAGTTTGCATCTGCATGTAAATTAAGTCCAAACTAGAACAAATCTTACTTTTTACAACTTTTGTTAATTTCTTCTGTTCTTTTGGTTTGCTGTTGTTTCATGTTAGGTTTCTTTCTGTGGCACAAAAAACCATAAAAAATGCTTGCTTTCAGTTTTGTTTACTTACCTTTCTAGTGGTTAGGCATTCAACACAACTACAGGCTACAAAGCTAACTGAGGCACACCCAGTGCCAGTACAGCTTTATCATTTCCTTACTGGGAGGAACTAGAGAAAAATATAATCTTCACAGTAACAGGCATTCAAAGGACAGTTGTTTGGCCTGGCAAATGCCATGAAAAGTAGCTAAGAACTATTGTTCACTTTGACCAAATTTTGTTCAAAAGCAAAAATGCAGACAAATGTTTTAGCTAACAATATGTGGACCAAATGTTTGCTACATAAACATTTGAAATTCTATGTAAATCAATCTAATCACATGCTGACAGGAATACCTGTTAATTTCACATTTTTGTTTGGCTGGATTTTTCTCCTAAATTTCTTAACTGCTATCTTAAGAAGCCTGACATGTAGTTACAGGAAACAAAAGCGGTGTGATTGGAAAAATGAATCACACATAAAAAACTCACTAGACCTCCATCTCCAAAAGGCTGAAAATAGGTGAGGATTTCTAATATGAATTACAAGCCACACATACAAAAAATTGATTTCTGCCAACATATTTCATCTTGGTAACTTCAACTGTTATTAAAAGAAAAACGTGCAATAACAGATGTTCTTGTAGATACATATTTCACCTGGAGAAAATTGTGTGCTTCAGTGCTTAAAACAGATGCACTAGATGGGCAAATTCATGATTTGGGACCTGTGCCAACTCACCTGCTCTTAGTTCTGCAAGGACACTTTAAAGTCTAGACAAATCATCTGCCAACCAAATCCAGACCCTCAGAAGATTTATCTACAATAAGAAGGAAAGTAACTCATGAAAGGAATTCTGTTACCCAATTTGGAAAAAAAGGTCTCTTACAATTTTCTTCAGCAAGTTATGCAGTTAGTAATGGAGACTCTCTAATAATGAGGTAAATAAGGGAGGGACCATTAGAACCATCCTGTAAGTAGTCACTGAAATTCCCCAAAGGCAAATATTGCTGGAGAATCGTCAGCTGACAGTGTTAAGCATGAATTTAGGCCCAAAGTACAGCTGCAAGTGCTTTTAATTCTACTAACTAAAAAAAAAAAATCTGCTCATAAAAACTTGCCTTGAACAGAGTGACCTTTATTGTATGCTAACAACATATTTCAAGATATTTCCAGAACACAGAAATATGGTTGGAAATTTAACTTGAATAATCTTTTGAATGGATAAATAATCTTTTACTGTCCCTTAACCTTCCTGTCATAGGTTACAATAAATCATGAATATAATCCTTTCGGTACTTTTTAATGGCAAGGCCGTATTCTCAACTAAAGCACATAATGATTGTACTAATGTATTACCATGTAGTTTGCAGGGGAAAAAAAGAGGGTCTGAGATTGTCTTCATGACTTCCTACTTCAAAATAGTGATCACAATTCTGATTTAATATATAGACAACCTTGATGAACCTGTGGTTCTAAGCTGAAATGGTGGTGGTGGGGTTCTGTTTTAAATAACACCAGAAGACCAGGGAGAAGGAGAAAAGCCAAACAAATTTTAAATCCCTGGGAGTGTGGAATACACTAACATTTTATAATTAAATTTAATATTCAAAGATGAGACACAGTTCAATACACCACTCTATAGAGAGATAAATGGCAGTGACTGCAGAATCCTTTTTTTTCCTGTTTAGCTTCAAACTTTCATATAAATATTATTATTCATTTAATTAAAATGTTTGGGCTATTTCTGTGGTAAGTAATCCTTTTCATGGGATTTCAACAGTGAGCTTCTGTGCTGTGATAGACCTCTGTGCCTTACCTACCCTGCAATATTAATCTGGAAGAATATTTAAAAATATAGCAAGCCTGCATTAAATTGAAAGTTTATATTGAAAACACTAACAATAAAAATTACATGGGTGAATTGGTTGCTACCACAGTCATTTGGGCCAATTGCTATCTCCACTGCACAAGATGAAGTGCTCTGTACTGTAATACTCTGTTACGAGCTCTCACAGAAATTCTGAGTATTTTGCTATTAAGCATGCAGCAGCAATATCTGGCATTTGAAAGAGACTGGTCAAAAAGCGTAATTTTTTCACTCAAGAAAATTTTCCACTAATGGATCTTCTATAGTTGATATGAAATTTAAGAAATGGAATCTTGTGCCCCTAAAACATCTGCATTGCTTAAAAGTTTGAAGTTGGCATGCAATCCAGTAAGTCACTAAACCACAAATTAAGCTGAACCTTATTCAGTGTGTATCATTGCATCCAGGTGATACTTGTTCTGCCCATTCACATTTTTTCTTTAATTCTCAAAACAGACATTTAATCAAGGACTAAGAAACTTGCCTTTATCCCATATCAGAAATCAAAATTCTGCCTGACAGAGGTGAAGAAAATAAATAGTATAATTTCTCACTGATCACAGTTGATATGCAGAGTGAATGCCTTGGGAATTTTTCTGAAATTTTTGTTACGCCCTCTGTCTGATGAGATAGATAAGTGGGTTGCCACAGCCAAAAAATGTTACAATGCCAAGGGGAAAAACAAGCCTGAATATAATGTTCAACAACTGAAGTCATGGTAATTTCTAAAGACACTGTGCAAAGTATCTTGTGCAGTGATAAGAAAAAACATCCAGTCACATCTCTGGCTGAGCTGTGCAGCACACTCCTGGTTCTGGAGCCAAGACGGGCAAAGGCAGCAGCTAGTTGAAGGATCTCATCTCCAACCCAGGGGAGTGCAGGAGCTTCCATAAGAAGATGATACTATGATAAGGACTGCTCAAGGAAAACTAACTTGTTAGTGGATAATTCTTCTAACGTCAATTCCACTCACTACAGAACCTTGGCAAAGAAAAGTTAGTCCAAAGTGAATGTGACTATGGAAATTTTACAGTTCTGCCAATGAAAACATTAGCTGTGTTCTTTCATGCACACTTGAAGTTTCATATCTAGTTTTCATAAAGACAAAACTTGTCTGCCTTCTCCTTTCAATTAACGCTTAATACATCTTTCACCTTTCTAAAAGGTGGAAGCATCATACTTATTTCTGAATAAGCATATCCAGCTAGACTGTTAAAGAGCTATTATGCCCTATTCAGGAAGCAGAAATAAATCTAAAGTAAGTGATCCTTTAGGAAGAAAAATGACAAGAAAAAGAACTACTTTTTTAAAATGCAGATTTATGTTGCAAAGCGAGGAGGTTGGTTACAAATGTGATATGTCAATGATCCTGAAGAGTTACTTAAAATACTTTTTTAATCTAGCACTCAGACAAAATGTCAAAGTTGAACATGATTTTCCACACCAGGCAGCTTTTCTTTCCCTGGCTCATTATTTGATGCATTAATATATGATGTGGGTAGGCACTGAAAAGTGACTTAGAGGCATTTGTTGAATCACCATGGTTTTACCAAATTCCTAGATAAGAGAGTGATCTCCGAAGAAGTAGTCTCCTGGGAAATAAAAAACCATGTTAGGCACTCTTTTCTTTGGGCATTTTTAAAAATTGGTCTGGTTTGATCAGATGGCAGTGGGGAAAGTCTAAACTGCAGCAAGAAGTTACATGAAGAACACCAAGTGCATTACATATATTGTTTCTTCTAGCTTCACGTGAGGTAGCATTACAACGTGGAGTGGCAGAGTGCACCAAGATGTGCTACTAGTACTTTTACTGCCATAATAGCAGTAACCAAAAATTTTAAATGTTAGCAATTACTGTTAGATTAATACAGTCTTCTTGTTAAAAGATGAAAACCACCTTCTTTTACTTATATACGTAATTTGAAACTAGAGTCTACCCTTTTTGCTTCTGTTTCACATTGAACAGATGTGTATTATCCAAGATTGATACAACTCAAGGCTGAGAAAGGCCAGACTGGGTCCTCTAGTCTGGTTAATAACGTGTCCTTATAATGTGGACCATCATAGTTGATCTGGGACTGAAACCAAGACCTTATGACAGACTAGCATAGACCTTTGAAAAATGCATCCAACTTTGAAGCAACCAAGGCATACGTACAGAGATGTTCATTTCACTTCCATGGTTTACTTTATTGACAAGAAAATCTAAACAAAATGCAGAAGTCATAAGAATTGGGTCCTCAGACAGTGAAAATAAATTTAAGAAATTATTCATGAAGGAAAATGGAAGAGAATATTTGCTGCTTGAAACCTTGGACTATCTTATCCTCGTGCTCAGGACACACAAGTAAGCAGATTAATGCAGCCAACAGTATCAACTTTGGACACTAAAGTGAAAATGCTGTTGAACATTTCTGAAGGTACTCAGTGGTTTCTTTCCCTTGGAAGAGGTCATATCTGCAGCACAAACAAAGATATTCATTGCAGATCCACTATATTTGACTTACTCCTTTTCATATCTTTGTTATAGTAGAAAGTATAAATCATCATGAACAATGCCTACAATTGTTGAAATTATTGATTTCAGTCTTATTTTAATTTTCCAATATTGCTTCAAATAAAATGTGAATACACTTTGCTTTAATCTGTGTGTGAAAAATAGCTTATGAATAATTCATTAAATGATAACCCCTCTACTCAGTGAATTATTTAAATACTTTTGCTACTATTAGAGTAACTCTGTTACTGTTAGAGTAACTCTGTTCATTATTGCTTCACTAAATTCCATGAAGAAAAAAACCAAAATTTCTCCAAACTCTATTATTAGCAAGTAAAGTTATTTTCCACCAGAATTTCCTACTCAAAGAAGACAAAATTCACTCTGGTTACACAGAAATTTCCTACCACTATCCAAATACAGACATTCAAATAAATAAATACGTAACTTTGGGGAAGAATGGGAGGGCTCTTGACAAATTTAAGGATTGAAACTCAGTGGAAGAGAAATGCATCCCAAATACATTTTTGTCCAAACAAACCCCAAAGCTTTTGTACACACATCTTTCAATTGTGGTTTTGACAGTTTACCCCTTGGAGCATACCTGGCAGCAGCTGAAAATGATAAGTGCTCCAAATCAATTTCCTGTAATCACAATTGTGACCTCCCTACCTCTGTTCCTCCAGGAAAGATTGTGAGGCATACACCATTTGAGAAAAACCGAAACCAAATTGATTATTCATTTGTATTATCATCATCCCTTCCTGGATTAAATGAGAGGATTCTACTATGTAGTAGACTTCCATTTCACAAAATACTGTGTTTTCTACTTTGCTTTTTAGATTCATTTTCATCCTTTTTTCCCCCTCTTGTGCAAGCCTCATTGTCTTCCTTTTCAACTGCAATTATCACTTTTTAATACTAATCCTTTCCCAAGCAGCCTAGATTTTCACCCCTTTGTACTGATCCAGATTCCTGACTTACTTTACTTCCAGATTACTGATCCAGTAACTGGCTTATTTTACTCTCTAATCCCCTCATTTGCCACTTCTGCATACAACCTGGATCTTTCCCTACCTAAACAACTCATTTTCTACACTCATTATTTCTTCCTTTGTACTTTTTACCTCAGCCTCTCTAGTTCATAGGATTACGAATTCCTTTTCTGTCCACTAAATCTTGTTCTTTTCTTGTTTTATCTAATCTTATTTCTTTTAATATATTTTAAGCTTTTTTCTTCTCCTATTTAATTCGTGTTTAATACTCAGACTTTAGCTGAATACTTTACATTGTTACTTTGTATGATGCAATAAAGAAAATCAATGATAACCAGAAAGCATACCAAAATACACAAACAAGAAGTATAAAATATTTGTTCTAGTGGCATGCATGCACATACATAACACTGTTAAACCTCATTATCTCCCTATTGAGTTGTGATGATCCTCTGTTTGAAGTGGTAAACAAAATTGAAAGAAAAGGCTTCCTTGGTACTGGGCTGTATAAGCACAGAGAAGAGTGGAGTTGCAAATTCCTAGCATCCATTTAAAACTACCAACTATTTGCAAAGGTTGCAAAACAAAAATATTTTGATCAACCACAGCATCTGGCTAGATGCTCAAAATCTGGGCAGCATCACCAGACACAGACATTCTGAGTCCTGCCACAGTCAAGATTTTAAGTTCCTAAGACAAGCTGATGCACTCCTCTAGACTTCACTGATATTTCTCCCTAAACATAACTTCTGTTTGAATGAAAAGGAAAAAAAAAAACAAACACAACAGACATAAGATGCAAAGAGAGAAAACAGAACAGTTCAACCAGACAAAGAATCATTTATTTCTTTAATGGTAATAAATATTTTATACATAGGTATCTTCTATAGGCACAGAAGAACTTTGTCCACTTTCCTGGCACCAATGGCTTTAATAAGACAGGAAAAACTCTCCACCTTTAGGCAGACAGGCATGGACTGGTGACGCAGGGACATTCACATGCCAGATCCCACATCTGGGCAACAACTCCCAGGGTATCATTTTTGCCTACATGAGCTGGAGGGCCTAGGGACATGCTGTGCACATGCAGGAACATGCTGAGCCCTGGGAAGCTGAGCACTCCAAATGTGACCCTGGCGAAGGCAGAGCTGGCACACGGAGCCAGGCTCACACAGGGCAGGAGCTGCTGTGAGAGCCGGCTGCTCCACTCCAGCTCTTTCACGAACAGTCCCTTTGTGAGTGATACAGCTAGCACAGCCTCAGTGCCCTCAAGAATACTGTCAGTGTTCCCCTGCATGTTTAGATCACAAATATTTCCAGTTTACACAAGACATAAATAGGCATTGCTGTAGAAAGACCCCGGTTCAGTTTTACATTTGACATCTGGCTTAACTAGAAGTTTATACCACTGAACAGATATTTCTTCAAATATGAGTCTTTAAAAGTGAACAGTCCAATAAATGCTGTACTTGGATTACATTCTTTCAGAACATCTGCAGTGATACAAACACCCAGAAAGCAGAACAGATTGCAAGGATTTAAACCTACTTTACTGTTAGTTTTATGCTTTCACAGTTCCATGCAAAAAGCTCTGAATAGTGAAACCAATGGGGTAAAGGAGGTTAATGGGATTGATTTGTCAAACCACATGAACATCTATAATGTTGAAATGATAGATTTTTTTCTCCGCAGAAACGTAAGGATTACTATCAGATGTCTAGAGGGCGAGTACCAAGGCATATAAGTATGTGAACCCTTATCAGACTATCTTTAATGTGCAGTATTGTTAGAAATAATGTAATTGAGGATAGTAGTAAGGATTAAAAAAATAAATTATGCTAATTATATTATCATTTTAAAATTATGATTAATATTCAATTACAAGAAATACAAAGGAGATTCAACAATTACATGGCATGTCTCTGTCATGGTGAATATGTTTTAAATTAACATAGCAGCTCATTATAACCAGCTGATTTTATCCAACTACATATGACAGTTTTACTAGGTACTTTCACTGACATTTAAATCAAATTCATTACACAGCATTATGGAGACACTTCCATCCCACCTGCTTAAGCTAGTGATCTTTGTTCAAAGAACTCATGTAACTGTGTTCAAATATATAAAAATGGGGAAATCCTCTTTCTTTTGCACTACGTTTTACTCAGCTTTTTTCTGTAGAGTTTATTTACAGTTCAGCTGCCCAATGTCTATAGGACTCCTACCATGCCAGTGAACAAATGGTAAACTCCTATTCAGGAGTGGCACAAGGCAAACAGGGACTTCTTAGAAAGGCTTCATCACCAAATCTAGAGATTGTCCTGTACTACCTAGTCTGCCTACCTCACTGTTCAGGGAAATTTATAAAACCTGCTCTGAAAGATGTTTACTCAAATATTTTTTGATGTTTAAGAACTACTTGAGACCTGAATTAAGTGGTTACAGAATAAACAGGCATTATGCAAAGAGATCAATTTAGAACTTTGCATTTCTTTTCTTAAATAAAAGGAGTTCAAGCAAGCCCTAAGTGGTTGGAAGTTTATCCTATTAATTTCCTTCCTCCCTGATCCCTAAATACATTATAACTATGTTACTACATGCTTTTGGAAACATGTTAAGTAGAATGGAAGTGAAATTAGGCTTTTTCTAAACTGAAAAGAAAAAATGTTAAAATCATTTATAATAAAAACCCCAGCCACCTGCATTATCACTTACTAAAACTCTCTGTTACATGGTTGGAGCAATTTGATATATAAAATAGGAGTAAATAAAGGCTTTTATTTTCTGGCCAGTTTCTCAGAAGTTAAACTAAGTTTCTGAAAGTTATTTGAAGTACTGTATGCAGGAAATCCCTAAAGCCTCAGTTCAAACACTACTTGAATCATAAGTCAGCTCAGAAAATAAAGGAATTGCAATTTATAATGAAATATCTGTTTACTTTGGGTGAAGTAATCTAAAAACTACAGACTTCCCTCAAACATCTTTTCTTCATGCAAATTCTAAGTGTTTCTATTTAATTTTTTAAACAGAGGTTATATTCCACTTAAATACAGGTGAATTGTATGTACAAGATAAAGGAAAACATGAAGATTATTTAATTCATACAGCCTAGTTTAATGAAAAAGCCTCCAAAACCTGCCAATTTAGATGCTTAGTGATAGGTAAGACATCAGTCATTTTAAGTAGACTCTTGCATTGCCACTATATGATCTTAAATAAAGATCAAGTCCTCCTCATACCTGTTATCATTCCCAAGAGAAAAACCACGGTTAGTAACATTACAACAAAATTAACATTAAATGGTGTGCAAAGATAATCTCAGAAACTTATTGGGGAAGAAATAAAGCCACACACTTGTACCTATGAGAACAGCCTAAACTCTTCATTACTCGCAGCTTACAGAACCTGCAGTTACATCTGGCTATCTTGTCCAATATCTGTACCCTCTTACAGTACTCCTTTGAAAACAAAAGCTCCCAACTTAAGAGACTACAAATGGTACTACCTAGAATTTCTGTACTGTTCAAGCTGTTACTTCTCTCATGGTACCTTATTTAATTGGCTGCCAAATATACTCTTTCACCTCATCTTAAGTGACTGAAGCACATGGTCAAAGTTCTCCTCAAGGCAGACAAATGTGAATATCGCACAAAGAGCCAGCAAGCATGTTCACACTGTAGGCAATACCAGCCTCTGCCTTTCATCAACCATGGTGCCATGCCCTCAAACACCATAATCCATAGCCAGGCTGCCCTCATATCTTCACATTTTTAAAGTTGCTTTATTTACCAGGACAGGTAGCCTGTAGTGTTCACACACATCAGAACCCCAGGTTTCCAACCCACCTGACCCAGCTGTTTCAGCTACTAGCAGAACTTGTCAGATACTCCAAGGTTAACAGGAAATTAAGCATAATGGAGAAGAAGTGATTTTACCTTTCTTAATACTATAAAGTAGGTGCTTTTGTCCTTTAATCTATGGTACAATCTAGCTCCAGGGGTCACTCACCAAGCCTTGAAGAACTTCCACATCTGCTGTGAAATTGCTCAGAGAATCTAGTGAAGACCTTGACAAAACCTTTGTAAGAAGTAGGCCACCGACCAGAAAAAGAGAAATGCAGTTGGTGAAACTGCCCAGGAAGATTAAAGCAAAAGGGGTGTCTACCTTTTGAGACTCACAGGAAATGCATATTATTGATTCCTCCAAAACTGTCTTTTCCATACAGCTTTTACTGTATGTCCTTATATGCTCATATAAGTGACATACTTTAGGAGAAAGTTAAGAGAAATTTCCCTTTTCCCAAGTTCACCACTGTGTTTTATCTATACACATGGAAATTACATGAGATAAACAGAAACAGATCTTTACAGGGAATGTATTTAACAAATCTGTTGTCAGACCCTATCAGGTCACTTTGTTCTGTCACTTTATCATTTGTTACCAAATACACCCCTGTCTCCAGGGGATAGGAACATTTTCTAGTCAACAAAAGAAAGCAAGTTAATTATGATGATGATGCCAAGTCTGACCTTTTCACAACTGTTGTCTCACTCCCCATCATCCCCAAGATGTTTGGAAGTCAAATATGAAGCAGTGTTACTAGTAACTCTTTGAGCTAACAACTGAAAATATTATGTGTTCTGGATTTTAACTTTTCCTTTAAGTAAAACTAAATACCCAGGCCTTACAAATAAAAATAAACAAATAAAGGAAAGCCTAACTAAATATTCTTGTGTAGGAGACAAGAACTTCCATGCACTGCCTTCTTTACAGGGTTGCCCAGAAATTCTCACTACAGCATTAAGTGAAAGTCAATGTTAAACCCATCACATTAAATTATAATACTGGAGCAGGGGGAATGAGAGAAGGTTAGGAAGGGTGGTATCTTCACCTGGTAGAGGTATTCTGCCCTCTTCCAGCTCTTTCAAAGTCTGCACGTAAGTCTTGCAGATGAATGTCTGGCAAGAGAAGTCTGTTGTGTTTCGGGTTCATAATGAGCACGAACAAGGGTGCTGCCCAGGGGCTGATAAGTGCTCTTGGTCTTGGGCCGATGCAGGTTGGGATCTGATGCACTAGAAGGTCTCACAGAGATATACCTATTGTCTGCCTAACAAATACACCTACTAACAATGCCAGACATTTCTTATTCTAAGGCTGAGACTTTTCCAGCCACCTGCCTGGTACTAGCCTACTAGTAGTAAGGCAAGACCACACCTGGTACCCTTCCTTTAATCCTCTCTGCTCTCTCCAGACACATACTAGTCACAGCAAGAGAATGCAAGGCAAGAAGAACAGCTACACTCTGCTGACTACCATACTCCCTCCCTGCCTCTTCTGATAATGACAGGTAGGAACAGTTCAAGAGCTTGTTGACAAACTAGATCAAGAGGGGTCAATCTATGTACATGCAAGCATTCAACCTGCATAACCCTCAAGCCTCATCTCCTCATTTTCACAGAATCAACTAGGTTGGAAAAGACCTTCAAGATCATAAAGCAACACAAGCAACCACACATTTGAAAGAAGTATTCAGCCAGCAGTCCACACTGCTTTCAGGCCTGCCTTGCTCAGGAAGATAACACGGGATTTTGTATCCACTGTGTGAAATGGCATATTCTAGGCAATGAATGCTTTTATTTGGTCCCTCTTTGTCACACACAAGCAAGTTGGCATTTTAAGACAGTGCTTCAGATCTACACCCATCTCTTACCTATACTTCTGCTAACCCACGGAAAGAATGGTTAGATGGTTTTTAAACGGACATTTCCCAACCTAGCCTTAAACAGCTGGAATAAGGTATTGAGAGGAAAATACAGTTTATGCTAACATTTTCTCCAGTTTAACAACTTGAATGAGGCCTTTTCATTCCAACAGAGCACACAGTCATGCTGCAAATAAGGCAGGTATATGCTGTATCATCACATTTGCATTAAAAAAAACCCTATTGAACAAGACACCAGCAAAACCAGATTTTCTGTAGGCAGAAGAGGGAAGGAGGGTGACAAAAGTTATTGCTCTCTGAAGAAAACTGGAGCATAGAAATGCTTAATATGTCTCAGTTAAATCTGAAAAGGAAAATGCAATAGCTTTACTTCCCATGGACTGCATTTTTCATCCACTTTGTATTTCCCAGGAAAGTCAGTTGGACTCTTTCCACAGACTTCACAGAGAGCTGGATCAAAGCTGTTCTACCAAAACAATAGCTTTCCCATTTGTCCCGGTTCACTAGAACATTTAGGCACGCGAATGCCACAAGGGAAAGAAAAGGACTTTTGACTGAGAGAAGAGTGCTTTCCCCCCACACGAATACAATTTCTGAAGACTAGGGCAGCCATGCTTCAGCCATTATTGGTACATCTACCTTACTCCTAAAAAGGTGCTAAAAGGCCATGGAGCACTTTAATCAAGTTCCCAGAATTTTGCATTGCAGTTGGCAAGCAAAGGAAATAAGACAGTGCGATAGCCAGTGACACAGAAGATGAAGTATTACATTGCTTTGCTTATTATATTATCATAGCTATTCCTCTGAAGATTGCAAGAACATTGGGGAATTACAGCTTCACATCCCTCCTTATCTTTTACCCCCTCTCATAAAGAGATGGTCATTTCCTAGCTTATAAAAGAGCAACCTAAATAATTTCCACATGTTTCAGAGCAGCTTACTGAAATTCAAATCTATATAACACAAAAGAATAGGAAAACAGCATAGAGAAAGGATAAAGTAATGGATTTTATTCTGTCTTTCTTCCACACTCCAGAAATATATATGTGGGACAGAAAGTCATCTCAGTTCACATGCCAACAAAAGCCCTGATGGGGCTGTCACTGTCAGCATCAACTAGAACTGCCTTCAGCCACCACATGCTGCGTGAGAGCAAACCAAATCCCTCTTAGCCCTGTGTATAGGGGTGAGATACCTTCCCAAACCACTTGCATTTAGTACATTTCAAGTGTGCCTGAAAAATTGACCCAGATACTTGCATTTCCATTCTATCTTTTAATAAAATTAAAAACTAAAAACTATGAATATTTAAGCCCTGCTTCATACCTTTATACAGCTGAATAAATTCTTAGACTGTGAGGATTTTTTCATCAGGTGACTATTACCATACCATACTTTTAAGCAATAGAATTACATACAGATAGCATGGTTCTTCTTCATAGCTCAATTTGATCCCCATTATGATATTTTAATAACAAGGTAAAACCAGCATGCACATAATAGCAGGCTGATCAGAGTTAAAAAAAAAAATCTTCTCTCCAAAAGTATTAGCAGCAGCAGGTTTTCTTCTCTGCTGCTGCTTTCAGAAATGACTTTATTTGGGTACCAACTGTCAGAATCATGGAAACATTCTGAACAGTGAAAATGCTGAAATACCTTCTAATAACAGTGATCACAGCTGCCATGCAGATGACAGCAAGTGACTTTTCAAGAGAAGACAGAAAAAGACACTTAATAAATGTTTGTCATATATTACCTGCACATTTCAATCCTCCTAAGTAAGGTAAAATAGAATTGATATGAGGTTTTATAAATACATTTTCTCCTTTTATCCAGAGTACAAATAAAATATTAATAAAATAGGCTCTGACACTGAACTATACCTATAACAATCGAAGTGTCATCTACGTACAATGGTAACTATGTTAATCCCGTATTTTACAACATTAAGAAACAACAGTAAGAAAGCCCAGTATTTTCTAAAACTGCTCAAAAATATTATTAAGGAAAATCTAAAGTTTGAGAAATATATTAGAATAGTGCCACTGCCATTAAAAAAATGCTATTTCTTATACTTTAAGAAACTCGTCTTCTAAAAGCATAAGAGAGCGTTTCCACTTTTAAGATACATTCTGCCAGGAAACACATTGGAACAAGTTGATAAAATTATTTCTGGACATATGGCTGGTTTTATTTATAGAATTCAGAAAGGGATTTTTATCACTTCTTCACTGATACTTACACACTGCTCCTCCTCCTTCTCTCCTTTCCTCAGATCATGGGGATCAGTGAAAGAGTTGTCATTAGAGCTTCCCAGGAAGTAACAGGAGTCTTTCATGTCTCCTTCAAATTGAAGTTGTTCATTCTTTTAATATAATTCCCCACTAATCTCATTGGGGCTTTCTTATACATATGAGGTGGCAACAGACTTTGCCCAGCATCCACTAAATAAGGACACTTTAATACCTGTTACATATTAAACACACTTATTAGCAAGTAGTTTGATGCCTTCCATTTATATACACTTTCAGAGCTATTTATATTCTGATTCATAGATTCCACTTGCACAGTGAGGCTCACACTCAAGGAGCACAAAAGAAACACAATCTGAGCTCTGTGTCATGAGGGATGAGTTATGTTTATAATATGATGTAATATCCCCAAGATGCACAGCAATATCCAGTCTCTGCTTGTATGCCTAGTGTATGGCATCACCTCAAAGAGGAAAGAAATGCATCAAAGAATCACATCCACAGAACCCTGAAAAAATAATTATTTTCAAATACTCAGATTTGGAAATATAGGCACAAGGATAAAAGTGCAATGTCTTGGTAAAAAGCACTTTTCCCTCTCACAACTCTTACATGACAAAAACATCATAATGAACCATACAGATAATTTGCTAGCAAAGCCAGCTAGAACTGACTCCTCAGACACAAAAACAAATCAGTTATGTAAAAGTTCATGCATCCTAGAAGCATGAAAATTGTGCTTCAGCAATATGAAAGTGTAAAGGCTCTGATAATAACAGAAGAACTCATAAACACAGAGTTCTGTTTTCAGAGTGACTAATTTACCCCATGCTTAAGTTTAGCAACAGCAACTTTTCCCTTACAACAAAAACATACAGAAGTGAGATGTCAAATGACAATGACCAGCAAGCAAAACCTAAGGATTGGCAAGCTCTTATTAAAATTTCTCTAATGAAAATAAAGGAAAGCAGCTGTGTCTGATTTTAAAAATATCCTTCACAGGCTCTCACCAGGTTGTTTGAACTCCAGGCCTGGCCTCATCTGCAGTTACTTTAGAGCACTTGTTAAAGAGTCCAGACATGACCTTTGTTACTGTGATCCTGTCCATCTTTCATAAAATTCTCTTAAGACTTTTCCTATCCCAGCTATGTGTAAATGAATTCATATTTGAAAAATTCAGAGAAAAACCAAAATAATGCTCAACAAAGATGAAGGTCTCCATCCCAATTTGTAGGTGATTCAAAACCAAACAATTTCATCTTGAAAGTTTACAATGAAGTTTCACTTACAATTCTTTCAGTTCTTTTTCCCTAAATTTATTCATTTTTTATATGTAAACACATAAAATTAATTACAATTCCCCCCTTCCTGTACCACAAAAGATTTTCAGTTTGGAGGTTTGGGTTGGATTTTGCCAGGATTTTTTTGGCTACTACTTGCAGTTTCTCTTCCTTTAAAATGTCACCATTAAAAAAGGAACCGGATTCTTCTAAAGACAAAAAAGGCAAAGCTTATCATTTTCTATCAGATGCATCCAGTTTGAACAAGCACATTCCTTTATAGAACATCAACCAGAAAAAATAATTATTCCCCTCTCATTCGACAAAACTAAAATGGTTGGTTGGCTTATATATATATGAAATTTTTTAGTGCAGGGACATAAATCTCCCACTTTTCCTATACATCCAAGTGACAAATCTTTGCCTTTTTACTTCACTGTGTCTGGGAGCGCTGAATTCTATTTATACACAGGAATAAAGCTGTTCTTCATTTCCTACCCTAAGGCCTCGTCTTGACAGATCTCTATTATAGCTTTTCGTCTGAAAAATTGGATGCCTTTTATCATTTATCCTTGTCCGTGTTCCCAAGTATCTGTCTTTATATAACATCATGTATTTTCATTCAGCTGTATTCCATTAGCCACTACAAATCTCTCTGTATGTGTGTCCAAAATGTTGAGACAGCATTCACAGCAAAGCTAATTGAGACAACAGAGCTACACTTCTAGTTCCAGTCTGGTGGTTCTGATGTAGATACTTTCCTCAGCCAAGGAAATAGGATAAGAAATAGATAGGAAAGCAGAACAGAGGGCAGGGAGAAGTGGGGGGAAAGCATGCTCTAGGCCAAGTCATAGGATTATACAAGTCCTCAGACTGGAAAGAACTTCTGGAGGCCATCTGGTCTGACTCCCTGCACAAAGCAAAGCTAGATTCAAAGTCAGGCCACACTGCTCAGGTCCTGCCAGGTTGTGCTCCAATGGTCTCCAAGGGCACACCAACCTCCCATGGCCACTCCCTTCTCCAAGCTCAGAGGTACTGCTGCCATGTGGCACCCTCCAGTTCCAAGGAACTAACTGAACAGTATCTGAAGAAGGCATCTGAAGAGTCTGCTGACATCATGGCACCCTATATGTTACGTTTACGTGATTAATGGCTGCGGAAATTACACGTAGCAAGTACAATGTCTACAGGATTGCTTAACATTCAAGTGAAGCAGAAGCAGAGGAGGATTTCTAGACACCCAAAGAAGGAATTCCTCATGACCTCTGATTAAAATACTGAAATGTAACAATACTGTGCACTATTTTTATGCTGTAGGTATTCTTTGGAGGCTGTCAACAATTTAAAATCAACAACCAACCCACCCCATCTTTTCTAGTAAGAAAATATCTTAATTTCTAAATCAAGAGTGAGTAAAATTGGACAGAGCACTGAAAGGACATTACTGATGCAGTCTTATACAGGAGCTGTAGGAGTTTCCACACATCTGTAGCATTCACTACTCTATTCCTTCCCATACTCCTAAAAAAAGAAGGAAGAAATTCACCAAAATGGTCAGCATTGATCTGTGTTCATGGTAAGCGCTACAGATTCTGCAGTGGCTTTACTGGAGCAACCACCCCCAGAGAATGCATTTTCAAAGGCTCTCTTAAAATTTCTGACTATTAGCATCATTGCTAATAAAACTGCACAGATTTGCCATCACTGTGACCTGCAAATATCTAGATTGATAGAACTGACTGTCATCTTATATGATAATAGTTGGGTCCTCAATTTCCCCAGTGTTTATTCATACAAAGAAAATTTATTCCTGTGACCTTTGCTTCCTAAAATTAAGCAGAATAAATGGACAAATTATTCTGTAATTGAAACCCTCAGCATGACTATTGGCAGTTCAACTCCAGAGATTTTTACCTTTAATCCACACCTCATAAAACCTGTAATGAAAATTACAATTAAATACACCAGGCAATAATAATAATAGGGTGCTGCTTAAAAAGGCCACTAATGTTATTCTGTTCTGTCAGTGCCATAAACAGAATGCACAAGAGGATAATCTGATAATAATGAATTCATGACTAGTGCTCATGTTTTTCAAACCCCTTTGAATGAAAATTTTTGTTAAAAAAAAAAAAAAGACTGAGTTACCCATTCTTATTTGAACACCAGCAGGCAAAAAGGACAAGTGAGACATGTGAAGCATATATAATGCAACTACCACTACTGTATTAGAAATTAATCTGACAGACTTCTGAGAAAAAAAAAAATTCTTTTAAAAATATGTTTGTGGAATATTTTTTTAAATTTTCTTTCCCTTGTGTACTGTAGACAAGAAAACAGGAGTCTGCAGGTAAATGTATCAACCCTCTACAGTCCCTCACCACCACCTGAAGTGTAATTAACTGTTGTATTTTTTCAAACATCAACTTCTCTCCCACTATACACAATTTTCTAACACGTACTATCAAGCACCTTTTTTTTTTTCTGTTTAGTCAAGCCTCAGTTATGAGAGAAGAAAATCAGAAAATCCATTCTAGGGCAAGACAAAGAAAACGTTGCTTCCCGATCTGAATTTTAACTATGTTTCTAGATAAACAATGATGCAGTAATAAATAGAATTTGAATTAACTGCTCATAAGTAATTTATGGTACCCTTAGATTAATTATGTCACCACCATTTGCAATGTTTTGGAGTCATTTGAACTTTGAGACTCAGGTCTCAAAAATAAGGAATTTTTGCCCTATGGGTTTCTGACTGAGTCATGACCTTTCAGATGACCTAGACTACACCTTTTCTTACACTCAGCATCCAAAAGAAGACAAGAAGAGCTTTGAGTCTCCCATGCTGGGTTTCATTAGAATACAAGGTAGGGCCTTTTAAAACAGAGGGAACTCCTCTCTGATGTATAAAACAGAGTAACAGTAAGAGAGACTTTCAAATCCCTCTCACTCTGCTCAGCCTGCCTTTTCCAAAACGACCCTTTTGTTTTGTTCATGCTTACACTTTCTCTGAGGTTCCTTGCTCCCCCTGACCTCCCTCACCAGGCCTCTTAAGACCCTAAGGCACCACACAGAAAGTCACGCCAGCTGCTTCCCATGTGTTTCCTCCTTGCTGTTCCCAGGAATGACCATCCTCCTGCATTTCTCCCCTTGGGAACATGTCATCCTCCTTCCAGAGCTTTCATCAAAGCTGGCACAGGGCCCACAGGACAAGACAAATGGGCAGCTGCCTTCTTCCCTGCAACCCCACCACAAGCAAGACAGCAAACAAAGGCATTAAATAGCAATATAGCCCACAACATTTTAATAGAGATTTATTCCTGTAGCAGTGAAGGATCTAAGACTACAGGACTTTAGAGGTAGTATATTGTTCTGACATTCACTGCCAGTTTTTAAAAGCCTATACTCACTCCTACCACTCTGCAGTCCCTCTCCACCACTTTCATGCATTCAGCCTCTCAGGCAGCTTTATAAAGCCTGCCTGAAGCAGACAGCCAGGTCAATTATTTAGGTAATTAATGAACCACAAAATTTCAAGATATATTTAACATGCCTACTCCAATATTCACTTTTGCTGAATTCTCTTCTCTATTTTGACTTTTTTCCCCTTTGTTTTTCTTCAAAGGGTTTCTTGCTTTATCTCTGCAAAGCAAGACACATCTAGGTCAGGTACTTGGCAAATTCACAAGGTGGACCTTCGTACCGATTTGTGCTGCATTATAAAGATCTCTACAAAAAGCCACAAGAATCTCAACAGTCTATAAACTTGCCCACAATCTGCAAAGCTTCCTTTCTAAAATTTAAATTTGCAGGAAATAAGGACATGGATAGTAGCCAGTTGACATATACAGTTATGTGCTAAAATGTGGATTCAATATCCAAATCTGATACCAGTTTCCTCCATGATTTTCCACAAGCCTCCATTTCTATCTTTAGGTCAGTACATTTAAGATACTGGTATTACCCTGCTTCCTGCAGAGATTCTAAATAAGCTTTCTGAAGGACTAAGCCACAGCACAGGCAAGAAAAATATAAAGGAAGACAAAAATCCATGAAAAAAGCCTCCTAAGAAAGTGTTACTATAAACAAAGAGTAGGTTTCTCAATGTTATGGATATGATACAAAAGCTGTAGAAGAGGTCTGCATGAAAAAGAACAAAACAACAAAACCACTATTCGAATCATAGTATCTGAAGTGGTCAGCAAACAGCTGACAACACCCTCATTTCCAGACCTTAAGTTTCCACTCTTCATACACAATATTGAACATGGTACAGACTGGACAGGAGCAAACTCTTAAAGAAATCTACTATGCAGCAGTAAACTTTACATTTGAAGATTCATAATTAAATGATTTTAAAATACTGTCTCCATGACCAAATTTTAACAGCAATACATATACAAGTTAGAAAGTTCAAAGTCACTTTCAGAGCTAAAGATTAAAAAAACATGACCCCAGACCTCTAAAGAGTAAAATGCATTTCTATTTATTAGAAATAGAAATTTTTCTTCTTAATAAAGCAGAAAAATACTTGCATGTCAATGACAGCCAAGCTTTGTAAATGCTCTGTTTTCTTTAATATGAAGGATTTTACCATTTCCCCCATTTTTAGAGAACAACTAGAAGCAGAAAGACTAACAATACATAAAGGCGGAGCCCTGCATTTAACTGGTGCTAAATATTCACCATTTTTCTGATGCTCTGGAATCTAAATTAGCTCTTTAAAAAATTACTTTCACCATCTACATGGGATAAAACTAATATTACTCAACAATTAGTTTTAAATCTTAAAATATGAAGCTAAATTAAAAAAGAAATTAAATAGAAAAGTGTGAAACTACTAAACTGAGGTTTAAACTTGTAACAGCAATAAAAAGCATCAGTGCAAAAGTCCAGTGCATGTACTTCACATTTTTCTTCAAGTTTAATTTTAAATAACTCCGTAACATTTAACTGTTTTTTCCTTCAACACCAGAACTATTAATCTTGCCAATGATTTTGGCACTGTTATCACCATCAGTTCATTTGAAGTCAGACTTGCACCTGGCTTCTGATTGCTGGCACGCATTTACAAATTTAAATCAATTAAACCTATTAGTATGTTCTCTGTGATGCACTTTAATTTTTATAGTTATGCATTATTAATGTAATCATTTCAGCAAGTCCTATATCATATTAAACAGAAAAAATTGGAAGGATTCTAGCTACAGGAATTTAAGGAGATCAGAAGTTACTGTGCTGTATATTACTTTAACATTAAAACATAATTTGGTGAATATTCCCTGTAACTTTTATATAATTGACTCACGCTAGGAGAAACATGAGTAAAGCTGACAGAAAATTAGGAGACAAAGCAACTGCAAGGGGGGCAGTCTATGTAAATAAACTATTCTATGTGAATAGATGATCAAATTTTGTTACTGGATTTCTGTACTGAAAGAAGAGTAGTCTTTCCCCAAAACCAAGCATGAGCAGTGCATGTAACAGAGGCTCAAGCTGTAATATCCTATCTGTATTTGACAACGGATAAGTACATTGTTCAGAAGAAGGTGAGGTTGATTGCTGCTGCAATCCCCTTAATGGTATCATTCCCTAAGCAAAAACAAGAGTAGCTTTTAATTCAAAAGAAAAATTTCAAAATTAAACAAGTCCTGAGTGTTATTCAAACGATAGTGGTGGAATCCCAAAACCAGTATTTGAAAGTATGCTCAGTGCTAAGGCTTTTGTCCAAGAGTTTATGTTTTGAAAAGAAAGCTCATTGCAATAATTTGTTGGCAAAGACAAAACCTATCTCTCTCAAATATGCTTAAAATCAGCCAACAAACAGATTTCTTTTTTTTACTCCTTATTTACTTACACATGCATCTTTCAGCTTTCAACAGACCCTCAGTTCTTCCCATCATACTGAAGGAGCTTGTTTTTAGCTATAACCCTTACATAACCTGTCTTCAACTAATGATCACCTGTAAGTAATCTCAATTTAAATAAAGCTCAAAATTTTATATCCATTAGGGTAAGCAGGGCTGCAGAAAATGAAACTGAAGCATGCAATATTTTAATGCTCCAGACATCATTCTCAAGATGGGTTTTCACTATTAGAATTAATTAGCTTTAGAGTTTTATATGTCATTGCTGGTTAAACTTTGTGTTAATGGGCTTTGGTTCAACAAGCAAGACCTCTTTGGAAATGCCAGTTCATGAAATACAGTTGTTTATCATACCTGTGGAGCAATAAGTGCACACCATCTGATAGCTGTAGCACAGAAAGCAAATGCTATTTCATGCTTCACAGCATCAACTAATCATAGCAGAGGCTGTGACAGATCTGCTTATGGGCTGCATCACCTCCCTGGGCTGGTACATTCTGGGAGTTGCCTCAGCTGAAGCGTGTGTGAGAGCTCTGTAACAGGACCCAAATGGGACTGCTGAGGACCCAGGACAGATATCCTGATGGCTCCCATACTACACACCAGTTTACAATCCTTGCTCCACAGCAAGGCTGAAGAGCTACAACTTGGCATATTTCAGATAAAAGGAAGAAATCTACCACTCCAGATAGGCTGAGGACCCTCACCTTCCTTTAGAGGCACTGGGAAATGAGCATGATCAACATCAGGCAATACAATACTTACAGAGCACACAGTTTTCTGTCAGCTTGAAAGGCAGGCTGAGGCACAAAAGACACTGTCCTGTATGACCTCTAGCTCCTGTAATTCAGCACCACCATGGAACAGGAAAAACAGTGCTTTTAGAAAACATATAAATGTTCACAATTTTTCAGTCAGACTTAGTAAACCTTACCCAGGGCTGCCAATCCTACATTTTTATCTTAATCCCAGGATCTGTGATAGTTTTAGCAAATCTCATAGACAAAGTACAGGTATGGCAGTGAAAGCTTCTACATCATCTTGTAGCCTATAAGGACAGGTTTGTCAATATGTCCTAATTAACAGATGTCACACACAGCTATTGAAGAAGAGCTCATCAAAATTCACAGTAAGAGCTGTTTTAGGGGCAAAATCCAATAGCATATGTTCACAGAATAAAAATCACTGCAGCTGTAAGGCAAACCAATGTGCCCTGCCAGCTTCAAGCAGCCTTCAAGCAGCAGCTTTTTGAGACCTCTGACATTTGAATCAGTGTATCAGTATCTACTGTAAGTTTCTGCTGGTATGTCTAAAGCCCTTTTAATATATTTTTGCTTCTGATCTGCTTACCATTTGGGGGCAACTAATTGCACAAGAATTAGTTCCTAAAAGTTCAGAATAAAAATCAGAGATTTTGGTTCAACAGCTCAGCCTTGAGTTTCATATGATTCTCAGATCATTTCAACAGATAATGCCAAATGAACAGAGAGGTTTAGACCACACAAATAGACAGATTAAAATGTAATAATAATAAAAAAACGTGTCTCCTTCAAAATTCACTGAATTTCAAGGCCAATAATTCCATCATTAAGAAGACATGAACTAGCAAAGTACAATCCAAAGTCAAAATTGCGCAAAATGTGTTACATGCATGTGGAATATCTGAATGCCTCGCTCACTCACAGTAGCTCACATGGCTAGAAAAAAACACCCCTGAAACTAATCACAGATCCAGTATTGTCTCAGTAGAAAAAACAGGGGCTTTTTGTTGTTTTTTGTGTAATATACATCCAACCTCACTCCCCCTTCTAAACGTTTTTCCTTTGTTTTGATTTATTCAAGAACATATTACCAAAGAAAGCTGGAAAGGTTAGATGTTATTTCAAAACAGGAGGTAGAAAAAGAGCCTAATATTATCCCTCCTCAACCCTCCAATCCTTAATACATATCTGATTTACTGTTTGAATCAGAATGTGCAGAGGAATATTATGAGCCAGTCTTGTTGCTCAGTGCAACTTTATGTGCACACACAAAGTACCTTCTGCTGGAAGGATAGAAAGAACTGGTAAGAAGGTTCATAATTAGCACCGAGAGAACTGAATTTTTTTTTCATCTCTTAGATGCATGTGGAAGCATATTTGAACATTGTAACCACAGGGAAGAAATGAAAAATTAAAAAGTTCACAGAGAGAGGATAGGGGATATTGGATCTAGAGAGAAGAGGCAAAGGTCTGGACAAGGAAAGAGAAGGCGGGAAGGAGGAGGATGAACATTTTATGAGAAAAATAAAGAAGCAATTAAGAAGGGGCTGAAGGAAAGAAAAGGATTAAAAATATCACTGGAGACTGTGAAAGGACAGTGCAATGTAGAACCAATGAAGAAGAAATGGAGAGAAAAAAAGATAAATAATGTGAGAACACCAAGCAGTGAAAGACAGAAGAAAGGATGATGCGAGAAAAAAATATGATGAAATAAGCAGAAACTGTCACAAAAATTCACAACTGGCCAGTGTCAACCAGGGAGAGAGGTTAGAATTCAAAGTGTAAATTGCAAGACTAAATATTCATTCAGGTATATGAGGTATCAAAGCCAAACTGGGGCACCTCAAATGTGATTCTACAAAGGTTATTATACTCTTCAAATTTTCAAGTACAGTACAATTCGACAAAGTACCAGCACCCACGCTACTGATTACTGCTTAGGATATAACTTGGCAAAGCAATTATATTCCTGCAGCATTCTTGGTATGTCTATTAATCCAGGGGTCAGTCTTGCTATAGCTACTTAACTATGATGTCAGACAACACTGAGAATGTTTCAAAGACATGTTAGCAAGGACAGGATTCTGGTGATATTTTGGCTGTCCAGGGATATCCTTTATCCTTCACAGGGAGGTCTAAGTTTTTACTAAGCAAAGTCTTTATTTCCAGGGCTAGGCTCTGTTTTACGTTGTTTTACTTAGGCATGAACAATACCAGACTCTCTAGTAAAATTCCACTGCCTCATTACATTACAATATAACACAATGTAAACTTGTGTGTGTATATACACATACATCGAAGTTAGCACACTTTACTATAAAAACCTACAGATACAATAGGAAAGAGAATTTTCATAAGAAAAATAAACATTCTTTATCTATAACAATTTGTTTAGAAAACAAACACTTCTGCTTTATGATTAAATGGCCCTAAAGGACAGACATTTTAAAGTTCAAAGAAGGAAACTCCTCTTTTTCTACACCACTGGTCCCTGACTATTCTCTAATCCCATCAGCAATTTGCCAATCAGTGAATCTGTCAGAAGGTATTTCCCAGGTGAACTGTTACTGTCTGTGTATTCTGGGCACAACACACATTTTCTATTTTTATTATTTCTTTAGATTTATATAAGATGTCAGGCATTCTGGAGTGGCCTTTTCTGTGGTGTAGAATCCTGTGCAAACAGATTCACAATCTAATCAATGTCACTGCAACAAACAAAATTGCTCTGTGCTCACTAAACAGTCCTATAATGGCCTATAGACCAAATAAAACACCAGGGGAACATAAACACTCGCATATCCTTTCCAGTGATTTCACAAAAATACCTCAATAACTGCCTGCTCTAGTTCACCATAACAAAAAGTACAGTCATCTTAGTCAATGCTATCAGAAAAAGGCTAGATATTGTCCCTCCCAACCAAATCTTGAAAAATTTAAAGCTCTCGAATTTCAAAAAATAGGGATTTTACTGAAACATGCAGGTTGCCAGAATAGCTCCCAAGCCACTGCTTTAAGTAGACTTTGCTGGAGGCCAGTGGGAAATTGCTGCTCTTACCTAACACATCAGATCAGTGTGATTGCAAGGTGGCAAACGCACATGAAGGTCATGAACGAGTAAGGTCAACCTGAAAAACAGACAGCAGCTTTCAATATTCCACTCTAGGCAGATGAAAGATGCACAGTCCTTTTTAAGGTGGTTATCCAAAACGACTGCTAACCCAAATACTAAAACGAAAACGAGGATTCTAGGAGCAGTTTTGTTGCAGGTTTCCCTGAAGTACAACCAGGTTGTCTAAATTTCATACGCATTCAGAAGAGTGACCTATCCTCTTTGGAAACTAATAGTACCACCTCCACATTTCCACAGCTCTATCAGTTTTATGTCTGTGCTGTCATAGATATGTGCTATCCACTGATTTGTGGATAGCTGAAGTCTTTCCTCATTGCACTGACATTTAGGGATCTGAATTCATATTTTATTATGGCTTTAGGCCATCTACATAACTCCTTTTTTATCTACACATTGAGAAAATGCTGTACAGGGCTTTTTTGGTTCTAAGTCCCTTGCATATTCACTTACAGCAGCTTTGATATTCAGCTATTTTGTCTTTTGTGTGTTATACCTCATTAACATAGAATGCAGATGCCCTAGTGAATAATTAGCTAGGGTAGGATACTTGACTCCCATAGACACATTCTTAATTTGATATTTAAATTAATATCAGATTACTGTGGCTTCATTCAAAAGTCACCAAAAAAACCAGCAATGGTAACCCACAGCAATATATTCACTGGAAACAAAAGAAAAAATCTCTCTGCTAGAACTGCTGCACGAAAGTGTCAAGTTATTTATGGAATTAATTCTACTGCGCTCAAGAAGAAACAGAGCAAGGCCGTAGCCAAAAATAAATCAAGAGGAGGGAAACCTGCTACAACTGCAGCAAACAACTGCTATTTAAATATTTTTAAAAGTGGATGGCAATAGGTGATCCACTTTGCATGAAGAACAGCTCTGAAGAAGACATCCCAGGCTGACTTAAGGAGCATTACGGTGATTATGTCACTTGAATGAAGCATCCTCTAGCAAATTCACTTATGAACTGACAATGAATCACTTCCTACCTTAGGAGCACAGCCACAAGGTTTGTAACCTTTCTCAAACTATTGTAATCTGCTTATCATGGTCAGAAAGGCCAACACTGTTTATCAGAGATCTATCTCCAGCAATAAGTCAAAGGACATTTTAGATTTTATGCAGCATCCGTGACATCAACAACGCTTTTTCCAATTTCTCTTCAGGAACCCAAAATCCAGATAAAAAGGCAAAGTTGAAATTGATTGCATGGGTGAGTGTTTAACTGGTACTTCTCTACAGAATTATATTTCTACAGGTGGAGTCTAAAAAGTAGAGCATATAAATTCTGGTTTATTAGCAGGAAGCAATTCATTTCAACATTTGATAAAACCTATCATCTTCATGAAGGATATGGTGCACACTAGATAAAGATTATCTGACAGCTCACCAAAAAATTGAGTTAAAAAGGTGTGAAAAACGCTGGCTCAGTCTGCAAGTTTAAGTTGCCTATTTTCTTGTGATTGCTCCCAAACTTTGAATTGACAGGATGGAAAATCCAACTTTAATGTCTGGACTCAAACCACAACAACTACATGACACAAATAAATGATCTTATCTAAGCTCAAACAATTCTGACAGTTCAACTTGTGCAGTTGCATTACAGTAGATAAGGTCTCACCCTACCAGTAATGCTGTCACTTTATCAGGTATTTTATCTAGCACAAAAACCATGAAGCTGGAACAAAACTCAATCATACTTTCTGACTAATGCAAAAGGAATGCACTGCTTGAATAAAGCTGCCACTGAAGGGTTTGAGATACAAGGAAGCAGGCATATTAACTTGTCTTGCAAACTTCCTGATTTTCTTCGCATCATCCTATCGTGGCCTTTCCTACAGCTATTTATTTGGTCTTGTTGGCAGGGCTCAGCAAGAAAACAGTCGTTTACTGTACAGGGTTGATTGTTGACTGGGGAAAGCTCAAAAATAGACGAAGTCTGAAAAAGCAGAGGCTGTCGTTATAGAACATGAAGAACTTCCCTCTTGGACAGAAGGACTGTGTTTTTGTACAGAAATTGTTAACTATTTCATTGAATGGCACTGCCAGTCTTGTATTTATTCCTGTTTTGGTGCTCCAAGCACCAAAGGCACAGTGTGCCATGAGGTCACTCTCTGTCTTAGCTAAAGGGCCTTCCTCCCCTATGCAGAAGTGTTGGCCACAGGCTTCATAGCTCCTCACAGATTTCAAAAATACTCTTGAGATGCTAATGAAGGTTGGTACTATCTGAAAGCTCAGGTAAGACAGAAAACAGGAGGGGGAGCTCTCACCTCACCACATAGGAGGACAAACTGGCCAGGAATGGTTCTTTTGCCAAACAGGGGAGTTCAGGCAAAATCGTTTTTGCCTCCCAATCCTATGCTTTGGCAGCCTCGTGCTGGTGGGAACGGTGCATCACTCTTCCAGCTAAATCCTGTTCTTAAAAGCATTTCCCATTTTCTAAACCTGCAGTTTTTAATTTATTGGTTTTAATCTAATCTTTTAATTTATTTTCTTTACCAGGAGCAAGAAAATAATATTCTGCCATGTGAAAGGCTGCACTTCTCCTACCCTATGCTTTTGTCTGATTGCTGAGCTAGGAGACCTGCACACATTTTTAATCTAAAATTCCCCACAACTTTGGTTTCCTCAGTAACTCAGCTACGCTGCATGTATGTATTAACACATCAGCACTTAGCTGCACTGAGAAGCATGCAGCACTAAGAGTACAAGTGTGGAAGAATCATAGCTGCTTTGGTAACCATCACTTTTAATTTTCCTGACTTCTTTATTTTCTTCTTGCCTTTAAATTCTCAGCCATAATTCTACACATGTCTGCATTGATAGTCATAGGATTTAAGTAAAATATAGTTTACCCAATGTTAAAACCTGAAAACTACAAAGTTTTTTGTTTTAAGCATATTTCCATATATATTTAAAATTATTCTCATCTATGGCTTTTGCCAGAAGGAAAAAAAACCATGAACACAAAGATGGCTTCTGATCTGATGGTTTCCCAAGGGAGGGGAATGTATAAATACAGAAATACAAGTAAAAAATATACAAATATACAAAAATACAAATACAAAACCATGACTCCAGAGCTGCTTTGGTATTCTCTTAACACTTCCCCTCACAAGGCATAGAGATGGGGCACAGGGAGCACCCAAGGTGCTGCTTCCAAGGGGCTCTCCATGTCAGTCCAAATACCAGTGCTTATCACACATGCAAAAACCATTCACTCTTGATCCTAACAATGTGCATTTGAAGTTTTGCCAATACACTCACTGCCAAATAAAAGCAGTATCTACACCCTTTAAAGGAATGCAAGTTCTTTTATTTTACAATGGTTCATACATTCAATTTTAATAATTACCTATTTTAAAAAATATTTAAAAATTTTGACATGAAATTAATCAAGGACCCATTCCTACCAATGTTGCCTTTTTCTGTGGAACATCATTATTCCGCTGCTGAAAACTTTATTTCAATATACAGGGCAAGTAAAAAAAAAGCTACTACAAAGAATGAAACCAGCACAAAGGCTTTTATAGACTCAATGTGAAAGCACTATTTACAACAAATCTTGACTAAGGATAGTATCGGAAAATTAAATGTTTCCATAAATTTATGCCTCCAACAGAGAGATTTCTTAGCAAGGGATAAAATCACACAATGATTTTAGAATACAACACTTCATTTTTAAGTATTGTATCTGATCTCTTAAAGAAATTAAGAGCCAAGAACTAGTCCTTTAAGGGGCAGGGTGGGGGGGAAGGCAGGGGGGACAAGAACTGGGTGAGAGGAACCCTCCGGTATGCTGCTGGTACTGTAACTGGAAATACAGGGAGATGCCAGGCTACTCCAGATGTGCCTCCCTGCTTAGCCAGCAGTTCCTAGGCACAAACAAGCCACAAGGAAACAAAACTCCACATCATCTACAATAGTTCTAAGGGTCGCACTAACCTTTAAAATTCAAGTTCAGCTACTGTGGATTTGCAGAAAGTACAACCAGGGTTTGTGAACAGGATGGAAGAAAACTGTTATCTTGTGATCTTTATATGTAGATATTGATCCTTTCCCCCTCCAAGCACTCACACCAAATACCATATAGGGCACACGTGAATAGAAGGTACACCATTTCCTCTGTATCTACAAGTCACCTACAAAATGACAGAAACCAAAAGGAATCACCTTAAATCTTAACTGGGTGACATTTACTTGAATCCCTGTGAAAAGACTAAGTGGAAATCAACATCCTATACTGGGGCCACTTCCAGGCAGAGCAGCAAGCAGCCTGAGGAGAGAAAACTTGGATCCTCGCAGTTTATCCACAGGACCAGTCTTCTGGATGAAAATACAGGATCTGGAGGCAGATCCAAATCAAATACATGCATTCAACAAAGTGTATCAAACCTTATAAAACTCTAAGGATTACACTACCTCTGAAATACTGCAGCTACTAAACAAACTCAGAACCCAGGTCCTACCCCTATTGAAGGAATTTATTTTTAACCCCCCCTCATTTAAAATTTCTCTTCTTTAAAGTAAAATAAAATTTTAAAAAAAGACAAGATGCCTGACAAGTGGAACAAAATGCTCATGGGTTCAAGTCTTGCTTTTACTGCCTTACTATTACAGTAAGACATATCAGAACAGATTAAGAAGGTTAATGCTGAATTATGCAGAAATCAGTAATACAGAATTACAGTGGGAAAACCAAGTAGTCTGTCAAACTGCCTGTAGAGAACTTGGAAGTATCTGGGGCATTTGCCAGATAATTTATTTTCACAGAAACATCTACCATCCTAATTTTTTTAGTACCTCCAATGTTAGTCATATAGAGAGAATGCTTCCACATAAATTTTCATTCACTGACAATACCATTAAGATGATCAAAACTGTACACAAATTCAGATTAAATGTGGTGAATAATTTTAGATTAACAACGAACTGAATGCTGAAAGAGACGCCATGATTCATCTGCTACACTAACTTTTTTTACACAACTTTTTTGGGTTGATTTCCCAGCAGCCACTCACAGAACTAGAAAAGGAGATGCAGGTCTGCCTTATAATTTAAAATCTGTAATAACGGAACACAGTGTCAAATCTAGTGTTTCAACATCTCTACCTGAAGCATTTAGGGATTTCTTCACTTCCTCTTCTCCATACTAAAAAACAAAACGCAAAAAGAGTAAAGGCAAATTACAGGAAGCACATGGAGACAAAACTAATAGGTAGAGCACAACAAATAGAAACAAACCAGCACAATTTCCATTTATCTGATGTTAAAAGACTGTAGCTGTAGCTCCTGAGAGAGCTGTCCAAGGAAGGCCATGGGAAGCAATACCCAAGTGACACCAAAGCAATACCCAATACCTGGTGTCCCTGACCAGACCCTTCCTGTCTCAATCCTGCAGCTCCCACTGCAGAAACCACTGTTCCTGTCACCTTCTGGTTCCAGCCAAACCGCACTTGCTTTCCTCTCAGCTCCTTTTCCTTACTGACAAATCAGCTACCAGAGGTTTCCGTTTGAATCACATTTTGCACGCAGGTACATTTTGCATGACACCCTTGGCCACAGCATTGGCTGTAGCCAGTCAGGTTATGCTTTACAGACTGCATCTGGTTTCTGTAACAAAACAATGCATTGGCATTCTTAGGGAGTTTTATCAGAACTACTCCCCAGATGTCTAGATATATCAAGCTTCATGAATAGGAACAATTCCTACAGCTGCACAATGCAGAGTATCTCTATATGTAGCTCAAGAGCAGGAATGAATCTGGTTCACCACATTTCCCTTATATAACCCAAACAAAGCCAGGTTCCTACACAGTTCCTTTGCTGATTGCTATAGGAGCACAGCTGCTGCATAAATTAGCAAGTTAAGTAAATCAGTTGAAGCCAATCTGAATATTTCATCTCGGCATGCAGTTCCAGGATGAGCATTTACATACATAAGGTAACTATCTTCAAGACCTGGTTTTAATAACTAAGTAATCTAATTTTTGTATTAAAATAGGAATTATATTGCTATATTACCAAACTTTCTTCACACTTGTAAAGATGCTTTAGATAATTGTGGTAGATAGGGACAGGCACTCGCAAGATCTCGGGATGTGACGGAAAGATCGGGCCCTTCCCCCATCATCCCCTGTGGTATCTTATCACCCCCTGTGGTATGCAACCCTCCCTAACTCCAGTAATTTTCCATTCCTTTACTAACCCCAGTTAGACCTAACTAGCCCCCTGTGACGTAGTGAAGCCCCCTGACTATTTAACCCCACAAAGTAAAGTAATAAACACCATTTACCGTCCACCACATTAGTGTAAAGCGTGTCTGTGGCCCAAGTGGCCTGGGTGAGGCCAGGCTGCCGTGCTAGCTCTCAAGACCAGGTCGTCACGCCTTCCCCAGAAGGCAACAGATAATAGCTGCCATTTTACTGGAAATTGAGCATGCTATCACTTAATTCCAGAGGAAAAAAGTATCCTTGCATTTATTAAAACAGAGCTGCCAGACCAAGTTTATCAATTACCTGTCAAATTATAGTACACTTCAGAAACCTACCCTGAATCCTCAATTATCTCTTCCTACCCAATTCTGTGCAAGCTGTTGGAAGAATTCAATTAGTGGATTTAATTAATCTAGTATTTTTTCTGGTTCCCGTGCTAAGTCTGAGATGATGTACCTGCCTGCAGACATAGGAACCTGCCCGCTGCAGCTGTACCAGGGCCACCTCAGTCTCTGAGAATCAGCAGCTGTCACCTTCCAAGAGCAGAAAAACCAGCATAGGATTAATGCAATTTCCAAAATATTTACATTGGCAACTACTGTAGAGCCCCAAAAGGCAAACACAGACATGAAATGGATCTCTGCTAGTTAAAGAGAATATAGAAGAATATTTTGGGCTATGGATTACATCCCTGCAATTCAATAAAACACCTTTCAGTTATTTTGTAGCTAATGGTAATAACAGAGAGCAAGTTTTGTCTCTAATTACTCCCCAATGCTTAATCCAGCCATTGAAACCTCTTTTCTAACATTCAGCCATTAGGCAATAACATAGAAAAGAATCTCTGCACATCAAAGTAGTAACTCCTTGCTTGGACACTTGTATCTAGACATTTTAGTTTTATATCTGAATCAGGCTTTATTATGGCAAAAAATGTATTAATTGACCAACCATTCTGTTTCATATTGTTGTACGAATTACATTATCACATGCACTTATTACATGAAACAAAATAATCTGATTATTCTGGTTAACTACATACATGCTCAGAAATTATATTACTGAACTCTCTCTTCTCCAGGCCAACAAACAAATGTTACAACCAAGCAACAACTTAATTTCTCCATGTTAGAAGCTCCCTACTCAGCAAAAGAATACCACAGAAGGAATCAGTAAGATCTTTCTGTAAATTTGTACAGAGATGACCTTTACAAAATAAATGTTGAAATATCAAATTCGTGGTCTGCCCTTTTTCCATAATCCATATACCAATAGGGAAAGGATAAAACATTTCCCAGCTCTCCATTTGAGAACGGCCTTTGAATGTTTCAAGTCAGGCAACAGAAGCAACAACTCTCATCAAAGAAAACATGGGATCCCCCCCACAGGCCTTCACTCTCACCTCTCAGAACTTCTCACACCTGAAGGGAAAAGGAGTTTGTATTTGGTGAACAGGGGCCAGGAAGCTGAGACACTAACTTTCAAGTGTTGGCCAACAAGGATCTCAGGACACTACTCAAACTCCAAGAAACAGGAACAACCTCAGGTATAATTTGTGCTCCGACAGTAACACATCTCTGTTAAAGCAGCAAATGCCCAGGCGCCTGTGAGTTCTACCCACCTCCCCTTTGTACAGACTAAGGAGAAAGACTGTAGTTATAACCCTGTAGTCCAAATGCAATTCATTCAATCCACCTGCAGGTATAAATTCCTCCATAAGACATTGCCTGAACCATGTCTGAAGAGCCCTTTGTGGGCACTGTGAACAAATAGCAGCTTTTTTCCACAAGACTTTAAATAAACATAAAATAAAAGTAAATTTAGTTGGCAGTCATTTTAATGAACAAACAGGATGGTAAGCATATTAGCAAAATAGGTCACCAGAAGCAGGAAATTAGAAAAAAATAAAGTAAAGCTTTGAAAGCCTAAATTAAAAATAAATGAAAAACACAAGTATACATTTTAATTTATAGTAGCTCTTCATTTGTGGTCAAAACAGCAGTAGATAGTAGAAACTATTTATCTAATCTTAAAAATTAACTAAGAATATGTCAACCATACCATTATTGCCAGCCCCCAGAAAACCCTATGAAAGCAACAACAAGGCAAGTTTATTTATGATGTCAACAACTAGTTAAGAATTTTTTCATAAGAATGGTCCAAAGCCCACTGAAGTCCCAAGAATTAGTCCTACTTCTTCTTAGCTTTTATTCTTGAAGATGCTTGTGGGAATACCTCAATTATTTTGACTGAATTGCCTTAATTTAAAGACAATTTCTTCGTAGAGGTACAGATCTAGCAGCCAGAAAACAGCCTAGTGGGTTTCCAAGGACGAGCTAATTTCTCCTCTGCCCAGCTAGGGCTATCAAACTCACATCAAGGAAAAAAAATATCTGCAGCAATTCCAATGCAGTTCTTTAGCATTTAAAATAATTTATACTATGGAATTTGACTGACCAAACTTGGAATAAATTGGTCCTGCAGCTGAGGATTAACTATCAACTTCAGTGATTAAATATAAGCAAAAATAAAATCTATTTTTTGCTACATGACAGTTCAGTAACCTACCGCGATAAAACCCAGTGAAATATGACCTTTTAGTCATTAAAATTAATGAATGAAACAGACGAAAAATATAGAGATCCAAAAGGTGCAATTTCTGTAGTCATGTTTCAGGTTCAGAACCATAGCACATTTATCTCCTCAGCTAAAGGTACATTTTCATTTTTTGCTAGGATTCTCCTGACAAATTAAAGAAAAAAGGCCCATAGAATTAGAGAAACTGTGAGGGTGAAAAAATTAATGACACACAAAATACATTTTAGTTGGCTCACGTGATGGTATGTACTACTACAGAACTTTACTTCTATAATGTGTTTAATAGCAACTGGATATATTCCCATAAACAGGATATATTCACATTTTATTACTAAATACTCCCTATTATCTTTGGTATGTGTTTTATTATCTAAGTTCAAAATGAAATCTGAGCATCTGAATGTCTTGAAGGACTGACGAATCTCTTAGTTAAGCCCTTTATTAGATACAAAAATATTCTCCAAATGATTAATCCTATAAACACGCATCTTTCTCCAGCCAATAAGCTCCTTGAATTCCACTATGCTCAAATGATCCTCAACAAACACTGCCACAAAACACTAACAACTTGGCACTTTCACTAATGACAGCATTACTAATAAAGATGTAACTCCACAGTGAAATCTTCAGTCAGATGATGAAGACAGCCCATTTCTACATAGCATAAAACAAACTGAATAGTTATGCAGCTCACAAAGACTTTGAAGAATCATCAATCCTGGATTACAAAGCTATTTGAGCCTTTAGAATGAAGGGTTATGCAGTTATGAAGTACGAGTATACTGGTTTTTTTAAAGAAGTGTTCAGACATATATGCATATGCACAGAGGTGAGGCTGCAAACACCAATTTCAATTAAGTGTACAATCTGTTTTAAGAATGGTTTTGGTCAATTATATCTTTGACAACCTGAACTATTTCAACTGAAATAGTCTACCCAGAGTACCTACTTTAGGACACATTCATTTAACAGGGAACATGGCAGTAAAGAGTTCCAGATAACTCTGACTTAGCAGTTCCACTACTTAATCCCTGCTAAAATCAATCAAATTAGATAGTAGTGGTTTGGCAGAGGAACTCTAGCATTTTTAATTAATTTTTTAATTTTTATTTAAAGCATGAGAGAGAAGTGCTTCACACATCTGAAGAAGACTTCCTTTAGTTACACTGCCAGCCAGATGTATTCTCCTGTCTGCAAAGCCTGCCCACACTTATTCCTTTCCCTGCAATCCCAGAGCATCATCCCCACCAACTGGACAGAAGAAGGTTAGAAACACCCTGAGAAACAGGAGGGATGAGAAAATGCTGAGGAGCAGGTAGGATAAGGGATAAACAGAAATACACTGTGAAGTCTGTTATATCTAAACCATTAGTATCTGGACACTCCTCAGACACAACAAGACAAAGATTTTTGCAAGAAATTCACCTGAATGGGCACACATCCTGCATCCCATGAATGGGGTGGAGATCCCATTCTCAAACAGCAGCAGCAAGCTGGGAACTGCTGTTTGGGAAGCACAGGTTTCAAAATAGCCAGGCAGCATCTCTGCTGCCTGGACCACACTTTTCTCATCTCTGAAAATCTGCATTGAGTAAAAGGGATCAGTTCATGCATGCTCAAAGATTTCCTAAGAGCTGGCAACTGAACTCTCCAAGCACCTCAGGCACATGTCCCAGCTCCAATCTGGCCTCAAGTGTACTTCTCTGCAGCAGTCCTGCAGCTGCTCTCAGCAACTCCACATGAGCACTCTGCAGCCCTGCTGCCCCTAGTACCGTGACAGCAGTAAGAAGAAAGCCCCTGCTTTCCAAACTATGCTCAGACAAATAAATTAAACACTTCCCACAGTTCAGGATTTACACACATGGAGCCTCACCTTGCATACATCGAAGCAAGTCTCTGGACTTTAACAGGGCTGTAACAACCTGCATCAACTAAGAAGACACTCCATAAAGACAGTCCATAAAGATATATTTTTAAATAGGATTCTTCAGTGGTTTTGATGGAAAGGGTGGGAGGTTTTAGGTGTTAAAAGTGAATAGCAGATTAGATAGAGATGTCCAAGTTTTTATGCACATCTTATTTTACACGGTCCTGCCTCCCTTCTCTAACTAAAATGACGTACTTTTAATAACATCTGAAAAGCTGCTGCATGTCTCAAAAGAAGAGCCAGGTTTTCATAAAAGAAAACTATCAGGAGAAAAATGTTATCACTGCAAGGAAACACATTTAGGATTAGTTTCTGCTTAGTTTTTTCACAATCAAAAACTCCATATAACAAGACTTTCTCAAATGACCAGATGAAATTGTGCATCTACTAATTGGAGCTTTGCCTCTAACTTTGAGCCAAAACCCAAACAAAACCACAGAGCCGTAGACTAAAGCAGGGAGGAGGTCTGTGCTCTGCTAGAAGAAAAACAGAACAGAGGGAACGAACAAACACATAAAAATCAGAGAACTTCAAAATCTACTGGTGAAAGCAAACATGAATACATGCCCAGCAGGAGATCACACGTTTTCTGCCTCACTCTATTGTACAGGATGCTTGAAAGCTGCCCTATAACGTGCAAGTCTCGGGCAAGCAAAGCTGAGTCAGTCACACCAGTGGAGCTCACACTGCACTGCTGGGTACAGAGGGGGCACCTCTCCACGCGTCTAGATGATCTGTCCAGAAGTGCTAAGGTAAGGCCAATTCTTGTGCTCATGCTCCATAACAAAAAGATCAAAGACAAGGATCTGGAAGGGCGGGGGGGGGGGGAATAAAAAAAAAACCAAAAAAGAAAAATAACCCCCAAACTAAACAAAAAACCCCCACAGAAGTACCAACAAAAAAAAACCCAAAAGTAATCACCTTGTTTGCCTGTTCAATAAGACGTCAGCTACTGGTCACAGAAGTCACAAGTAAATACAATACACTGTAATTCTGGCAACTTAAATGGAAAATAAGATTATTTATTAGTAAATTTGTACACAATTGACATAGCAGCAATAGTTGTTTTCCCTCAAATACAATTAAGCGAATGAGAAATGTACAAGAGAACTTGTAAAGCTTGCAAAATGGTTACAAGACTTGTTTGCCCTAGAAGATGTCTGAATGATCCCATAGCAATTCATTCTTTTTTGTAGACTGTCATCTTAAACTAATGTGTCAGTAGAATAGCTGTAGGACAGATTGATAAAAAATGGTAACAAATTTCCAAGGCCAGATGGCTTTCACCCCAGAGATTTGAAGGGCTTCTTATGTGAAATTGCCAAAGTATTGTCATAACCATTGTGCAATATCCCATTTGTACAATCTATCATTTAAATCATCTTCAGTGTTGGAAATTACAGTAAGGAATAGCATCCTTAGATTAATGAATATCCATGATATACAGGAGAAGAGCCAACACAGATTTAGCAAGAGAACAGATAACAGACAAAAATATTTAAAACTCTTTGAAGGAATTAGCTAGCATGCAAATAAAAGATGATCTCATGGGTTTACAAAATGCCTTTGATCAGGAAGCAGGACAGCAGTCACAAAACCAGCAAGGTTCCAAATTAAAAGCTATGAAAAACATGACCATCTTGAAATAGGAGGAAAGATCAACTTAGAGATTAATATGTGCTTAATGATTAAAAAATATATGAATGAAAAACATCTTTAGTAACTCAGAAATTCCCAAAAATCTAAACTAAGAAGAGCTACAGAAAATTCTCACAGTACTGACAAATAGGGCACTAAAATGCAAGTGAAATTCAAGTACCAAAATAAGGCACATAACCAAGACTTGCTTTGGCTGTCAAAAGCAATAATAGACTCTAAATTACTACTACCATTTCAGGACTGTAGTGTAGATCCATTATCAAATGCACCAGTTAAGAAAAAAAAAAAAACCACTTAACTACAAAAAACCCCACATAACCAAATCCACCCCAAAGACTTTTCTCAGTTTGATAGCTTTCTAAAGGACAATATATTATTAGGAAGAATTACAATGAAATCTTCAGCAGGTAATTTTAGATATATATATATATGCTACATGCTCACAGTTTGAATACTGCATGGAGTTCTGGTATCTAACTTTCATCACAGAAGTCTGAGACAAGAAATAGAGAGGGAGACAAATTAATGGAAAAAGACTTTTGTATTAGAGGACTATAAAGCACAACTATTCAGTGTGAGCATGGGAGAGAATACAAAAGTGATACAGATTTCTGTACAATCACAAATCACCCAAAAATAATATTCCCTAATTCTAATGAGATATGAAAATTAAATTAGCAGACAGAAGTTTGATGATTAAAAAAAAAAAAGTAATTTCTTTCCAGATAAAAGAAGTGTAGTGACACATATGGCAGCATAAGTCTAAAATAGGTCCAAAAATTTTTAGGCAAGCTCACTGATTAAAATTCAGCATCCAATAGTGTTCAGGCATAACTTCAGTTCAAGAAGCCTATAAACTGAGGAGAAGCTAGACGAATATACAATATAAGCATACTTGGGACTGGTGTGGTCACACATCTCTTCCTTGCACTCGTTTGACTGAACACCATTACCTACAGAGTAAATATTATGTGAATGCATCTAGGTATCACACTGTTCAATCCCTTCTTTAATATTGGTAGAAATAGGTTACTTATTAAAAGATGAACCCATTTCACACTGAGAGATAAGCTAGCCAGCACTTTGAAACATGAAAGACATGCAAGAGATAAAAAATCATGCTCTCTTCAGTGCTCAGGCTTACATATCTCTGCATGCCCATAAAGATGGGAACCCTCTGAAACAAACTCAGTTAATGGCCATGAGGATATTCACAGGTCTAGAAAACAGGACACAAAAAGAGAAAAGTGAACAGATGTGGTCCATGAACACACACAAACTTCAACCAGTTTTTCACGTGCTGGTGAGGAGTGACTTAAACATGTAGGAATGCAGTGGACATATGGCCAGGTCTCTTGCCATCCATATCTCTCTGGATTTAAATCAGCAATGGCTAAGAAATAGCCATTTCTTTTAAGAAATATAGTTCTCAACATTTAGCAACCAATACCAAAAGGGCTGAAAGAAGAGAGATAGTATAGCCTCAGACATAAATATACACCCAAATAAACAATAAAGGGAGGGGAACAGGATTAACATCTCCAATATTTATCAACTCTTCCACTCAGTCTACATTTACCATGCTGTCAAGTTATCTTAATGTTATTCTTTAGAAGCAGTAAATACAGAAGTTAATGCCAAGTCCTGTAATTTTCCTTTAACTGTCTTTTAATATCAGGCAATAAATCAAATTAAAACTTCAGAATCAATCCAGAGATAGGAATTGTGCTCTTTGTTTTTAAAATTTAGATTATTAACAGGTAAACTAAAATGCTTTCAAGGAAAAAGAAACAAAATCAACACTTTTTAAATTCCATATGCTGCAGATAAAATTAGAGAAAGGTTTTGTACAATCTTTCTAAAATTTGAGTAAAATTCTAGCCCAGGACAGCAGACAAATCAATCCATGACAGTTCTGTGAATAATTAAACGGCAATTAGCTTTAATAATGAACCATATTTTGATATAGACTTTTAGACTGGACTTGTTCACTGAACGTCTGTGATAATTAATGATAGCTGAACTTTGGCCATCTCAGTACAATGGAATTTTAATACTGTTTCCTATTAAAGATACTCCACTTAGGTCTATTTTTACAAAAGGTTTAAGAGGTTTGTCATTCTTTTAAGTTATGAAACACTGATTATTTCAGAAAGAGGGTGCAATATTTCTTGTAAAACTCAGTCTACTTCTGAGCTCTTCTCCCTTAGAAACTCTGGAAGGCACAGAAAGAATTCAGCTACATATATTTAAAGGATGCAGTGGGGAAGAAGAAATTACTGCAACATGAGTCACAACAGCTCTGTGCAGTGCTACAGGCTGGCAGAAGAGTGGCTGAAAAGCAGCCCAGCAGAAAAGAACCTGGGGATGCTGGTGGAAAGCCAGCTGAACATGATCCAGCAGTGTGTCCAGATGGCCACAAAGGCCAATGGCATCCTGGCCTGGATCAGCAACAGTGTGGCCAGCAGGAGCAGTGCAGGGATTGTCCCCTTGTACTCGGCACTGGTGAGGCCACACTTTGAGTACCATGTTCAGTTTGGGGTCCATCACTACAAGAAAGACAATGAGGTGCTGGAGCATGTCCAGGGACAGGCAACAAGAGCTGGTGAAGGGTCTGGGACACAAGTTCTGTGAGGGACAGATAGGGTTGCTTAGTCTGGAGGAAAGGAGACTTGTAGGAGAGCTTATCCCTCTCTACAGCTACCCAAAAGGACCTTGCAACTGGGTGGGAGTTGGTCTCTTCTCCCAGGTAACAAGCCATAGGACCAGAGGACATAGCCTTAAGGGGACATTTACATTGGATATTAAAAAAAGTTTCTCCACGGAAAGGACTGTCAAGCATTGAACCAGGCTTGAAACTTATAGTAATACACCAAGAAAATATGATTTATGGAGACTAATTGCTTTATAATCTTGTTTCATATGTTCTTCATGAGCCAGGATGTTCATATCCTGTTACCATTTCAAGGATATTGCTCATGGTAGAGTGATTAAACACTGAAATACAGCCAGAGCAGTGGATACTTACGAAAGATACTATTGCCACAGCATCATAAATACTATTCTATAATATGACAGGGAAAACAGGGATCAAAGTATAACAGTATTTAAATTGTGCATCTCAATGCAATGGGAGAATTAAAGTTAAGAGCTGTTGCAGACAATGCAAAGCTGTCTGCAAATAGGTGAGTAACTCTGAAGAGGCACCTGTTCAAAGACTATCCCCCTGAACTGCGCTGACCAGACCAATGAGCAAACTTGAGGAATCATCAGTGTCCGCCAGTAAAGGCAGTTAGGGCTCCAGTTTCAAAAGTTATTTCAACACTGGTCACAGGCCATAACGTATTTTAAAATAATTTCCTTAACAGAATCAGCTAGCTTGGGAATAATCCAACAGCACTGAAGACAGCATTTACCTTTCCTGCACTGATCAAATAATAAAATTCTTGCAGAAGAGCAAGAGAGGGGGGGAATGAGGGAAATATCATCCTATCTTAAAACCCATAGCTGAAACACGCTTAATGGTTTCTTTCCTCAACAGAATGCTGATAAAAATCACCTCTCTGTAAAAATATCAGTATCAAACTATACATCAGAATAGTATTTCCCCATATCAATTCATAAAGTTGTATATAAACATTTATACTACACATTGTCACTGGTTTTGGATATACTTTTCAGTTTTTTCTCCTTTGTGGAAACATTAGCACAGCAGCCACCAAGTATTTTACTTCATTACAGCTACAGGTGTTAAGATAATTTTTCTATTTGATAAGCAGCTCAAGAGTCACAGTAATGCTACATCTATCGCCCTCTGAGGAGAAAATTACTGTTTAATATTTTCATTATGGTAATAGAGGTTCCAAAGCAATCAAGATTTTGTGGCATTAACAAGGGACAGGGCTTGCAACACTTGAAGGACAAGATGAGACAAGATGCAATAAACACATTGTATTGTGACAATAAGTCATAGAATAGGGGGCTTCACAGTGGTGGCAATGAGCAGTATGATTTCCAAAAAAATCCATTACCAGACAGAAAAGCAAAAATAATGCACAATTATGTAATGAATAATCTTTCTATAGTAGAAAAAGGGGTCAGGTTTTGAATTGATCTGAATTGATTTGAATTTTGTTTCTACGTTAGTAGTAGAAATAGGAATATCAGAGCAGTGAGAAAATCCAGGAAGGCTCAAGAGTTACTAGATGAAGTAGGATTAGATTAGAAGAAGAAAGATGAGAGCAGTAACAAGGCAAGAAGAGGAGCATACAGCACAAACAAGCTTCTCTACCCCTGCTTTGCCTGTCCTGGCAGGCTACACGCGTTCATTCATATGGGATCCACACGGGTGAGCACACAACTCAACAGCAGCTCCCAGGATTAACAGTCAGTGTTCACAGGCATGGCTGGAGGTATGAGCAATGCATGGGTGAGCCAAAAAGTCTTCAGATGTCATCTGAGCATCTTCACACTTCTGCTCTGATTTACATGTGAGCAAAGGCACTGGGGAATGAAATACAGACGGGGGTCATTGCGGGAGTGGCGTGTGAAGCTACAGTGGGGTGGCCAGTCCAGAGGTGTTATCCTCTCCAATACAGGCAAGACCCTCTCAGAGCTAGGAGATCCACAGACCCAGAACTTTAAAAGTAAAAAGCTTAAAAAGAATAATAATAAAAGTAAAAATTAAGTAATACAGGATTTCGTCACAGTAGTTCTTAATAAGGGCGACAAGAGGAAAATCCACCTCTGACTTTTTTTTGATGAGTACAAGGAACATGCCAGTAGAAAGAAGGACCTACAAGTGCAAATTTGCAGCTTCACTGGGGATTATGATTTCCTGTAACTGCACAAAAGTTGTCCTACATAGGGCTGTTATCGTCACCATTTTCCCTTGAGAAGTATATATTCATTAAAGTACATAAAGAGAGAGAAAGAGTAACATCAGCAGACATATATAATGCACATGATCTTGCATGATGCACTGGTAAATCAGGCATGTGCATGGAAAGATGAACTCAGTCATCATATGCACTTGTAAAACAGTCAAAAAACAGCTGTGCAAGCTCAAAACCAAATTATTATCTACCTGAGCATACAAAAAAGGTGTGCCAGGCTCTTAAGCTACAGGTTCAAAGCGGCCAAATATTTAACACTGAGCTTTTTCTCTGAAACTCTGAGACAAGAGGATCAGAAGCACTGCAAACCACAGGTCTTGAAAGTGTTTCTCTTTTATGATTAACATTGCTAATTTAATTACACTACTATACAGGTACATATTTGCATAAAGCAGTTTTGGGACTAAAAGATTTCTAAGCTGCCAAAGCATAGTTCTGTAAGATGCTGACCTTAGCTGATGGGTTTCACAAATTAGGGTTTGTGTATTGAATGCAGATTTTTAGACCCAGTCTGATTATCACTTCTGCTGATCATAAAGCCCTCTGCATCTAGAAGGAGAGTGATGTTTTGCTAGTTTAGATCCCAAAGCCAAACCAAGCTGTATCTCCAGGATGAGACATTCCCCCCTGAGTCAGAGCACCCATCCTTCTTCCTGTCAGCAGAGCTGTAGGGCTGTATCAGGAAGCAGCAAATCCCAATACAGGATTTGTAGTGTGAAGCAGCTGGTGTTCAGTATATGATATCCATGGTACACATATAGCACGTGGGAAGGTGACTATTTCTAAATAACTCCATGGACTGAACACACACTGGTGGTTGGAACACATAGTTTCATCCTGCAGGTAAGTGTTCCAATACTACTCTATGAACCAAAACAGAAATAATGATTTCAAAAGTGTATCCATAATTCAAGCTCAAACACTTATATAAACAAAAACTAAACATGGAGTTCACCATACTTAAGCAACCAACACAGGTCATACGGTCAAAAGGCTGCTCTTCAGAACTGCTTTACTTTTTGAAGTAAAGCAGGTAATTAATGAGAGAACAGGAGAACCTGTCCACCATTCAAACCAATAGGTGCTCAGAGCATGCCTACATCCCAAATCCAGGAAAGGGCCATGAAACAAACATTCTTTTAATCTGAGTTCATCTTGTCCAAATACACCAGACCTGATGGTTTAAATTGCTTCCCTAGTCAAAGGACAAGTGCAGATCGGTTTGGGAAGAGACAGCAAGAGCATGCAAATCAGAGCTCCACAAGAAACAACACCATTTCCCAAGTGTGTGGTACATGGCACCTCCATCTTGAGTCACCCTATATTTAAGTTCATGCTAATTTGCATGTGTGGATCTCTATATGGTACAATCTATATGCCACCTGCTCTGTGCCTACATATGCAGCAAAAGACACACATTCCCAAGCACGAATCATCTTTTCACACCAAGATAGCAAAAAGAAGCTCTTAGCCTGCCAGACTTCACCAGCCAAAACCCTATTCCAGGAGATTTCCTGCTAGCATACAACTGCCAGTGCCAAGCCTTGGTCTAAACTTTTTTCTGTCCTGCACTAGGAGCAACATGTTTGGAATCAACAAAGAACATACTGGTTCTCTCTCTATGGCAGAAATTTGTTACTGAAAGATCCTACTCCAGTGACCTAGACCTATTTGAAAAGTCAGAACAAACTCCCACTCCGTAAAACCTGGCTTTTGCCAGAGAAAAATCTGTACTTGTAGTAGTATCCCCCATTAAAAAATGACAATTTTAGCCATTGCAGATATTGTGTGAAGTGGTGTCTGACTCTGAGGGGCAACACTTACAACCTCAAATGCTTTCTACTAACCAGAGGGTTTCAAAGAGAGGCAGGGAAATGTAGATTGGACACAGCTCTGCCAATTAAAATAGAGCAGATAAAGTTTTGAGGGCAAAATGCAACACTTTGTCCTCTCCTGTCCTTGGGCTGCAGTCTATCTCTTTCAGTACATAGAGCGAAAAAGGATTTGGTTTTCCTATTATATGTCAAATTCCACCAAACATCTTGAAAAACTGCGAAAAAATACACAATTAAATACTGTTACTTTAATGCCATCAACAAGATGCTATTTTCAAGTGCATGTGTGACATGACGTAATCCTATGCTATGCTGAATTTTAATACTCTAAGTTCTGCACAGATTGAAATTTCTTGGAGTGTAAGAAAGTAAAGACTGTATTTTCAGTGAAATACCTCCGAGAATTTTCTTTGTGACTCATGTGGGACATCTGGCCTCCAATTTTTATATATAACTAGGTAGCTTTAGCTTTATCCTGCTGCGAAGACTTGCAGGGAGAGAGGGGTATTGAAAAAGTCCAACTATTTCCAAGTCAAGCTGTATCGCAGGACAGCCCAAAAAATGGCCACATGGCTAGCTCTAGTGTAACCAAGAACAGTGGAGAGTTGATTTATATTCTCCTAGAGGGCAGGGGTGCAGAAGTGATCTATTTGATGGGAATAACAGGCTCCAGCTGGAGCAGCACGCAGACAAGTACCTGTGATTTTATATGTTCATGTACTGTGCATGCAGTCCCACACACAATAGAGGTGGTCCACAAAAAAATAAACAGCCTTTGCTCAGAACACTTCTAGAACTGGGATGTATGAAAAGTTGGATGTCATCTTTGTAGACCATGCCTGTCTTTCATCATCAGTGAACACAGAGAAGGACATGTACATTGCATCATGATGTCCAAACCTGCAGCTTGCAAACAACACTGCTCATAGGAGTCTCTGATGTTATTTGCCCTGACAAATTTAAATAGGATCAGAGTAAGGTGTATCATCTTGACAAGATCTGACAATGAAGCTGTGCTCCACAGTAAAGTATTTCAGAGGAGAGTATCCCCCTCAGTACTGGAGTTCAGCAGGCAGAATAGATATCCCACATGGTCACTATCACTGCCCCACCACTGGAAAGCGTGACAAGGACTCTGTTGGCACAAAGTCACCATATCAGCAATTTTTGAGCAATTACAGCCTTTGCAGCATCCTGCCTCTCTAAATCCACCATTATAGAAGTACAGCGTGAGTTACTCATTAACCCTGGAATCCAAATCTGCGAGATGATTCATGAAGAAAACACAGAAACCTGATTATGATTGCTGAGCACAAAAATGAAGACCACCTGATTTATAAGCAAAGTATGGCTGGCAGTTTTGTCATCCTTGTTTTCTGCATCACCTTTGGAAACTTTCTTCTATTACTTCCTGGTGTTGTTTTTTCGAATTTTGTGAGGGTTTGGGGTTGTTTTGTAATCCAAACGCCATTTACTGAGACACCAAATACAAAACAAAACAGAATTTGAGCAGAACTGTGTTGAGGGAGAGATTATTTTTATTCATGGATTAGCTGGGCATAAACCTGACTCTAAAAATAAGCTGGGCAACTATTTTCTCTAAGGCAGTAAAGCATGAAGACTGCAAGTGAAATCTGTACAAAAGCAATGAAAATATCAGACATCAAAACATCACGGACATCAGTCATTCATCATCATCCATAACTGACCATCACTGGCATCAGTCAGGGCATCACATGAAACACTAAATATGTGATAGGATAGGGACCCTGTATTCATCTTATACAGTATCATATTGCACAGTCATTTAGTGACTCTAATATTTGTAGTGCAGCTAGACTATGCTTCCAGTTGCAACCTTAGCTATGAAACTTGCATGAAAAAAATCATTCCCAGAGCATCCTATTCCTTCAGTGTTTAAGGCTCGATACTGAACAGCATGCCTGCCCCAATAAAGGTGCTCTGACCAGCAACCAAGGGAAAAATAGCTATGTTTGTCAGATGACAAACTTAACTCAGGACCTATATGAGCACAAACAACTTAAAACCATGCCTTAGTAAAATCTAGGATGGCCACCTTCCTTGTGGGAATAGTCAGTTAGCAAAAATTTGAAGAAATAGGTATTTCTCCAAAGCAGACCCACACGTGTATGTACTGAATCATGGAGAAGAAAGGCAAGGAAAACATAAGTTTAAGTAATTGTTAGATTAAAAACTAAATAGAAAAAATCACACAGTAGAAATTCAGAAGGAAAGGACAGACATGAGAAAGATCTGACAAGAAATGGACAAGGTAAGAATAATCAAATCAGCTACAGAGAAGAAGAGAGCAATCTGCAGATACAAGACTTTCAAAAATAAAGTTCTAGGCAGATCTCAAAGGATCCTGGCCCAATTTCTAAAGAGCCTTTCAGAGAGGCGAGGACGAAATGAAGAACTAGTACTTTCTAAAATGAGAAGTGCTGAACTTTTTGTGAGGAACACTGTTTGCTTTTCTCACTGAGTGAACCTAAGGAGATGATGCTCTGTCAGCACACTATTTGCTAGATTCTCTTCTCAAGCTGGTTACAAGTTTGAAGAAGCAAGTATTGGTCACAAGTTCTCAAGTTCTACAAAGCGGGTTCAAAACAGGGAAGCTTACAAAGCAACTTACTGCAGATCACTAGTTTGTTCAAAAGATGAGCAGCTATCTCTGCACAAGCTAACTGGCATTTGGCGTGGGCTAAAAACTTCACTAAGCCCATAAGGAAACATGGTTGAACCAAGTACAGCTGTCCCGTGCTATCAGCTAAGCACACAAGTTGCACTTCACACGTTTCTGCCAATCAGCCACAACCTGAACCATCAACTCTTGCTTGGGTTACCTGCAGCCAGAGACAGAACCTCGTGTGTGTTTAGCCAGAGAAAGCCCAGAAATACCTATCCAAATTCAATGGGATCTATGTGCAGAAGCTGAATGATTGACCCAGGGTGTTGGAACTGTTACCTTCCTACCAGCTGTATTTTATTATTGGTGCAATAAGGGGCATGTTCCATAAAGGAAATATCTCTGCATTTTTCTGAACAACACACCAGATTCGTTTTCTACTATCAATCTTTATTTCTCTATCATCCTTTGCCTAGTATCCTTATGCAAAACCATAACATTCACAGGAAAAGATCTAAAAAACCACCTTAATGTAAACAGAGCATTTACTGCATCAAGGCTAAAAAGATAAAGCTACATTATATGTGATTATTTCAAACATCAGAAAATTAAAAAAAACACTCCAAACTTTATCTGCAAGCCCAAATTAACACACCAGTGATTTATGCATCACATCAACTTACATTTTGGTGAAGGAAGGGTCAGCTTAGGAGCAGACAGCTGTACAATCTAAACTATAAACCCTAATTTAAAAACCTGAATTCTCCCATTCAGCGCAATCGGCAAGTCAGGTCCCAACAGAATCCAGAAATGCCTTCACATTGAGAGAATAATGGTATGAATTTTAACTTGATTTTGCCTTTTCAGATCTTAATGCCATTTAGCTTTGGAAGCTACTGTCCATTCTCATAAGGAATATTTGAAGTCCACAGAAAAATATTAAAGTTTTCTGCAAATAAAAATGGTTTCCCTCCAGGATAGATGGTAACTGAACAAGCAATCTGAAATTTTAAATTCTTAGTTTAGAAGAATAAATTGCATGCTTTCTTGTTGGATCTAGCCCAAAAATACATTGGATATTTAAAGTTGAGCATATGCTTAAATATCTCACTCAACTTCATCACTGAAGAATTAGTTTTTCCACCCATTTTCCAAATTATTTTGTGCTTCTTTCAAAATCAAGTTTTAAAAAACTCAAAAGGAAACCTTAGTATTCTACTCAAAGTTTAATTCTTCCCTCTACCTTTGCTAGTTATTAGCAAAAATGTTTCAGCCTGCATGTATAGGGAAAAATTCAAGACCCCTTTGTTAGGGCTGGAGGTCTAATTGTATCCCTATGACATTTTTCTCCCACCCCTCTTCACAAACCTGATTTCAGTTATTTGACAGGGAACATACTTACAACACCCTGAATTAAATGATTTCCAGATCCTGTTTTACAGTTTTAAGTGACAATTTACCCATAGTCTTTTTGCAAAATACAGTCAACAAAGCAATGTTATTGGTTGTAGCAAAGTGGGAGTCAGCCTCCTCTCCCAGGCAACCAGCAACAACACAAGAAGGCACAGCATCAAACTGCACCAGGGAAGGTTCATGTTGGACATCAGGAAGAATTTCTTCACAGAAAGGGTTTTCCAAGCATTGGAATGGACTGCCCATCACTGGACACCATCCCTAGAAGCACTCTAGAAACAAGCAGACATAGCACTTAGTGCTATGGTTCAGTTGACAAAGCAGTGATCGGCCAAAGGTTGGACTTGGTGATCTGGGGATCTTTTTGAACCTAAATGACTTTGTGATTAGAATAATACAAACAGGAAATAAAGTGATTTACATATTCATGCTGCTATTGGGATTTTTTTGTTGTTGTTTCTTTGATTTTTTTAAAATAACATTACTGTTGAAATAAAATAGGATTTACATTGACAGCAATTCAGGCAATATGTGGTATGCAGCCTAGGAAACTGCTAGTAAAGAGATTTGCCTTGTTGCTAAGAAGGCAGAGTGATTAAGAAGCAGGCTACTCCTGGATGAATTTCTACTGCTGCAGGTACTATTTTAATCAAGACCTCATAAAAAAGTCATCAGTAAATAGGCTGTACAACTATTATTTATAATACAACTTATTCAGTAGAAACAAAGTAAAATAATGTTAAGTGCTGTTAGGATATCAGATGATACAAGAAACCTGCTCTTAGTGTGTATGCACACAGGGAGACTATATGCATGCCCATGTACAAATTATTCCCAGCAAGCCACTTTCAGCTCAAACAATTACTGAACTAAGTATTCTCCAGCTAGATATTCACATCTATATATAGGTTTTCTAGCAACAACATTATGTAGTTAATTATAAAGAAGGCCAGCACTAAAATGGAAAATCTTATTGAAGGTTTGTTATTAGTGAAAGCTGCTGCTCTACAAAAATTAAGATCTCATAATGTAAATTAACAACTAAGGCAGCCAAAATCCCAAGCTGTTATCAGAGGCAAGGTAATTGCCCTGGCTGGGATCTATTCCAGATTAAAACATCCATACTTAAGAGTCTCTGAAAAGCATTCAAGCTCCCAGCATAGTCACTAGTCAAGGCAATGGATTTAAAGTAGCTACTTTGGGGAAAGTCAAATCACTCTCTAGGAGCCTGTGGCCTATCTTGATTTGAAGTTCAATGCAGTTTGCCTTGCCATCAGTGTTTCACATCATCCACAGTGCCCAAGGCATGACAGACACCAGATGGGTCTATGGACTGACAGCTGAAGGCCACAAGGGGTGCCCAGTGGTAGGCACAAAGGGTGCCTATTCAGGAATTTCTGAGATCTTCACCCTATTCTCCCTGGTCTCAAGCTGCGCCAAGTGAAATATAGGCTGGATATCAGGAAGAAGTGTTTTACAGAAAGAGTAATAAAGTATTGGAATGGTCTGCCTGGGGAGGCGGTGGATTCACCATCTCTGGATGTGTTTAAGAAAAGACTAGATGTGGCACTTGAGGCCATGGTTTAGTTGAGGTTAGGTTGGGTTGGACTTGATGATCTTGAAGGTCTCTTCCAACCTAATGATTCTGATTTATATGTAAGTACTAAAGATAAATGTTTAAAATCCAGGTACCAGTCTCAAACTGCAATCAACCCCAAGATATATTAGCACATAAGGAAAAGGAGGAGTGGTTACCTGGTGCTCAAAACCAAATATTCTCTCTTTAGAAGCTTGCACCCTTTCTCCCACCTTTCCTTCTGGCCAGCATCCAGAGATGTGCACCAACTGCCAAGTTGGAGAATAATGACAAATTGCATTCAAATCCCATGGAAAGGCAATCTACTTCCCATGCAAACAATAGAAAAATACAGCCCCAACCAGTATATATTTAAATAACAAAGGATTAGATAGTACATGTAGAAAACTATTTTTCAGCTTGAACAGTTGGAGGGTTTGAAGAAGGGAGCAGAAAACATTTTTGCAGCATATTTACTATTCATTTTTCATAAGCATGCCTAGGAGCTTTACTCTGTAATCCAGTTGAAAAATGCTGATAAATCTTAGTTAAAAAATAGACTAGGGTATAATGATTATACGGCTCACTGTAATTCAAGGTTTACTTGTGAGAGATTATTCCAGCAATCAACCCTCAAAGTTTCTGTACCTTCACTGTAGAAAAACACCTTAAAACATCTAGCTGTAAACCTGAATTCAAGCCAGAAAATATATCTACAATCTATCACTGACACAGTAATGTTGTATTTAGTTCTTATTGCCATGTTAAATTTTATTATAAGCTTCATTTGTAGTTTAATTTAGATAGCTGATTTGCGGCTTCATCTTGTCTCTCACTATTAACGAAAATAGGATTTTGAATTACATTCCCACAAGTTTTATTTCTTCATATTGCACATGATTTTTACCTCTGCTTCCACTAATTTTAAGTACCTTTGTGCAAAGGTGAACCAGAAGTTTGCCTGGTTTTTCTGCTTCACAAAATACAGTCAGTCTCTGACAATGTTCACATTCTTTCAGGAATGAATCTCCTCTCCTCTGTGGCTTTTATAAAGGGATCTGGAAAACAACTGAATATATATTTAAAATGTGACACCTGAACAGGAAAAGAAAGGTCCGGTTGCAGCTCAAGAAGGCAGTTGCTTCTGTGGACATCACTTCCCTCCTCTTCAAAGCCCTCAGGTACCCAGGGAGTCCCTTGTTCAAGAGCCTTTCAGACAAGCAGGGCTGTGGCACTGCAGTGCCCCACGTTCACAAATCACTCATCACATACACCACACAAAATTTAAATCAATCACAGGGATGCTACTGTCTCCTTAGGGCTCTCCTGTGGGTTTCTGCTGAGGAAAGGATGAATTTGGCAAAACAAAGCCACATTTATACAAGAGCAAATGCATCCTTTTTTCCTTCAACACTTGGAGAAAAGGCAGGTAAATGCAAACATCATTTTGAGAAAAGCAAAAGAGCAGTTTTGCATTCAACACTGCCCATACTCAAACATTCCTGATGAAAATTCTAAGACAGAAATTAAACACTAGCTTTAAAAGCTTTCTGGAACACATTATCTAGAAGCATTCTGGAAAACATAATGAGAACCATGATCAACATTACCAGCAAAATAAAAATGAACTTAAAAGCAGCAAAACTAAGGAATAAATTATGCGTTTTTTAAAAAGCAGCAATTCAGTTAGAACTACTACAAATTTCAAGCACGCAAAACATAGGGACACTGACTTTTGAAAAAATATCTAAACAAGAAGTTCTGTCTAGCAACAGATTTTACACCATATTACGTAAAACAGGCTTGCTTTTCACTTGCTTGAGATTTTACTGCTGTGTAGAATCTACACATCTCCCCTTGCAAGTAATGAAATACCTGCTCCTTATTTACTTGCCCCAAGGAAGAACACGAGCAAATAGCTAGATCCACAACACCACACTGCACATCGAGCTGGCCAAAATAGCCCTCTTTTGGAAGCTACAAAATAGAAGCAATGCATGATTCCTCAGTGGCATTTGTAATCCTTGCTGGTGACCACTGACATCACAGCACAGCCCTTCATTCCGAACTCATCCAATTGTCTCATCTTTAACCTACAGTAATCTACTGGCACCTCAGATACTCCATTTCCAGCTCCCTAAATGCAAGGAAGTACTTTACATCCTCTTAACAGTAACTGAATTCTCTCCTGCCGCCCAGGAACAAAGGATAGAGATGAAGCATTCTTGAGCTCTGTCTCCTGGCCACAGACAGAAGCAGCTACAGGGGGTCTCATCCAGTCAATGCTTCCTGGCTTGGAAAATGTTGCATGAAGATGAAATTTTAATCATTTCCTGAACATTCATATGATTCAATTGTGTTCAGAACCAAAGGTGGAAATAGCCATTCTGATGAAACTGAATTTTCAAGGATTCCTTTTAAGGATTTCAATTAACAAACAGAAGGAAAGCAACAAAAAATATTTTGAGTTCTATGATTTTTTCTTTCTGAAAAACCATGCTTCATTCAAAGACATATCATTTAGAATGCTATTTCTTATTATATGGAACAATTAGAGGAGTCAAAAGCCGAATACAATGTTTTGATTTCCTTAAAATAGTGCTTCAATGAAGCTAAAATAACATGTTTTGAAAAAATCTGTTTTATGGACAAATTAATGTTTGTTTTCATCCTCATTCAAAAGAAAATTCGGCGTTGGCATTTCATTGAAAACAGACATGCCAAGTTTCAACCAGCTGTAATATTGTAACTGTGAAAATAGATTCCAGAGGTTCATAATCAGATTTGAGCTATTGTTAAAAATTACACCCACATCCCAAACAACCCCTCCTCAGAAAATGGGAAAAGGATACATGACTACACAGAAATAAACCAAAACAAAAAAATACTTCAGGAAGACAACAGCTTCACAGCAATATTCCTATGGGAGTCTAACATGGGAAAACAACTCACTTTTCATACACTTGCTCTGAGAAATGGGAGAGTTGCTTTTGCTATATTTTCCATACAAACCTCTTTCCCTCAGAGATCTTTTGAGACATATAGGAGCCATAGATGATTTTTACCCAAAACTTTAATATTCAGAAAAGTTTCAAGCAACTTAAGGCATGATAATGCAACGTAACTGTCTTCTAACAGAGGGGTTGAAAAATTGTTTTTCCCATTTATGATGCCTAAAATTATTTACATTTATACCACATATCAAGCTAATTCATACAAATATGATGTAAACATTTCCAGGAAAGACACATGCATAGCTTACTGCACTCTACACACTGTATTCAAGCATCCATTCTGAGATTTTGACTTCACAAGGCCCTAGTCCATTTTATCACAGCGTAAGTGGAGTTCTAACAGTGCACCCGCGTCCAGCAAAAATCAGTTCATGTTTTTTCTTTTAATCAGTTCAGCAGTCCCTACTACCTTTCTTCAATGTTGAAATTGAGTGATTTTTGTTTGAAGAAGAAATCTTCTGTTGGATGGAGCCATAAAATTGTCTGTGAAGTACCTGTTTCATCTGCTACTGGTATGCTCAAAGATTATCTGATGAGCTGTGGTGGTTGAATGACCAGAAATCATACATACTGTGGCTTGTCTTGGAGAGAAAAGAAAAAAGAGAAATGTATACAATTGTCATCTAGGGACTGAAAACACTAAAAAAATCGTACCAAAATCAATTGTAAAATCAAAATTACAGAATAATCTAGATTGGAAAAGACTTACAAGATCACCGAGTCCAACCTTTGAGTAAACATCACCATGCAAACTTAACTGTAACACTAAGTGACATGCCCAGCTGTTTCTCAAACACTCCAGGGATAGTGACTCCACCACCTCCCTGGGCAGCCTGTTCCAATGCTTGACAGCCCTTCCAGTGAAAAAACTCTTCCTGATGTCCAACCTGAACCCCCCCTCATGCAGCTTGAAGCCATTTCCTCTTGTCCCATTGCCAGCTGCCTGGGAGAAGAGATCAATCCCCACTTGGCTACAGCCTTCTTTCAGGGAGCTGGGGAGAGCTCAGTGACCGGCTGCCACCAGGATGCAGCTGCATGCACCAGCACACTCTGGGCCCAGCTACTCAGTTTTACCCAGCAAAGAGGGCACCCATCCAAGACATTGGCTGCCCACTTGCCCAGGAAAATTTTGTGTGAGGCAGTATTGAAAGCTTTACTGAAGTCCAGGTTGACATTCACAGCCTTTCCCTCATCCACTAGGTGGCTCACCTGGTCTCAAAACAAAACCAAGTTGGTTAAAAAGGACTTGCCTTTCCTAAATACATGCTGGCTGGGCCTGATCCTTTGGTTGTCCTGTCTGCCAGCTCCGTACACACCCTCACATAGACCCCACCCAACCCCATAGACTTGTGAGTGCCTAAATGGCACAGCAGGTCACTGCTTTCTCCTGGATTGCAGGGAATCTAGTCTGTTCCCCCTCCCTGCTACCAGCTCAAGGGGCTAGTTGCCCTGAGGATAGCTGGTCTTTCTGTTAAAGGCAGATGCAAGAAAGCATTAATTATCTCAGCCTTTTCTTCATCCTTAGCTATGTTTTCCTCTGCATCCAACAAAGAACAGAGGCCTTCTTTTTGTTGTTAGTGTGTTTACAAAAACACTTATTACCTTTTACAATGGTGGCTAGACTGAGTTCTAGATGAGCTTTTGCCATTCTAATTTTTTCTCTACATGACCTGGCAACATCTTTGTTCTCTTCCACAGTTGTCTGTCCCTTCTTCCAAAAATACTAAGCTCTCTTTTTTTCCCCTGCTCCTCGGTTTCAGCAAAAACTCCCAGCTCAGACAGGCTCGTCTTCTTCCCTGCTGGCTTGTCTTTGGGCACATAGGGATGGCCTGCCCCAGTGCCTTTAAGATTTCCTTCTGAAATTATGTTCAGCCTTCTTGAACCCCTTGGCCTCTAAGGGCTGTGTCCCAAGGGACTCCCCAAACCACTGTCCTCAATAGGCCAAAGTCCACCCTCTGGACATTCAAAGTATAGGTTTTGTTGATCCCCTTCCTTCATCAAGAATCAAAAAATCATTTTGTGGTGGCTGTGCCCAAGATGGCCTTTGACTACATCTCTCACCAGCCCTCCTGTTCATAAACAGAAGGTCCAGCTGTGTTAGGAACTTAGGTTCCACACAATCCAAAAGCCTCCTACACTGCATCCTCTCCACTGTACTGAGTTTCCAGCAGGCAGCCAACAAGATAAAGTCTCCCATGAGCCCAAAATGGCCTAAAAATGTCAACCAGTCACTTATATCATACTTCATCTACTTCTTCATCCTGGTTGTGTGGTCTGTAACAGACCCCCACCAGGATGTTGACCTTCTCCCCGATTCTTACACAAGTAAGGCACTCAACCTTATCATCACTGTCCTTGAGCATCATGAAGTCAAAACACTCCCTAATGTACAGAGTCACCCCACTGACTCTCCTTCCTCTCCTACCCCTTCTGGACAGCATATAAACATCCAAAATCATACTACATCCTGCCTGGAAATCCTCTACCAATTCAGCCCCATGTAGTGTATACAAAATGTAAGAAAACACATTAGCCTTAAACCACATACAAAAAGAGAAAAATTTGTGCAAAATTTTAAACCACAACACAGCTTGTGTTAAGCCCAGAAATCACTTCCGTAGCCTAGATAAAACCTGTGTTATGTGAACTCACAAAAAAAAAACGAGACAAGAGAACACAAAGAGGGACTATTTCTGTCTAACCTTGTACCCCACAACCCAGGCATGGAGGAGGCAAAACCCATAGGGATCACTGCCGAGCCACTTCCAATGGAGCCAGAGCATCTCTGACTAGTACTCAAAAACTCGGCAGCCTGATGCACCGCAGCCAATACTTTTGAGTGGTTCCTCTGAGTGAGACAGGCTCAGAGAAGAAGCAAAAGGGCTGTACAGTGTTCAAATTCCTGTATCAGGACTGCATTACCAGAGAAACAGCTGAGCTAATTTCAACAGACTCTGTTCCCTGATGAGCACCAACACGTGTGAAAAGCAGTGTGAATTCTGCTTATGGTTGACTTTCACTGTGTGGCCTCACTAAAGTGCTAAACTCAAATAGTAAATCAGAAGATCCCCCTGGACCCATTCACCTGAGGGCTCTGGGACCTGCAGAAGCAAACACAGATTTCACACTGGGACCTTAGATCTGCAATGACACAGTCTCCAAAGACACATTTATCTCAGATTTTTCCTGCACTGCCATGAGCAATAGATGAGAGGAAAAATGACACTAAGAAATATTTAAACTAACTATATCAGTTAGGAGGAAGAAATAAGATCATCTTTAAATTTTTTGTCTCTTAAGATTTCTGAAAAGAATTTTTCCATTTTCTGCCTTTCTACACATATGCAGTCTACACTTAGAGAAAACCACCAGACATATCCTTAACCACTCAGCAAACACTCACTGTTACTGATTTCAAAGAACCTTAAGTTTTCTTCCTTGAAATTCAGAAGGGGCGAGAAATGGGGGAAAACCCATAGTACTGTCATGACTAACCCCATGTATATCATGTGTTCAGAGTAACAAACATATACAACAGAACAATTTTTAACAGTGATAAAAAGCATAAAAATAAGCACTTTTCACACTGTCATGTGCACGGGTATTAAGTGATAATGAAAAGCTATTTAGAGTATGGCAGAACTGGCACTCCACCAGAATAGAAGGAAGCTCCCTGGTAAGACAGGGAGTTTTACAAATGCACAGTCTACCTGCTGGGTTTTTCAGTGCTGCTTTATCTTCAGGAAGAATAAAGTTTACTAGAAAGCTTAATAAATACACCAATTATCACATGGGAGATACTCTAGAGTGAAATACAAGCAGATAGTCTTATGAAATTTCTGATCACTTCTACATTATGCTTGGAAATAAGCTTCCATTGGAAACTAGATTAAAAGCACAATCCACAATATTAAGTAGAGCTCTTTATTACTAGCTTGATACATTTTAAATGTAATTTGCATCCAGCAATAGTTTTACTTCGGCACCCACCATCCCCCACCTGCCTCAGAACCCCAAGACTCTCAATGCAAAGCAGAGCATGAGCCTACTCTTCCAGATGCTCCTGGCTAGCAGAGTGACACTTCAAGCAGTCAGAGCAGCCTTTTGAGAGCTTGGGCTGGCCCAGGGGTTTACAGCTGAAGTTATCAGACAACAAGTCTTGTTAAAAGTACATGACAAGAGCATTTGGCAAAGCCACATTTGCTGCTTTTGTAAACTCCCTCCTGCATCTGGATCTGCAGGATCACGTTACCAACTGACTCTCCACGCTCTTAGCTTACTTGCTGCAGAACAAAAGCTGTCTAGAGGGCCTCAGGACCAAAGCAAAACAAATGCCAGGAAGTCTTGCCAAAAAAATTATGTTGTCTAGCTTGCTCCCAGCTCCATTTAAGTGACACCAAAAACTATATTTTTTTTAATATTACCTGCTAACTGTAATTATAAAAGTAAAAACAGCTTAAAAACACCCCTATACTTCCACTTACAAAAGAGGTTTCTGGATCTCATAGTTTAATGGGGAAAAAAACAAAGGCATAAACTGAATATATCCTGAAGGACAAGAAATCTAAAAAGAACTCAAACAACAGAAAACCACCAAAATAATAATAATAAAAACCCAGCGCACACAAACCCAGGAACAAAAAAACAGAAGGCAAAACCAAACAAATAAACCAAAACCCCTCCAACCTTGCTATTCTTTTAACAGCTTGGAAGTTTTTACTCAGCCATGTGATTTCTGCTTTGCTTTTGCCATCAATCACACTCCCCATGTGTGGGGACATGGTCAGCCCTCATTGCCTCTGCAAAGGTTTTTTGTGTAGAAAAACAGCTTACTTAGCATCTTGTTTTTCCATATACCAACAAAATGAGACCTTCAGCTGACTGCAGTTCACCCCTTGAAAGGCAGCAGTCTAGAAAACAGATACTTCCTGTGCTGAAAGCACATGCATCACCACCCCTATAGGCAGCCTATCATAAAGAGATCACTTTGAATGATTCTTAAGGTTTCCAGGGTGCTTCAGTTTGACCAGTAGTTTAAAAAAAAATCACATCTATTAAGCAACCAATTTCTGCTAATTCATTTTATCCTCATTTATGACATTTTAGCCCTATTTCCTTTCTCTCAGGCATATGCATTATGTCAACATACACAATTATTATTAACTGGGTACTGTTTTCTGGGTTTCTGCCTTTAAAGGGCGGTATAAAAGGCCAAGGTTGTCACTATAATTCAATTCCAAAGTCCAACCTGTCAAATTTCAGAGTGCTGCCACTGCACCTTGAAGGTGCAGCTGGCACAGCGACTGCAGTTGTCTTTGACAATGTAAAGAAGAAAAATGATACCTTAAAGGGGCAGCATTTTCATTTTCAAGTTTAAATGACATTATTTCATCTTAACTGATACTCAAAAAATCTCTACACTAGAGTTTCCAGGTTATATAGTGTCAAATTTCCTTTTTTTCCTTAAGTCATTTGCAATGTGATGAAAATTCTTTTACTCATGAAGCTTTAGATTATCCCGCAACCAGAAGAATGTGACTGTGGAAACTGATTCAAAGTGAGCATGATCGGTGTATAGCTACACAGCCACCATTTATTAACAACCTGCCATGAGTGTTGTAATTCTAACTTATTTTAATGCTTTTTCTGTAGAACTGAGGCAAAAAATATACTGAAATGCCATAAAAATATACTCTATTATGAATTCTCTTTGCAAGTATGTTTGTGTTTTTCAATTGTTTTGCAATGCACACTATTCAGGAATAGTAACGAACCACGTAAGCCTTCTCTGTCAGAACGAGCTACAGATTAAATTGAAAACCAATAGGTGGGCAATAGCCTACCAAAGAGCACATAGGCATTTTCAGTGATTCCTCAGGAGGAAAAAATACAGTGGAGGCTGGGTGGAACGGGGAGGGACGGTAGGAGCTAGCATTAAGAGAACTATCCAGACAGACTTATACTCTAGCTCTCACAAAACCTCACTAACTCTCCCCTCCCCAGTGGGCGTGGTTGGTACACACGCCGTACCTCTGCAGACGGGCACAGCGCTGGAGCTCCAGGCCCTTGGCGGCTGCAGGGCGAGCCCATCCCCACAAAAACGGGCATTAAATCACAGCAGCAAGAGCAACCTCCAATTAATAAACACAGAACGCAAGAGTGCGTTAGTTACTAGACAGTTATAATGACACAGAGAAACGTTTCCACCTCTGGCCAGAGAGACTCGCTTACCTGCGGGGATGGATCCCAGGCTCCCGCAGCCCCAGCCGCCCACTTTCCAAAAGAAGGCACTGGCAGTCTCCTGTCCTCGCCGAGCACACGGGCCTTCCTACAGAGGTGCCCTCCCTTTACTGCAACAGCAGATAGCTCAGATACACCACAAGAGCTCCAGTGACCTGGCTGCCAAGCTCCTCCATTCTCGGTGCTGAGTGACCAACCCGAGCATCAGGAGCTTGTCCATTACTGAGAGCAATGACTGCCACTCCACCAACCTGAGCTCCCTCGGGCTGACTGAGGAGCTGCCAGGCGCTCCCACTCAGACTAACAAAAGCAGCAGCAATTAGCAGCTAATTCCTGCACATGGCACCTAAAACAGGGCGTTCCTTATCCGCACTTGCCAGGCTGAGGGTGAGGTGGGGAATGGGGAGAGGAAATTACAACAGTACTTTGGATTAATGAGGCAGCACACATCCTGCAGACTTAATGAGAAGAGGAACAGGTTTCAATTGGAGAGAAGTGAAGTCTGCAGCCTCATTACTAGGACCAGTTGTCACTCACGACGCTGGTACATACAACCTATGCAGCAATAGGCAAAGGAAATAAAGGCTAAAAGTGGAAGAGGAGACTTTCTTAAAACACTGTTCACACTGGAGGTCATCATTCTGGCAAGTTTTAAGTTTCAAGAAGAAACATAAATACCGACATTGCAGTTCTGAAAGGGTTGATAAGAGAACAACCCCAAAGTCAGACATGTTTTCTTTCTGCCTTCTGCCACCCACTTTTAGATCAGTATGCATCTCCTTGCAAACTGATCTAAAAGTGACAGTATTAAATCAGTCTTCAACAGTTAATCAGGATTAACAGCTTTTGCACACAAATGTTAACAAATCAAATGGATGCACTCCTACTGAAGGTCAGACGAGCTTATTTTAACTGAAAGGGTCTTCTACAGCTCCTTGATCGATGTGATGAAAGTTTTCTGATTTAAAACTTTGAGACCAGTCACACTCATCTCCCAACCAAATGGCAATTTAGCCCAGTATCGTGATTCCAATTACTGACCCTCATCCTGGTCTCATTTGTCTGGAGAATCATCTGGAGTTTTAATTTTATTTTATTTCCCTCCAGATTACTATCTTTCTGTTTTCTTTACATAATTAGGGACAGCTTTAAGGGCATAGGGTTTTGGCACTTTTTTGTGAGGGATCTCTACACTAGATGCCTGAAGAAGGAATGTAAAAAAAAGGCAAAGAGAGAAATTCTCCTTTAGCAGCTTCTGGGAATAGTTTAATGACTTTTTGATCTTGAGGCCGCATCAAGGACATGTCTAATAATAACCAATGCACCTTTCCTCTGCATAAGTGATTTAATCGTTTCTCTGGCACTAACCAAGCAGTTCTGCCTTCTCTTAATAAGGCAATTTAATTCTTTTTAAAGTATATAGTAAAGAAAGATGGCCAGAATGACTGGTTAAGATGCAGGACTGAGATTCAGAAAATCTGATTTCTTCTCTTTGTTCTCTGAGCAAGTCCATGATAAGGGGGAAGTTTTTGTTAAAAATCCACTATTTGACTCACTTTTGCAGAAGGAAGATTTCCTGTTTAATTTAACTGAGATTCAATTCACCTTTAATAAGAAGAATAAAACTTCTTTTTCAGTCTTTATTTAAACTGTAAGACTCTAAGAGCAGGGTTCATCTTTACTGTGATTCAGTATTCTAGTTTAAGGAGGCAAATCTTGGTGGCTACAATTTATAACAGTACTACTGATGTTTAAAGTCTTGGAAGAACCAAAATAAGCAGTCTACAGCTCTTCAGCAAATATTTTATAGTTCCAAGATGGATTTTAATAAAATCCAGGAAGTCAGAGAAACAAATGCCAATAAAAATCCTATTGAGCCTCACTCCTTCAGACAACTGAACTTCCCACCTTCAGCAGGTAATGTAAAGCAAAGAATGAGGACTGATATGTGGTGTTTTTCAAGTTCAGTTCATACATGCAGGTTGTCATCATGAGGCTACCACCTTTCCTCTCCACATTCCATACCTTGTTGGTAAAACTACTCCTACCTGCACTTGGTATAGCAAGGAGGGGGTTACAAGTCTACTTAATGATGAGATCTAACGTAGAATTTCTGTTTAGGTTGGTTTGCTTTCCACAGACTTGGCCTACAATCAGTAGGGATGGAGAATAAGCAGGACTATCCCTTGCTGGCAACCTGCAGATTCACTTGGTTAAGTGTAGCATGAACCCACAGTGCTCAGCAATGACCTTCATTATCACAGCTGCCAAATAGAACAATCCTCCCCTATCTTCATTCCCCTTGGCCATTACTTTCACTCCCTACATGATCTTCCCATTTTTAGCCACTTATTCAACTTGCGATGAATCAGATCAGAGTATGGGGCTTTTTTTCCCCTGCTGGTTCATGAACCTGACACAAAACCACTGGTGCTAGCAAAGGAAGGCAGCTGGTAGGGACAGAAATAAACAGGGAAATGTTACAATTTTTTTTTTTTTTTTTTAGTGGATGGTGTGAGGCAAAGCTGTTATCAAGTGTGTTCAGACAACATCTCAAGTTTATGCGATTTTGGGGTTGTATAAAAAGAAAAAAGAAGAAATTGCTAGTATCAAGTTATAGTTTTTAGATCTTCAAGAAGTGCCCAAGTGCTATAAGGAATAAATAATTTAACCTCTCTGCATTTGAGTATGTTTTTTCAACAGTTCATCAACAACAGGAAACACCTATTTATTTTATAGTGAAATATGATACAAAGAATATAAAACCCACCTGATTAGTTCACAGGGGAGCTTGTTCATAACATGTTTTAGAGAGGCTGAAACACCTACTTGAGTTCACATATTACCATTTGATCACATCTTGTACATTTGTTTGGCAGCTGCTAATCACAATCCTTTCCAAGATAAATTATCAGTTTCTGCTATTCACACAGTATTTCTGCGTTCTAATTTTTTTTATACTTTGGATTTCAAGAACCAGGTGTTGCCCTACAAAATAAAATACCCAGTCTAGATAAGATGAAAACCACTTACAAAAAAAAATAGAGTCTCTTTCAGATCCCACCTTTGCATGTGGGATTCAGAAGTAGTATTTGAGCAGTGAGAGCAGTTAAATATGGGTTTTTTGCAATGTCCAGACAGTCAGAAACCATATTTGAGATGTGCTCATTTGAGATATTTCATCAAATATGGTGCACAAAGGGCATATTCAAAATAGATTCATATGACCTTACCTTGCATTACCTCTTCAATCTTTGCACTCCTCTAAGATGAATATTCAAAAATGGAGAAACATGAAAAACAGATATAAAACTTTGAAAAGCTTCATTACTAGTCAACAAATTAATGGAGTTTTAGACTAAAATGTGTGGTGGCTTCTCACTCTTTCCCAGATAAATTAGCAGTTTCTGCTCTTCACAAAAATCTGTCTTCTAATTTGCTCCTGAAAGATGATAAAAGTTTATGGAGGAAAAAAAAAAAAAAAATATAGAAAGGAGAGATTCCAGACAGTGATCAAATAAAAGAAATAGCACTCAGGACTGATTGACCATTTTGAGGAGGTGAGGACATGCAACAACCTCCCCCCCATTTTTTAAACAATTCATTATCCATATCCTCAGTTCAATAAACCCAACGTGTCTGAGTCAGAGTATCTACTATTAGAGATCTCAGTGTTAGTTTCAGGGTGCCAGAAGAGACACTGAGAAAGCTTGCTGGAGAAAGCTGTTGCTAAACTAGCCAACACATACATTTTAATTTATTAATGAGTAAAGGTATTAATATTTTCTTTTTGAAATTTTGATCTCATGGTAACAGCATTGTTTTCTGTAATTAATGTGGAAGTTAGTTTCATTTGGCAGGGAAGATGATTTCTTGCCTTCTTAATCATAGTTTACTTTCCCATAGAAATTTGGAGTGCCATAAATCCACATGATTTCTGAAATTAAAAAAAAATAGAATTTGATTGACAGACATAGGCAGCAAGTATATTTACTTAAAACTTCAATAATAATAGAGATCTGGATAAAAGAAATCTTCAAGTATTCCTGGAAAAATTAGAATTAAATTAAATTGAAACATCGTCCTATGCCTCTGTCTCTTTTTCCAGTGGTGCAAGTTTGATTACAATAGTTTTCATGATTGTTTTATTATGTCATTCTTGCTATCAAAAAAATTAGAAACCTCATAAAACCCTGACTGGGTAGACTGAATAGATAACAAGATCTTTTATCTGGAGACTGATATCACTTCCTTTATGTACAAAAATAAAACCTTATTTCAACATGAATGTGACAAATCACACAGCTCTAACACTTTGTGGTTTAATTCTAGAGGCTGTCCTATAGTCTGAAAAGAAAAGCTTTTTTTTTTCTCCAAATTGAGGAATTAATTGAGAAATACTGCCATGGGCGGAAGGTGGGGGAAACAAACACCAAAGGCAAGGGAGGGTGGTGAAGAGAGAATACGTTTAACTTCCATATTCTCATATGCTGGCATTTAAATTAGAACCGCAGCCATACAAAAAACTAAGTAGTGAATCTTTTTGTCTATGAAAATCCTCTGCTATTACCACTCCTCTAGCATTTCCATCAAAAGTTTTCCAAATGCCAATCTCTGCTACAGTCTCTTGCCCTTTGCTCTTCTGCCCTCTCAACTTGTTGCGAAGCATCCTGTCACGCTCTCAGCTCCATTTGTCCATAAAAAACCCAGTTTTCCCCTCTGTATCCATCCCCTTACACAGCCAAAACCCTGGACATGGTTCTTACCTTCTGGAAAGCCCAGCTGAGATTCTGCTCTACCAGACTGGGAGCAAACTGTCTCCCTTTGTGAAGAGCTGCACACTGGCCTCAAAGTCTTGTAAAGAGGAGAAAAACTTTCCTAACTGAAAGTACCTGCAGTGAGCAGGCAATTTTTACAGATCAGGTGGAATGTATAGAAGGACAAGAAGCTGTCTAAAGTTTTGATGTACTACTTCTAAATTTGTCTATGTGAAAATAAGGAGTGAACAGCAAGACTCATTTTTAATTAGTCCCAGAGAGTCATTAAATTGTTGCTTATTTTGCAGGCTTCAAGATGGATAATAGAGTCTCTGCATTACAATCTGGTATTAAAACAGGAAAGTAAACCTATTCAAACACACACAAATCCAGGCATATTGCTAGTAAAATGTTTATTGATGTTATGCAATATAGTCCAAGCACATCTCAAATATTCATTAAGAAAAAAAGATGAACACAGCAAATAAACATTTTTCCAATTAAGTGAAAGCTCTTTAAAAGTTTAGGCTGTATTCATTAAAATTAGATTCCATTCTGACGTTAACTAAAAGCAACTTTGTGGGGTTCCACATTTATCTTTTTTCAGTAATTTGCATATAGAATGCAGCCATTTGCAAGTCAAAGTACACTTTTTGTGCTGCCTGTACTGCAAATTCAACATGGACTCTCAACATAAATTCTTCTCAGGGCTGTCTCTTGCACGGTACTCCTCCATGTCCTCCAAATGCATCAGAAGAGCGAGAGCTGCTATTCCCAGGTTCCCCCTGCACACACCACCTATAGGAAGCAAAACTACACAGAGTCCCCAGGCAGGTGCAAAGGAGAGCCCCTTTATTGCAAATACCAGGCCTTTTTAAGCAGTTAGCTGGTTATCAGTTTACATAGTTTTAAGGCACAACAAGCCCAAGTCAACCAACCACCATACACCACGATTTGGACACGGGGCAGTCATGCATCGTGTCTCTCACGTCTCCCACGTCTCTCCACCCCTATTCCAGCTGAGTCACTCTCCCATAGTTCCCTTCTACTTAGCCTAAGTAGCAGGCCTGAGCCATGATTTTTCAAGGGTAACAAGGCCTTTACTTTATCGGGCTTTACTTATATGCAACAACCACCCTCACTCTCCTCAGCATCACATATGGTTCCCTCCTCAGCTGTAGAGATAGGAGCAGTCTGGGGCTGTTCCTCGAGTACACATACAAAGAATTATTATTTGTATTTGCTGCTGTTTAGAGAAGGAGGTGGGAATAATTCAATAAAGGGTTCAACCCATTACTGTGCAAGCATTGCCAGAGCAATGCACAGTCTCTCTCTGTGCCCACCTCTGCACCCTACTTGGACACTGCTACAAGGCCCACATGTTACATGGACCGAGCTGACTTTAGCAGAGTCATTTGAACTCAGGTGAGTTGGGTGAGCAACAGATGGGCCCACCAGGTAAGGTCTCCCCAGCTCCTCTGGCCACCCTCTCCCTCTGCACTGCCTGCTCAATGAGAGCAAGCACTCTGTGTGAACATCAAAACATCACAAAACTAATTCATGCAGGAAAACTTGGGAGTCTTCTGACACTTCCATGGATTAAATAGGCTTATAGCGTCAAAAAGCAGCACAGCCACTGCAAGAAAGGGGTAGATGATGAAGTCATGGGAATGGGACAAGAGAGAACAGGAGCAGAGCTCACTCCAGGTGGCAGCAACATACCAGAGAGGTTCAGCAACTTGAGAAAGAGCATTCTGACCACTGTAATGAACTGAAGCTTATTATAGTAGCAGTGAAGTGTGGAAGGTAACTCCACAGAAAAAAAACCCAGAAAAATCACATTGCTTCAGTGAGGCTCTGAAACATGGATGTTTCACATTAAATTTCTGTGAAAAGAGGTGATGAGGTGCCCATATATGTAAAAAGACTTCGGTATAACACATGAGGAGGGACATACAGAGCCAGTCTTTGAAGCGTGCTACTTCACTGCTGTACTGGCACTGGGGGCAACCTTCCTTTCCTCTATGGACATGAGACAATACAGCTCAGCACTCTGGGGCCTTGATCTGCAAGGCAAGGTGATAACTTTCCCTCAGAGCTGTTTTCCTGTCTATAATCACATTATTCTAGTTCATCTTCATCAAATATGATTGGGGGGGATAATGGAAGTGTGTTTTGTCTCCTCTGCCCCTGTGAAATGGGTATTGCTGGAATTCACATGAGTTGCATCTGCACTACCTACTGCTTGAACCAATTTAATTCATTTTTAAAAACTACTTCTTGACCAAACTGCATGAATGATAAGACAGAAACGAATGGCTGCATGCCACCTTGCAAGGGCAGGTTATTTGGAAAAGACCTGCCATTGGTGTGATTAACAAACAATCAACCAAAGTTCACCAATTCCATCTTAGTATTTTGCCTGAAGACACTGTGAATGAGGTACTGTACCTACCTTGAGCTTGCTTTAATTTTAAACTGCTCCACTTTATCACAGCTCTTCATCTGAATGACTGGTGCCAGGAACTTGACACTGTAAAATTAATAACATATTGACACTTGCGGCCCCTCGGCCTGTCTTTGGAGTTTGAAAGCAATATCAAGGAGTAGGTTATTTTACTTGGAAGTGATGACAATTTGTCTAAGACCACAATTCTCCAAATGTAAACAAAACAGAAAGTACACATTTTGGCAGTAAAAAATAAACCAAATTTGCATTGGAAAGCATTGAAGGCTAGATATTTATCCTCTCTACAAGGACTCCAGGGCACAGAGGAAGAATGTTAAATGGTCTCTTTCCTTCATCATTAAAATCACTGGGGCTAGACTGCCCTCTCCCAAGGCTGGATAGATGGGGTCATGGGTCCAACTCCTTCTTGGAAAACACTAGCTGTGATCCAAGCTTTAGCATGATGCTTCTCTCTTGTACCAGGGATGGCTCCTTTCTCCCTCCATGTGCCCCTTTATCCCTTGAGGGGTCAGCACTACTTGCAGGAAGCAGAGTCCCAGAGTATGACCACAGGGTCACAAGCAGGATTTAGAGGTAGCAGCTGTGAACTTCACAGGGTGCTTGCTGCCACTCAGTGATTGCAAAGTACCGACCACATGTGCAATTCTTTCCTTGCCACTGCCTCAGTGGGGCTGCTTTCCCTTGCCAAATGTTTATTCTGACAGTTCTCATTGTAGAAATGAATGTGGGTTTTCACCTGGGTTTGAGCCAGGACATTATATTGCCCACACAGTCTTCTAAGCCACAGTACATGGTGCTGCGTGTCTGAGTTACCTGCACAGCTTTGGATATCCCTTCAAGGTGGGACTTCAATCAGCTGGTCAAGCTTCCCTTTCTTGCATGAAGCTGCAGGGGGAAGCCATCTGAAAGCATTCAACCCCACCCCCGTGCCACAGAACAGAATCATTAAGGTTGGAAAAGACCTCCAATACCATTCAGTCCAACCTCCAACTGAATACCACCATGCCTGCTAAACCATATCACAAAGTGCCCTGTCCATTTCATTTCATGAACACTCCCAAGTGGGTCCACTACTTCCTCGGAGAGCCTGCTTCAATGCTTAACCACCCTTTCAGTGAAGAAATCTTTCCCAGTATCCACCCTGCACCTTCCTTGGTGCCACATGAGGCCATTTCCCTTTGTCCTTTCTCTAGCTGCTTGAGAAAAGAGGCCAACCCTCAATGGAACTTCTCACAGCCATGAAGCCCCCCAGCATGGGCTGTCTTGTTTTTTAAAAGCTCCATGGGAGTGGAAGCAGGTACCTTACTGAATCATAGAACAGTTTGGTTGGAAATGTTGCTCCCCTTGTCTTCTAAGGACCAAAGAGTAATTCCTATAGCTGATGCAACTGATAGCAGTGAGTGGTGGGGAGTTACCCTGGTTCAGCCCACAAAGCTGTTGGGTCCCTATGTCTGATCACGTGTGGCTGAGCCCAGCTTCTCCCAGGGAAAGTGACAGGAGCAAACCTTTACTGTCAGCAACCTCTCACACAGGTTAAACTTAAGCATATGCTAAGTTTGGGATACCAGTACCTCAGGAACACACATGAGCAGAAATATTTCACATGCTTCACATGGAGCTATAACTTTTCCAACGGATTTACACAAAGAAGAACACAGCAGTAACAGTGGAGAACTTGAAAAGTCGGAGGTACAGTAAGACAGTACTCTTGTCTTTAAAAAGTACACTATAGAAGTCAGAATCTACCACTAATATTGCTTGAGCATCGTCCCAAATGCAGTATCCAATAAGAATGGTTATTCTTGGACAGCAGTATACTTTTCTTCTTATAATTTATTCATTGCTAAGTCTAATCCTCATGCTGATAAGGCAATATACAATAAGGACAAGAACATAATCATGTTTGAGGACAAGAGTAAGAAAGCATGCCCAAGCCATTTCCTGCTTTGTCACAAATGATTTCAACACAGTTATGTTTTATTTCTTCCTGGAAGCAGAAAAACAGTGTCTAATGTTTCAACCAGAGAACTGTATTAAACATAGTCTTTTCTCTATCAGTATTATTAGTCAAGGATGAATTTCATAGCCTGAAAACATGGATAAGCTGCATTAAAAAGGAAAGAAATGGTGGGAAGAGCTCAGCTCCGCAGGGAATATCTTAGAAAAAATATGGATGATATTATTACAGTTGTCTTGTTCATGACTGAAGCCTTTATTAACCGAAACCACAATTAGAGCTATGTTGACTGATGATGGAAAATGCCACTGGACTAGTGCTGCTCCTGGAGGACTGTCCTAAAAATCTTCTCTGCATTTCAATGCACATGCTTCTTGCAGGGCTCAAGCCACTCATGTTCACACAACTTCTGAAATTCTGTTATCCGTTATCCATTCTGTAACCATCTTTTTCAGCCTAGAATCTGTTGTTATGATGTCTGGGACAGGAAGGAGAGAAGTGGCCTCAATTAAGGAGTCAATGCCTTGGTGAGAATGCAAGTGGCTCTAGGAAATAGATCTCCCATTGGCATAGAAATCACAAAGCATATGTATTTTCCATCCAACACTGTCCCTGTCCTATACTATGAGGGAATGATCTTCCCATTCTTCCTCAAGTAATTGGGCAATTTGTGTCAATGTCTGGATTCTTTACAAGTAGATGCCTGAACATACTGCAAAAATAGCGTGAGGCAACAATCTCAGTGTTTTGTTCCAGGAAGTTTCAGGAGTCTTTCCTACACTGCAGTTGAATGAGCTTTCAGATTAAAGACACATCTTCAGCCCTTTGATCTGGTGTGCATCAGTTAATTACTGAACTCGAGCAGCTGCTATTTCCTAGAGGAAAAGAGAGGTTTTATAACAACCAGACAGGTAAGAAGAAACAAGTGAATGGAGATCAGTAAAGAGAATGAAATAATACTGGACAGTGAAACAGATGCTATGAAACATAGACTACGCAACATCAGGGAGTAGTGTGCAACATGTCAGAAAGGTCATTGGAGGTCAAGCAGAGGATGTTTCATTGTATAAAGCAAGAAAGACTGTCTTCAACAAAAGAATGGAATCAGCATTGCATGCATCCAAAGTTTATTTTATGCACCTGATTCAAGTGAGATGTGACAAGAGGAAAGGAAAATCCAAAGCAAAGGACAACCCAAAGGATTATGAACTGTCCTAAGGGCTTGAAAGGATAAAAAAGAGCTAATATATATGAATATAAAAATCTTCAGCAAATACCATCTTCATAAAATAAGCAACAGTGCCCTGGCAAATCACCTAATGTATCTGACAGATCTTGGCTGATTTTGTAATTATCTGCTTTGTTACTTGATCAGCATTTTGGCATCATCTGATATTATCCAAGATCTGGTTCCAAATGCAGCCATGTATTTCACATAGCTGTAAAGTTAGTTTTTATACTGGGATACTAGGCAGTTAAGCTTTATTACTGAGATTTTCTTACATAAATGCTTCATGTTAAATATGAGATTTTCCAGGGTTCAGAACCTTAAGCAGCACTCGCTGAATAAAATTTTCATTTCATACATGTATAAGGAAGTGCAATGATCACACTAAAACATGGTCCCTTATATAAAAAGGATTTAAAAAAAAAAGGAAAATAATGTGGTTTAGTACTACTTTTTATTAGAAATAACTTGTTCCTAATTGAAGAATTGATTTCTACTCTCCATTACAGACATGTTGATTTCGAATGGCTTCTTATTTTAGTGAAGAATTTTTGAATTGATCTTGTTCACTGAACATTTAAAAAGTGCAATTGTGACCTTAGAAATATATATCTATGGTACAGAACTGTGACAATGCTAAGAGAAGAGAAAGAATATTATGATCTTGTTACTGAGCAGAAGAAGATCATAAAATTGAGAGAAAAGAGAAATCTGGAAGGGTGAGATAAACTTGCCATCCCATGAATGAGAGAGATCATTTATTCTGCTGAGTTATTCAAGCATAGTCTGTCACCTTCAAAATCCTAATTCTACTTCTATAGCATGTTTTCTATACATGTTATAAACATAATTTTCCATATGAGAGAACTTCCAATCACAATGACTGTAATTAGGTTGCCATTATTAAGATTATAACAAACTAAGAACACACAAGGTGCTTGATTTTTCTTTTCTTTTTTTTTTTTTCACTTCGGGTGAAATAATTAGACTTCTTGGAGTTGTGACTGTTTTTCTAAATTTATATAAATTAAAACAGTGGTAATTATTAGATTGGGGTAAAAAAACTGCTGGAAGGAAAATAAAGTAGTAAGGCTGAGGAACAGGTACTGCAGAAAAGGTTTCCATGGACTAGGGATATCAGTTGGTAGTACACATCTAAGCAACTAAATGATCCATATCATAGACCAAGCCTCCACTGGGCCTGTTTTGAGAAGAAATCAAAATTAATTTTCCTGTCGTAGAGAGCTAACATGTGGGAAGAAATGAGAAAGGAGGGGAAAGAGAGATTGAAATAACAAAGACAGGATATGCCAAGACAACACCCCAGCATGCCATGGGTTTTAAAACATTACAACAGAGGAGGAATCTGAGGAGAAACAAACATACAGACCACACATCCCCAAAACACGTTTTCAGATACTTATGGGACTGTCACCAGATAAGGGCTGGAAGAAACACTCAAGGGGTAACAAAAAAAAAGTTTGCAAAAGCATCTTAAAACTGGCTTTGCATTACACCATACACCACTAGGAGGGCTTTGGAAGTAAAGTAAAACATCTTAACCTCAAATTAAAGGAATGAATACCAACACAAATAAGAAAAGTAGATGGCAAGAATTTTTACAATAAGTGATAAAAGCATTAATGGAAAAGAAAAACAAAATTGGTAAGAGAGAAATAAAGTAATAAATTTCCAGAGGAGATAAATGTCATAAGACAAAGCAAGTTCCTTCCCTCACCTTAGAGGATAAAAGATCTCTCTCCACCAAAACCCTAATAAGGAGGCACTAAAATGGGACCAAATATTGGAGTCAGGCACCTGAAAACTTTGGAGCATCACCCGTCCCGCAGGGAAAGACCTGGATCTAACAGAGTCTACCAATCACCCTAAACAGTGACCTAAGAACTTCCCAGGGATCAGAAGGAAAGTTTCTATCTGAACTCAGGAGCTGCCTTGAGTGAACAGCTGCTTTATCTCTGTGTTCTGTAAAGTGCTTGTCTGTGATGGTTGCCTGTAATTGCTGCCCTGGAAAGAGCTGCAGGAGGGCTCACACAGGTCTGTACTGAAAGAGCACTTTCCTCTTCTCTCATGCAACACAAAAGGCCACCTGCTTACATTAATTCTTGTTCACTTGCTTATGGGCAGTAACCAAAACAAAAATAAACAGAGGAGATGTCCATGGGCAAAAGAAAACACTTTCTGAGAATGAACTTTAGAAAAATGAGTAGAGAATCCAGGACACTACAGACTAGTTAACTTTACATCAGTACCTTGACAAATACAGGTAGCAATGAACAGAGGAAAAAAAAAAAAAAACAAAAAAAACACTTTAACAGTATTCACTGTAGCTTGTAATCACACATAATATGTGAAGACAAAAACCCCTTCATGAAGACTAATGCAATTTCAGACCTTGTTGGCAGTTGCAGCTCAGTGCTTCTGGAGACTGAAAACCAGTGCAGCATGAATTGCATAACAAATGAATGCATTAAATCCACTCACCAGGTCTCAGAATGCAGACACCAATCCTGAAATTCAGTGCAAAGTTCCACCCAGGCTGGTGGAACCATGGGCTGCCGTGGAAAGAAGCACTCTCCCACCAGACTCCGCCCTAGCATCAGAAGTAGCAACCGTGTGAGCGCGGCACCAGCTGGCGCAGTGACCTGCCTGGCAGAAGATGATTAATCTGCCAAAAGGTTTTCGATCCAATCAGTTGGCTGAACTGACTCACTCTGCACTCACAGATTGCTCAACCCAGTACAACATAAGCCAGGGAAACAGATGAGATGGAGGAAGCGTGGGATTGAACACAGCCTCTACTCAAACCATGTTATGCACAAAGCCAAGCCTCACACTGAGATATTCATAGGGGCTAGAGGGGCAAATACGTCAGGCTTTGCAACTACTTAATAACTGAGATTTATCTCAAAGAAAGTGTCATTTTCCTACTGTGACCATGACTGAGAGGTCTGCAGTCTAACAGCTGTTAGAAAACATAGACTTCAGACCAATATGGAGCTTCTGAAATTGGAACCTAAATGCAGAGCAAATACATACTTCCACACAGAAAATTTCTCAGACTATGTCTAAAAAATTGATTTCACTTTGGGAGAATGTTCCAGTGCAATACTGCACACGAATCAACAAGCTTGGCAAATCTAGCTCACTGCAACTGAGGACTCTACCATGTCTTCAAAGACAAGGTATTTCCAGCTGCACCTCCCTGAATGGAAACACTTGCAGCATCCACAAGCTACTCTGTACTATGTCTAGTGTGAGACATACCCACCAGCCAATATTAAGCTATAATTAAGCTATTTTGGATTTTCCTTATCAGCAGAATCCATCTTTGATTCAGGTACAAATCAAACACTTTATTATTCTTACCACTAGAAGAGATCCATTTGGAAAAATGTATAGATGACTGTAATAGATCATTAAAATATCACAGAAAAGGCAATTTAGATACAAATTTAGACTCTGCAGTACTGTGTAACTCTAATGACTAACAATGTATTAAATTAGTGAAAATTTATATACATGAGTGATAAAGATCCCCAAAAGCAAAATAGTTATAAAACCCTTCTAGAATCAAACAAAAATGTATAATGTAATATGGTTCCATTTCTCTGTCCCCTCTTCTTGGGTGTAAAGAGTGTGTTTCTGACACTTGCAGAGCATGCTTCCCAAATGGCAAATGGCTGCCAAACAAATGAAATGTTGCAGCTGACACCATGGAAGTTTGGCTCTTTTCTTTTTTCCCTTAGGGGAGTTATCACACAAGCATTCGCCTCTGGCAACCCATTCTAATGCACATTGTGATAATGTATCATTTGGACACAGATTGGCAAAAATTATGCATAGTTTATGCATAGAGACTATCTCATATTTTCAAGGCCTGATCTTGGACATGGTTAATTGAAAACATGGGTCCCTTTATTCTTCATGCTTTGGTTGTCAGTCACCACTACACATTTCTCTAGTGCAAGCCCTGCCTCCTCCTTTTCTAAATCTCATTCCTGTATGTTCTCCAAAGGGAAAGAGCCATGGAACAATGACCTCCTCATACTGGACTTATTCTGCTGTCCACCTTTTCTTAAAAAAACATATTTCATTCAGGAACTTTGGTTTGCATGTCAGGGAAATTGAATGGCATGATTTGCAAATGAAGTAGGTTATAAAGAGAACTTCAAATTAGCATACACAACGTGATGATACTTGTCAGCCTGTAATAGAGGGGGATTAATTCTATGTTCTTAGAAGAAGTAGGAATTGGATTTTTTGAAATCTACAGGTGACTGTATGCTCATGCTGGAGTTTATCCCTTCCCAGATACCCTTTGCATTTCTCCCCATGCACTTCTCCATTTTATGGACAACTCCTGTGCTTCAGGCATGGGTGATCCACCATGGAGTTCTTCTAAGCATGTCCTCAAAACAAGGCTCCTCTGGCCTTGCCAGTCCTTCTCAGGGAACCAAGACCAGCATGGATACTTACATGCCACCTTCCCACTCTGTGAAGTCTCTGGGTATGAGAAACCTTGTCTGCTAGAAGCATCATTTACCTAAGAGCTCCAAGTCCCATTCCCAACCTGAAGAGAGCCAGTTCATGCTCAATTGTACTGTAAATCACCTGTTCCATTTTTCATCCCCCTAAACCCCCTTCTCTACCACTTCAGCTATCAGTTGATATACCACATGAGTTTAGACTCAAATGTCTACCTATCTCCATTTTCACCTCTTCCAAACTTTTACACTTTGGAAGAAGAACTGTCATAGATCTGCATTGCAAATAGTTGCTTTTCTCAGCTCCATCATTGGGAGATAGTAGTGTTTGAAACCAAAAGGAACTATGTTTAAACAAAAGAAATTCCCACATTTCTGTGCATCTGGTTTTATTACAGAATTTTAAGCCATGTTTTATTTTAAAACTGAAATATTATTGACTGCTTAGTGGCACATAGATAAATAGCACTAGTGAATGCATCAGAGCTCTGTAACTGCAAAAACATGGAAAATAAGGATGTCGTCTCTCCTTCACTCATGCTTTCCTATATAGTCACTGGTTTCCTATTAGTGCAGTATTGAAGGAATCTGATGGTGTAGAGCCAATAACATTGTCAAAACAAACAAAAAATTCCTGGCAGCAACATATAGAGATGGATGGGAAGAAGAAAATTTAAAAGCTACCCAAATGACAGTGTGTAAAATATGTCAGAAATACCAAGAAAACAAAGACAACTCCTGTGATAAAGAGGAAGCAAGGGTCCCTTGCATTTTATAGGTTCCTGCTTCCAACTTCCAGTTTAATGTACGGAGATTTCTGGATTATGTAACCTCCTCAGTGGTTGCACTTTGTAATGAATTAAATACCAAA
>VXBB01006189.1:721107-736083 GCA_013399915.1 Illadopsis cleaveri
AAAAAAAGACTGAATTGATATAGCTATTAATGATGAGAGTACAGACCAGTAAAGAAGCAGCATCCACTGAAAAGGACAGCACTCTCCTTTCTGAACTAGTTGAGCAAGGCTTAAAATTATCAAAGCACCAAGTTTCAGAGTTAATAACCTCTCAAATTAGGTTTTAATATTTAACCTTGTCAAGATCATGAAGGAAGGCACACTTCCCTTCACATTTTTTAAGATTGTTTTTGCAGCAATAAGAGTCGAGAGACCATTTTCTCTTTAAACAAAAGTTCAGATTTCAGAACTGAATGCTATGGCAAAGGATAAATTCTGAAGATGTACAATTCTAGAAAATAGAAGGTTTTTACTAAATTATCTACCATGTTCATGCTAGGAAATCAGCACTATCTTCAAAGTCTTAACACCTTTCTAGAAAAGATTATTTGAACATAGCTCTAATTATAAAATGATACCAAGGTTTTAATTAGGCATGTTCCTAATTTGAGTTATACATGAAATATACAAAGAAAGTTATGAGCATCTTTCCATCAAGAACTGAATCCATCTCCAGAGAGGTAGGTATATCTACTAAATCTCAGATCAGATAGAGCTTTAGGACTGTAAAAATATGGATACTTACTAAGTTTCTACTTAATACTATAGCCAAGAAACAATGTCTCAAACAAAGCTCTAGCTATGGCCTGCCAGAAGAAGTCAGCTTTACTGCCTTTAAGCAACTGTGGTCTGGAAAGCAACACTAGCCAACATCTATCACTGTCAAATGTTTAAACAAAACCACATTATTCCTTTTTCAGATTTTCCTTCTTGCTGTCCCTTATAAAATGCAATGTTTGTGTTTTTCCAGTGTTTCCTCACAAAGCCCATGGTCTTAAATTACAATATGATCCTCAAGCATGTGATTAAGTCATCACATGGGATGGAGTGATCTGTCTAATTAAGGTAAGGAAGACATTATATTTTTGGAGGCCATCCTTGAAGAAACACATTTCTTCATAATTTCACCAGGTATAACACATATAAGGTGCCAACATAAAATCAGAAGTTGACACCTTGTTGTGCCCATCACTTCTCTTATATCTTAGCCATTGCTGTGTAGGGAAACATGCTGGTCTTTGTTTCTGTGCTGATCACTATCAGCTTTGACTGGTATTACCAAAGCTGGGGCAGTTTGTGAAGAACTGCTGCCCATGGGAAGGACCTACTCTGGAGCAGTTCATGGGAGACTGTATCCTGTGGTAGGAACCCCACACTGGAGCAGGGGAAGAGCGGGAGGAGGAAGGAGCAGCAGAGATGAAATACTATGAAGTGACCACGACCCCCATTGCCCATCCCGCTGCACCAGCTGGGGGGTGGAAGAGGTAGGACACCTAAAAGTGAACTGAGACTGAGAAGAAGGAGGTGGGGAAAGTGGTTTTTAGTCCTGTCTTTCTCTCTGTCCTACTCCATTTTTAACTAGGAGAAAATTAAATTAATCTCCCCCAATTTAAGCCTGTTTTGCACATGATGGTAATCCATGAGTTACCTCCCTCTCCATATCTCAGTACAAGAGTTTATTTTCTTCCCCCATCCTCTTGACAAGGAAGAGTGAGACCGCAGCTGGATGAGCATCTGGCAGCCAGCCAAGGTCAAAATTGCCCTTCCCAATAAGAGCAACTAATCCCCACCACTAGAAATAAAAACCACCTAGTTGAGATCACTTACTCCAGCTCTCAGCGAACAGAAACTTGAGCATGTGGGCTGAGCCACTGCCTGGCTGATGAGGGACCCACTCCTCCTTCTGCTCTTATCATTCACAAGACAATCCAGATTCAGCTGTGAGAAGGAGTACAGGACAGCACATTTCCAATTTGGTGGTTTTCCGTGTTATCTTCATGTGGTGCTCACACTAACCAAACTGAATATTACCAGCAGATAAATAGTAGTTATGTCCCAAGGAGAGCAAACAAATATTTTTCAGCAGGTGGAATATTCCGCAGCAGCAGAAGGGTAAAATTTTATGCAGATATGTTGCTGTAAATCACCATTACTATCAGCAGTGCTTGGTCGGTTTATTTCTTTAATATGAATATATTGTTTTGAGAGGAATCTTAGGGAATATTTTAGGGAAAGGAAGAAATGGATATCTAAAGATCCTTATAGCTGAAAGTCTTTAAATCCTCCTTAGAATCAAAGATCGGGTGAATGACAATAATTAGGGATTGAAAGGTTTGGCTTGAGGAAGTGATTTCAAACTGAGCCACACCTTTTCTAGTCAAGAAGCTCTGTTTCAAAGGACACTGGACTAACAGCATATCAATTGCTATATATGCAGAGTTTTTCTCTCCGCTTGGTTTTTTTCAAAGATGATTATAGAGTGGCATATGTGAGGGGGTACAAACTCCCTCCTGTTTCTGCTACCTTTAGTAACAACCAGTCAGTTTCCACCAAATTTGACAGAGAGAGGAAACCAAAAATCTACTAAGTTTCTACAGGGTTTTTGAAGACAGGAGTCAGAGCAGGGACGTTGAATTTGATCAGTACCCCCACTGAGAGAAAAGCTAAATTCCGTCTGGGTTTCAACACACAAGGAGGAATCCACTCATATCAAAGATATGATAACAGAGACTAAATTGCCTTTATCCCCATTCAGAAAACCAGATTTCACCTCTAACTAGATGTGAAAGGATCAAACTACACTCCATATGACACATGCACATCCACACCCACAAATACTCTTAGGAAACCAGCCTTCACAAGCCTCAATGTTCCTGAATATACATTCAGTGTTAAAAAACTAGTATGCATTTCTGTCTTTTCTTCAGCAACAAAGGCACCTTAAGCTCAGTTAAACACCATTCTTATTTGGATTGACCCCAGAAACCTGGAGGACTGCTTCAAAAACAAAAATATTGAGATGTCAGTCAGGAGTCCCTAGGTTCTTTGGCTTACCTGACACAGCCTCAGTCTGCCCTAGGGAGAAAGTAAGTGGGTGTGTAAATGCAAAACACAACATTTCAAGTAACCTGTTTTGAGGCATAACAGCATTTGCCATACTTATTCAAAACCACAGATTATTTCCGTAGAAAATACTACAAGATAAAAAAGACAAATCACCCCACTGCATGCCAAAACCCTCTCCATCCCTATAGCAAGGAACTGAAAAAGGGTGCAAGCACAGGGGTACACACGCCAGGATGACCTTGCACATATCCCCTCCTATAAACGTTTAAGTAAGTAGGCAATTTTAACCTCATTTCTAAGCTCATACTTCACGCTGCAATGTGAAGACAGTTCCTTCTTCCATACAAAGTTGAAGCAGCTTAAAACAGGATTTGAAATTGGGCAATTTATGCCACTTTATGCTTTTGCTGACAGGAATACAATTCTACAATTTTAAATGATTTCCTGGGGTCGCGCCTGTGCATTGCCATATAAAACAGTGCCAGTATTAGTCCCTTGTGCTGCAAGAGGGCATTAACACTACTATATCAAATGTGCAGTGTCAACAAGTAAATCATGGAGAGGAGTTGACGAGCTGAAAATTGAACCTACCTTTCAGTATGGCTGGAAGACCGACAGGCTGGATGGTTACCATAGTAATACTGTGGCAGCTTCAGATTTATTGCCTGTGTACTGCACAGTTACAAAGGTTCTTCAGCTACCTTCTGCACTGTTTCCAGAGTCAAGAGGAATTCTGTGATAAATGTCCACTACTCAAAAGATACATTCAAGGGGATGTAATGCAGGAAAGCTGTACTTTAAATGCAAATTACATGCTTTTTGCCCCTTTTAGAATATTAAAGAGAGATTTCAGAGGAATGAAAACAAAGAACTCTGACCTCTGACACCATGATTCTTTGCTTTACAGATCACAATATTCTGTGGGACTGCCTACTGCATGTTTAAGTACCATGAAACTGAAAATGAGGTAATAAATTCCACTGAAGATAGTCTGAGTAATGCATTGATTATGAAAATAAGAATAGAACTGAGCAATTACTAGAGCAGGTAGTCACAGGGTCTTGTTCAGTGTATTTAGATCATTCTGTAACCATTAGAAATTAAATTATTTAATTATATTTAATTTATATTCCTTTATATTTTCAATAACACAAAAGGATATTGCTATGTGGAATAAATATGATGAACCATTAGTATTCCAGTATTCACACTCTACACAATAAAGAGTGTGCATTAATGTTACCAGATTGCATTAGATTTTAGTTTACCTCCATGATAGGCTTTAAAGGAAAACACTGATAATTTGCCTTTTATTACTATCGTAAATATTGCTTGCTGCTCTGTTCAGCCATGACTTGAAAAGACCAACTTTTTCTCTTGTTAGTAAACATTGCAATTCATGAAATATTCCATTATATTTTACTGGATTTTTTATGTCCATAATTCTCTTTGATTGCACAGCAATAAAAGGCTGAGGGAACACAGGCTGTCTTTTCTACCAAGTGCAGAAGCACCATGCACTAATTTGTGTATTAGCAATTCCCATGTGAATACTACATTATTGATTCTGCCATCTAAATTCCACTATATGACAGGAGGGATATTGTGTGTAGGATTAATAAAATTATTTCCTCAAGCAATATTTTTAAAGCATTGATTGTGTATGTTTACTTCAGAAAAGCATCTCACAAATGTACATTACAATGTGAAAACAAACTAGTTTTGTGGTGCAACATAGTAAATACAAATGTAAAGACATGCTCTGTGACACCAATTCTGCAATATGCCTGTGTGTTAAAACATCAGACTAAAATTGCTTTTAAAACACAAAGGGAGATGCATACTTTATAGATGTTTCATGCAAAAGGACACAGCACTCATCTGATTAATAGAACACATATTGACATTGTAAGGTATGCTATCCCAAAGACAAACAGCATAAGGTTTACAGCCTGCTGTTTGCACCCTTGCAGCCGAAATTTTGTGACCTTTGTACTGCAGAAACAGAACCCCCATTCAGGTGTTTGCTTTTAAAAACAAATTGAGAAAACATTCTCAGAAGTGTCATCTCTTGCTTGTAAGATAAATAAAGGGGACACTTTGGCTGGCTTATTGTATCCCAGAAACACCAAGGCACACTTAGATAGGATTCTCTATAAGAAATGGTTACACATGAGCGAATGCCATTTATTTTTATTAAATCTGGCCTGCCCATTCTGCCTTAATGGTGACCCCCTCCAGAAATCATCCCACTAGAAGAATCTGTTAGCATTAANGCAGGTATAAAAAAACTCTAAGAACTATATACGCTCCCTCTCTGCCAAGTCTGGCTGCAGCTGAAGCAGCCTAAATGAAATGAAAAGTTCATCAGGTCAGGCCATGGTTCCTGCCTCCATATGTCCTTTCTCTCACACCATGTTTTTAATGACTCTGTATGCAGACATCAGGACAGATGGAATGGAATTCCACACCTGGTGACAAGAGTCTGTGGCAGTGCCTCTGGGCTGTGGCAAGGCTCTGGGTGTAACAGCCAGTATAGCAGAGCATTCAACAATGCACTGATTGCTGAATGCTCTGCTGTACAGGCAGCAAAACGCATCCCCACACCCACTGGGGCCAGGCCCTCTGATGGAGCCAGGTGCCAAAGCTCCCCTACTTCCTCTCAGCATCCTCAGAATTCCTCTAGCACCGACGTGCACAGTGTGAGCAAGCATACATCCTGGTCTTTACTTTACTTTTTATGCTGACCAGAGGTCTGGTCTTCATGGTTTACACATAGACCCAGGGGCACTGAATCTACAAAGCTATGATACATTATCACAACTGGTGATTAGTTGTATTTCTGCCCATTAATTGCTGTGCAATGGGTTGGGGGTCCTTGCACCCTCTCTACCTAGCCCAACATTACCCCATGCATTATCACAGAGAGACATCCCAACTGTGGTCCTATTTATCCTACCAGACTTCAGTGTAGCAAAATATAAAGCTACAAAGCTCACAGAATATGTTTCTTACTGTATGTTATTACCCTTGTAAAAGTGTGTTGCATGGAGGGATCTAAAAGAGTTCTCCCAAGACCAAAGCCTGGTTAATGCTCCTCAGGAATGACAGGTTCAATCCCACATCATTTCTTCCTTAGGAACAAGTCCCAGAAAATTAATTTCTCAGTAGCTGACTGAGAAGCACAGAATCAGGCATTATTAGAACTGAAGGATGGCATTAATAAAACATAAGGAATAGAAAGAGATCAAATATGTAAGACTCTACAGCTGGTTGTCAATGAATTCATGTTGCTCGTCAGACACTATTACATGCTGTTCTAATCACTCTCACCACAAAACATTTCAATGCACTATATTTTAGGTCACAAAAATATTTATTTCTACTTTATATAAAAATTATTAAGAAAAATAAATGCAACTATATGTTTCTTTTTCTCTCCTTATCTCTCCTGGTCAAAAGAACTTCTGTTCTGCAAAGGGCAGGAAATGATCAGGGATCAATTCTCCTTATTGACTGTATACACCAGTCAATGCTGGGTCCTTTTCTCTCTGTGCAATGACAGCAATGTGACATTTCCAAGCAGCAATGTTTGCTGACATCATGAGTCACTTTAATGCCATTTTCTGTACCTCATTTATCAGCAGGCATTTAAATAAAAGCCTGTGAAGGAAAACAGAACTCTGCAGACCCGAGGCTTTGCCCAGAACTTTGCCCACCTCTCACAGACTTGGGGCAGCACAGTGCAAAGCTTGATGCAGATTTTGCTGCAGATCAGCAGTCTCATTGTTTGCCATGCTGCAGATAATAAAAATAATAAGTCTTGACTGCACATGCAATCACAAGATGCAGTGTGAATAGAAATGAAGTGACAGTGGGATGCAGCCTTTACCCAGCATCAGAAGTTATACAGAAACCATTAGCTTTTTCCTCTGCGGGAAAAAAATACCACTGAGATAAGTGAAAAATGCCCACTTGTGGGTACTGTGCTGCTGACTAGTAAAAGCATTTTGGTCAGCTTGGTACATTTCAGAACTGACATCAGATGTGGACAGTGAGATGCTCTGGGAAATAAGAGAGCTGGGCAGCAAAATTACACCAGTGGCCAGTTAGAGACATCCTTAATAACCTTTCCTGGTGTTACGCTCCTTGGCAGGAGAAACATCTTCCCCTTGCTGCTGGGGAAGATGGCCTGTGAAGAAAAGAGAAAGGCACAGGGATCTAGTTATACACACATCTACCAAGGACATTATGATATCCTTTCAAGGGCTGCTCCTGCTTTCAGAAAGATTTGTGGCATGGAAGACAGGCATGGGACCCATCCTTCTTCCTCACAAGGACTGAGGAGTAGTTCAAAAGAAGAACAGAACTAAAAACCTTATCCTGCCCAGCAGTTTAGGGATAAGTGGAAGGAGTGGAAAAACAGCAATAAGCATATAAGCACCAACAAGCCCATAGAAGTTGTGGGCTAACAGTTGTGAGCTGAAGGTGTAGCTTGAGTCACTGACTCAAGCATTCAATTTAAAAAAATTGAGGTTACTTCCCTAATTTAAAATTGAATGTCCAGGTACTCGCAGGGGTCAACATAAATAGGAGAGCACCTGTTAGCAAAAATATAGACATTGTCCAGCTTATTCCAAACTCAGTGGAAAAATGTATCTTGATGATCAGTTTGTTAACTGAAAACTGTAATAGTTTATCCAGGGCTGCTTTACTGGGGTACCTTAGCTGCTACTATCACTCCAGAGACTATAGAAATATTTCTGTTTTTTTCAAAATACTCAGCCTGAGCAGAGTCCTTCCCTGCCAGTCCTTCCTTCCTGGCAGGTGAACTGCATGGACCTCATACAAAAAGGAGGCTTTTGATCATACTTATGAGAACTATGTTTAGGGACAATAAAAGCTTTCCCCTTCCCTCATTTTTCCAATGACATGGGAAGATTAAAAATGCATCAGCGGTTCACAAGGTGTGGCCTTTAAACATGGGCCAGATAAATTTTTTCTTCCCACATGAGTAGTGACACAGGTGTACTCAGCAATATTTCTTGCAAGGCATTTTAGACAGAAGCATCAGTTAAGACTGGGGAGATGAGGCAATAGGATTTGAGAAGCAATCAGCATATGAACAGAAAGAACAAAATAATTTAGCACTAGCCAACCTCTTGGATTAGTCATAATTGAACAATTAAAATACCAGTCTGGTTTCAGAGAACTTTTCTTTCTTTTCTTCTGGTTTAGATGACAGTGATGGAGCAGTAAAGTCTGCAACTAGGATGAGCACAAAAGACAAGGTGCCTTCCTTCTTTTCCACCTCTCTGCAGCCAGTGTGGGATCTTTGATCAGACTTCAAAAGCCTTAACTGTTACAAGCTGAATCAGCATGTGGAGGGTAAGGAGTGAGAGAATGAATGGGATACAGCCAACTGAAAACCTGCTTAGTTCTGTCCGATTCTGAAAAGATTTCCCAGTTACAGCAGAGTTCAACTTATTCACATTCAAGCCCTGAAAGAGTCTATTTTTTCACAGCTTCTTAGCTGAAGTGGGAGAGGAGCCCAGAGGAGTGTTAACACTTCGTTTCCAAGACCTGAACTTAGCTAAATTTTCTCACGCAAACAGGTTGAGAATTCACTTTTTCTCTCCTTAATTTTTTTATCTAGCATAACTCTCATTGCCAGTAGTAGCATGGAATAGCTGCCCAAAATCAAGAAACAATTACATAAACATTGAAGAAATTAAGCACTGTATTTTCAAGTGCATGGCCTTTGTCCCGTTCTTATCAGAAAACAAAGATTTGGAACATATATTTAATTCAATGCTCAAAATACTAAATACTTAAGTACCTCATGATAACATAGTTTTAATTTTTAAAAGCCTACTCTGGTCCAATTAATTATGTGATTGAAAAAAGATGAAGTTAGCATTTTGGAACTTAGAAAATAAGTACCTAACTTTTGGACGGCTTAGGCACCAGAATTACTCTAGAAGTCTTCAAAACTTAGCTAGTTTATTGTCTGTTGATTTTAGCAGACTCTAATTTGGTCACACAGGAGAAGGAGGTTTCGTATTATGGAAAATAGGTACTTTTATGTTGTTGTTGGCCTCAAATTACTATATTGTGCAGTGACTCCTGCTAATGGTAGAGGCAGCATTTGACAAGTGCAACATGATGTAGCAAACATCCCATTGCTAATCCACCAAGGCTGTAAGTATAAGAACTATTGTCTCAAAGTCAAAAAAATACTGAATACCTGAAATATATTGCAGGAATAAAATGCATCCAGTTACTCAAGGTGAGTTATTCAAAAAATTTCCTCAAAATATTTAAAGGGAATTATAATTATTTGTGAGGTTTCAAGCCAGGGTTAGCTTAATGGCACACAGAAAAGCATGCTGAATGAAGAAACCAACTGGAGGGAGCACTGATTCAGCTGAATAGTAAATTAATATGCTGACCCTCTGCCCCCAAGGCATTGTGGTTAAAGTTCTGACGTTGATGCTTGAGTTAGGAATCGAAAGTGGGTGATATATGTATACACACAAAAAGAAAATTTCTTGACTCTGGTATATCTAAACAACGAGTCAGTGCTTTGGAGCTGCTGGTCTGTGGGTTTGAAAGAGTAGGTGGCAATTGTAGTGATTTAGTGTTATGAAGCAGACTTATTCCTCTGGATTATGGCTTTCATTAGGATTTACAAAGATTGCTGTTGCTATTCCAGCTTCTCATTGCATATAAACTTGCTCTTGAACAAGAATTTTCTTGCCTCCTTCAGAAAAGTCAACAGGGAAATATTTTACCCACCCAGCTGAGAAAAAGTGTAATAAAATCATAATATGCATTTCTCATTATTTTAAAAAGAAACATTTTATTATTCTTGCTTTGCAATAACCCTCAGAGCATTTTAGGACAAGGTGTTAAAAGATGATTGGAGTCACCTTAAAAGAGTTTTGGTCTTTTTGAGAATTCTGGAAAAAGTCAGGTCCCATAGAAATTACTTTAAGTCCTACCAAATAGCAAGGTAGTAAATAAAATAACAGTATTAGACTTAATGGTAAAGAACTGTGCCTGGATGAAACATTAGGCACATGAAAGTCCTCCTGAATGCTAGGGATGTCACGCAACAGAAGTTGTCTTCTTTCACATTTTCCTGTGCCATGACTCTTCAATGTCTGCAGAGTAAGAGAGCACAGACCAAGCACAGAGAATAAAAGGCATTGTTTGCATGTTACTCCTGGCCCTGACCCATTAAAAAAAATTGGAGGGTTTAAGGTTTATAGTGAAGAATGGTCTGCACTAATAATTTATGTCACATTATTGATAGAGCAGACCAATTTTCAGTCACTTCATATTATGGGGCCATCACACTATTAAAACCCCAGCAATATTTTCTATTACTAACAGTGATTAACACTCAAAAAACAAGTGTGATATTCAACTTCTGTATATGCTAAATTCTTTTTTGTATGTGTGTTCCGTCCATGCACATAGCAATAAGTGCTATGCACTTATTTTCCAAATCTTCAAAATAGGAATGCAAAACAGTGCCACCTGGACATTCCATTCCCTTGTACCCGGGAGTTTTAGGACGAGCTGGCAAAACATGTCAGAAAACCCAATGCCTGTGTGAAAACCCAATGCCTGTGTTCCTTCTCTATCCCAAACAATAGATAATCCAAGAATAAAATAAAGTGAATCTTGTTAGAACAGTGCTGAGCATTGCACACCAGGAATGGAGTGCCTGGACTGCAGAGGATGTGCTACGTTGTTATGGTAACAAGATAACAACTTTGGTGCACGCAGGCAGCCGGCACTGTCACCTCTGAGACTGAAATCCAGATTGGCTGGGATCTGTCCCCTGCTTTGCCCCATCACTTCACTGCAAATGAGACCTAATGTTGCTGTCCCAAAGTGAAGTCCAGGCCCTGCATGACACAGGCGGGGAATTGACACCCTGCCCTGGGTGTCTCATGACCTCCCCACAATCCTCAGAGTTTGCAGAAGAACATGCTGCAGCTGCCAGGACATTATGATATATGGTAGAAAGGACACAGGCACGACATCTCCAAGTCACTATCTATCTCTAAAGATATCTATGGAACCTACTGGCATTTTGGATTAATTGAACAGCTAGATTGAATCCTTCATTTTAAACAAAGATGTATAGCACTCCCCTGCTTATGTAAAAGATACAGAAGCAATTTTCTGCTAAAAATAGACACTATTCATTCTATCAAGTCTTTTGTCTCATTGCCTTATACAATGATTAGTTGGTCCAGTCTATCCTCTGCCAGCAGAAGACCATTTCCCTTTCTTCCTTTGTCCCAGCTTAACCTCTCTCCCTTTACCCCATCAGCCTCTCCAACTATTCATGTGATTGTTGTCACTTTGGTATCTCTGTGAAAGTTTGGATGGTGGGTTCCCTGGGACACAGCACTGCTGTGGGCACCTGATGCAACCCCTGTGCTCCAGATATTAGCACAGGTAACAGCTTCCAGCATTTAGCTCAGCATGCATTAAGTATTTTCCTCGTAGTGCCTCACTGCTTTGTCCCCTAATTTTGCCACTGTCACACAGGGAGCTACAATGAGAGGGAAAACTGGACCTTGTTTGACCTTGGGCAAGAGCACTTGCACATCTTTCCAGGCAGGATTCTAGGAAGATTGCCTTTAGAAACAGGTCTATTGCTCACAATCAGTGCAAGTGCCTGGAACTGGAAAATCAGCTTCCCATTGTATACATGGAAGTGAGGTGCAGCACACGGGGATGTCCTAGGGAGCAGATAGGAGAGAGGAGAGGCTCAGAGTGAAGCTGCGGGAGCAGCAGTGGGGAGCACTGCTGACACAGCTGGACAGCAAACCCGAGCTCACACCCTGGCTCCGCGGGACACAGCCCTGGACTGTCACCCACCATAGCCCCAGTGACACTGCAGGAGCCTTGCTGCACGATGGAACCTGCTCTTCTCTGAAGGACTCAGGTACTCAGTCCTGCAGCTGTTCAGAGACAACATGATCTTCCTGGGATGTTAATGGCTAGCAAGTACCAATTTGGCACCACAGTGCTGGAGTTAATAGATCACTACCTGAGGATCAGAGGCTGAAGGAGCAGCACATATCTCCACAACGTGAGACGTCTTTAGCAGAGAAAAGATTATGAGTGATGGTCAGATTGGAGATGGATGAGGATGAAAAGCATTTTGCAAACTTCTGCTTTGAGTCTATTTTTAAATATGATGTATTGGCCTTGACCTATTTGTGTGCCTAGAGAAATTCCTTAAAGAAAATGGGTAAGAGAAGAGATCATTTTAAAGATGAACACCATGTGAGCTTTTTCTCTTAACATTATCTTGGGAAACCTCAAAAAACCACAGTTGATATAACTAAAGACATTTTAGATTCCCTGAACCCCTATGTTACAGGAGAAGCACACACTGCACAAATGGGACAGCAATATAAATACCTGCTTCCCACAGCATTAATTCCCTCATAGATTAGCTATAGTAAAAATGTGCTGAATTTTAGAGAAAAAATCCTGCTTTGCTCTGTAAGCCTGATTCTTTGAGTGTGAAAATACATAATATTTAAGAAGCTGAAAGTGACTTCATCCCACTGACCTGGCACAGGGAGTGAGGCAGTTGTATCCATTATCTTTTGCTGAGTTCCTTCTACAGCAATAAATCTACAGAGAGCCAAGATTGATTTACATGGACATTTACCAATTATATGGGCTTACCTAACTTGATCCTTTTTTTGACTACGTGTAAATATAAAGTAGAAGCATAGTACAAAATGTTACAGAACCAGGCTCTGGTTGTGGCACAGTAAGCTAAAATTCTATGTATTGAAAGTTCAGCTGACCTGCTTAGGGCAGCAACAGTTTCTGCCAACGGAATGCTCCAATCTCTGGGTTCAGCTGTTCTTTCCTCTTAAATCTTTCTTTGCTAGTACAGAAACCACACTGCTCTTAGCAGACCTGAAGTGATGACCCTTCAACTACCCAGTAGTTTACATAACCTTTTGTGAGAGCACCGAAACTGATATTTGGAATGAGACAACATGCAAGTCTCATCTTAAAAGAAAAAAAATCCAAAATTGATAAGAAATCAGAGATGGTTTATTTCTTTTTTCTTCTTCTTTTTTTTTTTTTAAGAAAGGTGGAAAATACATCTATTTTAAGGTTGTTTGGATGCAAATTATTTTAATTAATAGCAGAAAGTTAAATGTTTTTTAACCAGCTTGCTTTTCAGAACAGCACATGCCTGTTACATTCCCTTGGCTTTTTTTACTGCCATGGGGTTTTTTCATCCTAGTACTTCACCCTTTTCCTCTTTTCACTTCTTTCCTGTTATGAGAATTAAACTAATTTGGATCTCTCCACTGAGGGAAGATATATAGGGAAAATTCTGGTCTGCACAACATGCCATAAGCAGGCTGACTCTCACCTTTGCTGGTCACTCAAGCCATGCTTGAAGTACTCTCATCGTTTGGCTCCCAGCTTCATACAGTGCTGTAATCACAGCAGCATCTTTGTTAAACCTGTGCATCCTGGCCGAAAATGCAAAGGTGGTCTCCAAACAGGTCCTAGTCCATTAAGAACAGCAGGATCAGGACCTCAAAGTGTATTCTGAATTGAACAGGGAGCCACCAGAGTGTGTAGAGCATTAGTGTGAAATGCTCCTGGTACTCCTTCCTCCCCAGAAGACACACCATTTGTACAAAACTTCTAGCAGTGGCTTTCACCTTCTCTGCAGCTTATGTCTCTGGCATGATGTCCTAAATCTTAAGTTATATGAAACTGGAAGGGATTAGCAGCTTCTGTTTCATCAATTATATTGCTTTTAATTGGCTTGAAGGATTCATTTGCGTTCACTCCAGTAACCTTTTGCAGCAATCAGCAGTTCAAACACCACTACTCCCACACACAGCAGCTCTTTTGAGTCATACTACGTTTACTGAAAGGTCCTTAAGAAACAAAAACAATCTCATTCAGACAGCTTTCCAGATGTATTTATTTAAATTCCACCTCTGATAAAATTAAAAGATTAAGTACACTTCTGAGAAGCAAGAAAATGCTTCATCATCACCAGGAATGGGCTTTAAATTCTTGTCTATGTTTTACAAACAGCATAATCAAAGTTCAATAGAGAATATGCAAAGATTGCAAATCTATAGCAGAGAAATTTACATAAATAACAGATATGAATATCTGATGTTTACAGAAATAAAACTGCGTGCTATGCAAACAGACTAAAGTCTATAACAATAAAAACCATTTCATTATACTGATTTTTCAAACCAAAGCTCATTGTAGGTGAATATGCAGGAGACATCTCGGTCATGTAATGCAAGGAGAAACATCTATAGAAAAAACAGTATCTATAGATTATGCTGTATTGCTAAAAGATTAATGATTAAATGAAAATGAGGACTGTTTCCCCTTCAAGACCTTTGAATTTCACAGCTACAGCAGAGAACTGTACAATTCAATGGGAACCTGGTACCCAAAGACCTTTAACAACCCTGAAAAATCTATTCTTTAATATTTCACACTGAAAGTGGGAATTTGATTTTTTTTTTAAGGGGGTCATGTAAAATACCAATATCAAGTAAATTGCACTGATCACACTGAATCAGCTCTGGGAACATGACAAGGTCACATACAAAGATGACAATTTACTTATTATTGTGAGTCAAAATGTGAAATGTAGTAAGACTGTCAGCAGAGCAGTATTTAGTCCAATTCATCCATCCTAGAGCTAGCCTTTCTCAATGCATGACTGAAGTTATAAACCAAACTGGATTCTTGCAAGTGGTTTCCATTGGGAAGCAGCAAGACCCTACAGGTGTGGCAGAGGCAGAATTTTGTCTATTACTCATTGTTTGTTTTTTTTAAGGATAAAACACTGCTTTCACTAGTATCTGGAAGACAATGACATCTTGTCACATTAAGAATACTGTCAGTACTCACACAAAAACATAAATAAGAAAGGGAACATGAATAAGCTAGCCTACAAACTTCAGGAATTTAAAAAAAAAA
>VXBB01006189.1:736113-747145 GCA_013399915.1 Illadopsis cleaveri
AAAAAAAAAAAAAAGCAGCAGCCTGAACACCAAAATTCACTAAAAAGCAAGGAGAACCAACACCTCACATCTCCAAACACATTGTGCTTGACAAGGTCACCCTCCTAATTCAGGGAATTCAGTTAATCCTCTGGATGAATGCAGCATGTGTTCCACTCCCAATGAAACCACACAGGCTCCAAATAAGAGGCCATCAACTGCTGCTATAAATGCAGTCAAATGGCTGGGAGCCTGAATTGCATAATTTGATTTTCCCCTTTCCAATTAAAAAAAACCAACAAAGAGAAGTGTTTTACTGAAGGTGTGCATTGTTTAAAAGGCCAAAAGGTGCCTTTCCTTCTAAATTTTAAAAACATTAATCAAGAATGAAATAAACAACATGTGCAAGTCAAAGGTTAATATCCCAGAGTCTTTAATGTGCATTTACCACCCACTTCTTTTCCATTAACACCATCACCTCCTCCCTGTCTTTCAACACCCCTCCAACTATTCTTGCCTTGTGTCTCATATATTCACACAACTGAAAAGTAGTAATTATTTTGCAGTTAATCTTCAGGAAACTGCTGCATAGAAAACAGGCTTTGCCTTCTGTTCCAAAGTCTGAATGGAATGACCACTAGAGAAAAGCAATTGTTTCATTTCTCTTCTAAAGAGTTTGCCTGGGTTTTGTTTGTTTGTTTGTTTGTTTGTTTAAAGAGGAGACCAGTTTCACTATTACCTTGAAGACACTGACATCATAAAACAACAAAAATATTATAAGCAAGAGGATAACCAAGCTCTGTGGAGGAGATTTTGATTTTAGACATAATGGCATTAGTCCGAGATAGATTTAAATTATTTAAATGATGTAACTGTAGAAATTCACAGGCACTTTTTAGGATAGAGTATGGCTCTAATTATATCTGAACAATTAACCTTTACAATTTTGTTGTTTAGAATGCTTCTCTGAGTGGGTATATTCTTAATAGTTGGGCCATTAATTAAAATTGCTATCTCAAGGGTTGTCAGAAATCTGCAGTAAAAAAGAAATGTATTGGGTTGGTATGGAACTCAGGACAAAATAATCCCTCTCTGAATGTGTGTTCTATCATAGTCACTGCAAAAAAACAAAGAAAAGCAAAGAGAGGAAAGCAGATATTGTTCCTGTATGTTCTCTACTTATCTAGAAAATATACAGCAGTATTGAAAAATTTCAAAAGCATTTCCATATCAATAAGGTACCAAAAGGGTAACAAGATAACTTAGATTTTTTTTTCCTCTGTTCTTTCCCACAAGGTAGAATGAACCTATTTGTATAAGACATCTTTTTTATTTCTCACATTGATGTTTTTTTAATTCTCCCTAAACTGTCTTCATGATTCTAAGCAAATCTCTAACATCATTACTTGTATTTACAGAACAAAGATTCTTCCCAAATCGTCCTTTCAGCAGGGAAAACAAAGGCTACTGTATTTACTCAGAAAATATTTCTCAAACTCCATTAAGCCATTATGTTAGAAAAGAGGGGGGGAAAAAACCCACACCAGTGAGATCTAAACACCTGTATATCTCAGTCAGGAAAATCTCTGACCCCTGGCACATCAAGGCTCATGGACAGACTGAACTTGCAAGTTCCTCATTAGATTTAACTCCACTCTACTGAACACATGCTTTGCTGAATTTAAAAAAAAAAAAAGATTAATTTATAACTACTCTTCAAGAGTAGCAACTTATGCTAAATATCTTTGATTTTAGCAGGTAGATAAAAAGAGATTTGACCTCTGATTATATCCAGACAAGCTTCCTGGTGAATACTCTCAGATGACAACTCATATTCAAAACCACGATAAGTCTTCAATATGTAAGTCCAAAACAAGTCTCCTTATAACTTCTGGCCTTATTGTATTGTACTGTATTGAGTCTGTTAACCTTATTGCTAAATACTCTTCTGTTGTGGAGTTACTCTGCATTATCCTGGATGGGAAAGCACTTCACATGTGCAGCAGGATGTACATTTTACTATTACTTTGGCCAAGTCCAGAAGTTTGTCAGTGGAGGCCATTTTTTTGCCATGTGGAAAGGTGCTTGTTCTGGTGCTTTGCAGACAGATATATTCTGCCTTAAACTCCAGTGCCTCCATATCTGCTATCTGCTCTCCTGCATGCTTCAGGCAAAAGGTTGTAGGGCACTGTCGTGGTTTTCACATTAGACACACGGAAAATCTATTTCAGGATCTAAGCGTGGAAAGTGGTAGTATAGGTCACTTAACACTATCAGTCATTTTATCTTGCAGGAGACATGGATGAGAGGGTTGGGGAGAAGGAGAATTATGCCTCAAGCAGCTCAAGACTGGCTCTGTCCTGTCTGCTCCCTGAAACACTGTGGGTACATGTAGGAGCTAGTACACACATGTGCAACTAGGAATGGGCTTTCGTGTTTTTTCAAACACATACTGTTATTCAGCAGTTTGGGGCAGTGGGCTTAAAAAAGAAACAGAAACAAACATCTTGGGCTCTCTTTAACTTTCTATTACTCACTCCTTCTGAAAATGCATTTTTTAGGGGTTTTTTTTCCTTTTTCTTCTCAAAATGTGCCACACATTTTCAGAAAATTAATGTGAGGATCTATAGTGCCAACTTCATCAGCAGTGCATATGCATTTTAAATAACTGGGTTAACCTTAGGCTAACATTAGCCTATGCAGTATTTGGTGGCATACACTGGAAGTCCTGTGTGCCTGTGCACAATGAAGCAGCAGGAAGGAACCTACCACCAAGCTTCATTTAATATTACATCATGTGTAACTGTCCTACTGGGGCTACAGAGAAACTGCCAGGTAGTCCAGGTCCTACAAGAGAAGGAAACTGAGCTAAGAGATGATGCTGAGGCCATTGTTACGTCAGTCTAGGACCACTCTATCTGTAAGGGACAGTGTGTTGGACCTCTTGAGGCCATCTCCCTCTCCCTCCTGAGAGAAACCTTACTTACCCCTCTCATTCTTCAAGGAAGGACATACCAATTCTGTGGCTCTGACTGTGTGAAGATCACAAAATATGTGTTTTGGAACATCAGAAGCCTCTGCTTCTGGCAAATGTAGTGCTTCCAGTCCAAATACCCAAGAATCTCTGCCACCTAATGGCTGAAATAAATCAGGATTTGACTTCCATGCATTGACTGATCATCGTAAAATGAAAATGATTGGAACTCAGAGCCTAAAAATCTTTGCATGAAAAACTAATGTGATATTAGTAGAGAGAACAGCAGTTTGAAAATGGAAGGAACATGTGATGGGACTGGAAGCAATCTGCAGGTAAATCTCAGTTATACTCAGGTCACAAACTCAACTCCCTTGTTACTTCCGAGCCTGAAATTTATTTAACAGAAGGAAATAAAATGTGAGAGAGAGGGGAATAAATTATCCTATTTTAACATAATTGAAATATATGCCATAAAGTTACTGCACTGAAGTTTTCATCAGCATGAGCAGAGGATGAGTAAGCTAGGGCGGAGCAGATTGCCAACAACAGCCTTTAGCTATATCATTATATATGCTTTAAAAAGTGCTTGTAAATTTGTGCACTTGGGAATTTCATGGACCTACACCTGGTGTTAATCTGGTCTTTAATCATGTCATTGATGCTAGCAAATTCTTGCAATGATCCTTAATAACTAGGGAAACTGATTTTGCTTTACACAGATTGAAGGCTGTTAACTACTTTGCTGTTCAACATTTTAGCCGTCAGTTATTCAGTGTTGTAACCAATATGGTTGCCTACCTATCTAAGGCAGATTGCAAACAATAAATTTAAAAATGATGAAATAAACCAAGAAAATGCCCCAAATGACCACAGAATATGATAGTGCTTTCCAGGTAGTCAGCCAGTTGTCCCCAGACTGGTTATTTTACATCCACAAGATAATTTAGGGAACTTTGCTTTTTACCCATAACGCAAACTATTTGCAATACGCTATGCAAGAAAAAGATACAGTATTTGGTGTAGATCCACAAAGTTCTCTTACAACAGAGATATTTGTAAATTCCCCCCAAATGAAAATATAAATCAAAGGTATTTGAGTTTAATTTTCTATCAAGGTATACAAAATGAATAGTAAGGGAATGGGCTAGAATGTAGCAAGAATTCTTAATTGATTCTTCTATGGATGAGATCACAGAAAATTATCTTTTAGCCAACCTATTGTAAATAAGAGAAATTTATGTTTTGTTTCTAATGTAGTAGACCTTTAAAAAACAAATTATAGACCTTTAGTCAAAACTGGCTCAGTGTAAAAGTTGGTGTTTAAAAACTGACTCCATGAAAATGACCAGCTACAGATAACAAAATAATCACAAGGACACGAGCATCATTTAAAAGGCACTACAGAAAATGTGGATTTAAATGTTATTAGTACACTGTCATCCAAACTAATAGTGTGTCTTACGTTAGGCTCAAATGCTCACTTGCATCTTTTTTAGTGCCACTATCACATGCCACTGTCACAACACTTTTCCATTTACCAGCCATACCTGGATGAGTGATGCAGACTGGCCTTTTGTCTTTATCTGTTTATTAATAACATGGGATTAGAAACTACTTACATGTATAAGCATGTATACTTCTTGTACTACGCTTACAGTAACTTGTTATAGAAGTCCTTTCTTTCAACTCCTTGTAGCTAGTTATTAAAAACTAATTAAAATGTCTTTTCAGTTCAGAATGTGCTGAGCACTTTCCAGGAATGGGAAATCTACCACCCTTGTGAGCAACCCGTCCCAGAGTTTACCATCCTCATTGTAAAAAATGTGTTCTTTATATCCAATCTAAATCGACCTTCTTTTAGTTTAAAGCCATTACCCTTTGTCTTATCACACAAGTCCTGCTAAAAAGTCTGTTTCCATCTTTCTTGTAGGCCACTTAAGGTACTGAAAATCCGCAGTAAGCTGTCTGTGCAGCCTTCTCTTCTCCAGGCTGACAGCCCCAGCTCTCTCAGTCTGTTTTCATGCATGAGGTGCTCCATCCTTCTGATCAGCTCATGGCCATCCTGCAGACCCCCTCCAGCAGGTCTATGTCTTTCTTATGTTGGGGACTTCAGAGGTGGATGCAGTGATCCATGTGGGATCTGATCATGGCAGAGAAGAGGGGCAGAATGCCCTCCCTCAACCTGCTGGCCAGGCTGCTTGTATTCTGTTGTAGCCCAGAATACAACTGGCTTTCTAGTTACATCCAGCTTTTCATCTACCAGTGTCCCCGATTCCTTCTGGCAGGTCTCATCTCAAATCACCACCCTCTCCTCCATGTGCCTTAGCACAGATTCTAGGAGTGTTAGTGTTGGATAGAGGGAGGGAGAGAAAAAGCTAAACAGACATTGCTTTCCTTTGGAAGTAATTCATGATCTGGGCGCTGTACTCTGCTAACAATAAAAATCTCAGCAGGGTGGTTTTAAACTGGTATCGGACAGCTTGGGACTGTTTATTTCTACCCAGCTGTCCAGACTGAAACCTACGTATCAAGGCAGAGCTTCTTTGCCTCTTTGCTGAAATTATCTCCAATGCTCTGCCAAAATAATGACAATGTTGTGACAGTCTCTGAAGGTTTGCTTTGATTACCTCTGCATCATGGTGACACAGAACCACTGGACTGCTTTGATACTTAAGAGGAAGGACAACAGGTTACATAAACAGTGTTTTCTAGCCACAGAAGATAAATTCCTCTCAGACCCTCTAAAGTAACAGCCTAGTTCATTTATTACTGCTCCAGTCTAAATCACTGCTAGATTTTTCCCCTAAAACTGGCGTTTGCCTCTCTCTTAATAACCAGCCTGCAACCCAAAACAAACCCTTCAGAAATGCCCCGTGCATCAGTATAGATGTGACATACTTCACTTTCTTTCACTTTTACTCTTACTGAGTCAATCTCTACATGCTGTTACTCCCTTCTTATATTCTTCAGAATGATATTTTTCAGTTTCCTCAGATATATCTTACAGAAGTCATGCCCCAAAATATATGAGCTGTACAGGAGTTTGTGTCTGTAACATGCAGCTAAAGCTTCACAATTAAATAAGAGTGATTTTACTGGAGTCTCATACTGCCTAATAGTTTATAGTGTAACTCAGTGCCTTATGCATGCTGAAATGCCTTCAAATAACTCCATCAAGTCTCCAGTGTATATTCCAAGATATACTGACTCTTGCTTTAACTATTTTGGTGGCTTGGATAACTAATCAGCTTTGTTCTGAGTCAAGACTTTCTGTAAGGATATTTGGATTTGCTACTTCCAGAGGAGCAATACTGCATGAATTCACAATGGTTTTTAATAGATCATTACAACCCTTACCATCTTAGGCTCTTCTGCAAATTCATCAGCTGTTCCATCAACAATTTTTAACTGCCGGTTTGTCAACGTTACTTTAACTTTTGCCAGTTTAATGTACTGCCCCCTGCTTTATTGATTTTTAAAGCTTAATAACAACACATTAGGACATAGTCCAAAGACGAAAGTTTTATAGTCCAGCTGGAGTTTTACCATAAAACCCATTCATCTGCAGTAAACAGAATTGTTCATAATGATCAATTAAACAATTTTGGTTTTGACATGCTCTTCCAAGTTGCCATGTTACCTAGGATTGGTTTTCCAATTGATTTGGCATTTTATAAAACAAAGAAAGACATGGACATCTATTGAAAAACAAGGTGGAAGCAAAAAAAAAAATGGCCAGAAAAAGATGTTACACACATTTGAGGAAAAGTAACATTTCACTGTAAGAGCTAGTTGACATCACTGTGAAAAAAGACAAATATAAACAAAACAGAACCCTTAATACAATAATGCCTCCTGAAAAAGGTAATTGCACCATAATTGCATATTTGGAACTGTAAACTTAATTAATGCTTCATTAACAGATTGTAGCATCTTCCTTATGGATGATATTTCTTCCCAAACCTAAAACAGTGATTCTGCTAGTCTTCAGCAAAACATTTTGTTTCAAGCAGCATCTATCGTCTTGTTAATGAAAATGTCAATAATACAGAGAGAAGCAGCACATTTTCCACAAAGAAGATACATATGTAATAAATCTAATAAGAAAAATATCTCATGTTATTTTTATGACATGTAAACATATTTGATATATTTTCCCTCCAAATCAAATTATTTAGCACACTGCAGGACATCCCACTTAAAAAGACTCCAGGATTACATTTTATTTCTCTATAAGCATGGTTCCAAATAAAAAAATTTCATGTTTTCTATTTGACACTGACAGAAGATTGATTAAAATCTGGAGAAACAGCAACTGCTACTATTTCTGTCAGCTCTCAGTCAAGCATTCCCTCTTACAATTTTTAATAGTGCTTAGGCTTTTTTTAACTTTATGCAAATGTTTTTCTGGTTCAGTATAAATATTAACTTTATTAACGCTATTACTTCACTAACTTTCAGTTACTTCTCAATTATTTGCACATACCATCTAAAAGGTATCATCAGTGTATTACCCTCCAAGCACCAACTGGGACCACCTCTGTTTCAAATTGGAGCTGAGCAGCCACTGCTGCAGTACAAATAAACCTAAAAGTCATGACTGTATTTTGATGTAACAGAATACAATTATTATTGTTTAAATTAAGTGCCAAGATGGAAAGTCACCAGAGATCGAAAATCATCAGTAGACATAATGGTGTGACCTTATTTTTCTTGCCCACATTTCCTTTCTGTCTCTTGGAATTAGTCTAGAAGGACATTGCTGTCTCATTTGAAATACATCTCCTGGCATACGTGTTTGGATGTGGAGCACATTTACTCTGTGGAGCCATGAGCCTAACTTTAGTCCTGTAGACTCCACTTAAACACTGTGAACCAGTCATTGCAGTAAGTGACATTTACCAGCCTGTTCCTGAGAGACCTGACCATCTCCATCCACAAAAATTAACAGTCAAAGCTCAGCAGAACTCAAGATCCACTGGCTCCATTTCAGACAAATCCCTGGTAAAAGCCTTTTTTGCATACAGTTTCCTGATGTTGCATACACAGAAGGGAGCATTGGTGCTTGCACCATCCAACACTGACCCCAGAGGACACCTGATTTGCATGCAGACAACCATGTGAACCAGTGCTCCAAGAAGCCAGTGAGGACCAAGAAGCTCTGTCAGAAGAAGGACTGACTTTTTAAATGCTTCTGTCCTGCACACCGTTTCTGTAATGCCTCAAGGTAGTCCAAATCCAGAGGACTGAAACAGGAACAAGCCTTGGGAATGCTAAGAGATGGGACTCAAAGCTGAATCCTGGTCTGCTAATGTCCAGGTGAGAAGAGAGGACAGCTCATGCTCCCATTATCCTATCTGTCTTTTTTGAGGTTTCCAGAAGAACATTTGTCACTCAATTAAATAGACAGAATTCTAAATAGAGATAGGGAAGTGGAAAAAAACAACTAAGAGGTGCTATTTGTATGCAGTCATTTTCAAGAGGAGAAAAGAAACATTAGAGACATTAGAAACATACAAACAAAACATACAGCAATTACCAATACATATTACATATTTTACAAAATGTGTCTGCAAGGAAATTTTACCACGGTATTTCTTATAATGATTGTCAGGCAAACAGTGAGAATGTGGGTGAGGGTCTGATTTGACACTGACAAAATCCCAAGTCTTTTCATGGCAAGCATAGTATCGGGTTCTTGCAATGTATATTATACTGATTGGCATAAGCAGAACGTAATAAAAAAATACAGTAGTGGTTTTTTCCCCATCTTACTCATTTCCCTGACATGATATGTGAAGTTTATCTTATAGAGGCCCAGTTTTCAGAAGCCAGCATCCATCTGTGGTAACAATTTTCCATGCATGCATTTATCTTTGCAGTAATAACTGATCTACATATAAACAAACCAGTTCCTTCCATACAAATTCTAACAGCTCTCAGGCAGATTATTTCATCAGCATGTGCAGGCAATACCACAGGAGGCTAGTACAAAAAAATGCATATGCATCAGTGCAAGTCAGATTCCCTGCTAGAAAACCCAGCTACACATCTCCCAACCATACACCTCTGATCCATCTCAATGTGGAGCATAACTGCAAAATTTAGCACAAATTAGATAACACTTCTCCAAGAAAATGAGAAGCACTGTATTATTACATCCCTGTGTTACCAATCAAACATAATGAAATTTTGATCCTCTGCAGTATAAAGCACAGTACTGCCAGCCATCTAAAGCTAACATTCCCAGACTCTGAAACACAGCTGTAAATATACTTGCCCAGGGTGCTGATCTTGGTGGCCATTTCTGGCATTGACTCATGCCTATTTTTTCTAAGTCCATACCAGTAAAATCTGGGTGAAACAATAGCTTTATGAAGGCTTCTGTTAGCTCCTATGAATTACTGGAACTAGCTGTCCAGTGATGTAAAACTGACATTATTTTTACTATTCTCTTAAACTGAAATTCAAACTAATTTTAGCTATTTTCTCATAGTATTCTTAGTTGAATCAATATCATTCAGCCATTTTGAAAGCTGTCATGACACACATAAACTAATACATACATGAAGACATTATTTACCACAGGAGAATAAAGGTTATGCTGCAACTCTTTTTTATACATATGCAATGTTTAAGTGTTTATTAGAGGAGCCCAAGAGGGCCATGGGTTGCCTCAATACACTGTAAGTGCTTTCCTCCCTGCAAGGTAACAGCCTTATATCTCCTGCACTTTAATCCATTCTGTGACTGATGGTGACCTCTCCTCACAATGCACGGCAATATTCACTGGTAAAAAGCCCTTCAGCTGCTCTGAATTTGGCCCCCTGAAGTCATATTACCATAGGAGTTTTTGATTTTAACTGTGGTAGTCTAGGCTAGATAGAATATGAACTCAGGAAAGTAAGTATATTAAAAGGTTCCTCAATTCTCAGATCTGATTTTTGTTCATATTTAAAGCCCACAGTAGGGGAAAGAGGAGAGAATTGTTTTTTTTCTCCTTGCAGCACTCTTCAGAGTCAATACATTTAGCAAGATACAATCTGAATTCCATTCTGATTTGCAGAATGGTTAGCTAATTGGCAAGCACATACAATTTAAGAACTAGATTTCGTAGATTAAACTCATTACTTCAAGCTTTTTATGTTAGGCTCTGAGTCCCCGCATAACCTCTTCCCCTGCCGATTATCTGCCCTGCTCCCTTTTCATATTTCATTCCCCTGCTTCGGTGCTGTGTTGTGGTGCAAAATTCAGTGCTGTAATCCAATGCCTTCTCTGGAAAGGTTGCCTCACCTGCCCCCAGTGCATCCTCCTGTCCAGGCTCCCTCTCCCGCAGCCCCGGCTCCTCATACCCCAGGTTTGACCCGAAGGTTGGGGCAGTCCTCTCGGAGCCACCGGCGCCTCGGCACAAATGACTCGTCTCACTGAACTGTCACATTTCCCGGAATGAAGCCAGTTACCAGGCGGCGGCGGCGGAGGAGCTGGTTGTTGATCTGTGCGACCCTCCAGCTGACTGCCTTTTTAGCATGCACGATCTTCAGGCCACAGACTACGCCTTTCTTTTGTGTCTGGAAAGCCTGTAGCAGTTGCTGGGCACTAGGAACAAACCAACCTTTGTATTGGGGGCTACAAAAACTCTTCTTACCTAAGAGGACTGCAATTCCCGTCCACCTTCACTAAAGAGAAAGATTAAATGGGGTCCGGGGATGTTTAAGGATGAGAAGACTACTCCGAAGCAAGGCTTGTTTTCTATGTTGACTGTTTTACACTAAAATAAAGCTCACTAAAGGCTTGAAGTTACCTTTACTTTGAAAGAAATACGTCATCTTCAAATATGCAAAGCAGGTTTACTGTTGATAACTCAAGAGTTATTGACCTTGTATTTCAGCTGTTTTCAGCGTGCACTTTGGCTTTTTCTGTAATAAGATCATCTTACCACCAGATGACTATTGATCACTTATGACAGAAACAAAAAGCCTTGGGCAGACTAATCTATTCATTGTGCCCAGTGCAAAGTGATGTAAAAAATGACAAACACTCCCCCCTCCCTGCCCACCCCAACCCAGCCACCCCCTC
>VXBB01006189.1:748712-791358 GCA_013399915.1 Illadopsis cleaveri
CCTGGGCGTTATGAATTATTATAGGCGTAACAGCAGGATCCAAAGGCCTCAACAGAGCTCAGTTGCAATGAGCGCCGTACACAGACACGGATAAGAGGCAGCCCCGGCCTCTGAGAGCTTGGAATGTGAGCAGTGAGGGCAGAGAGAAGGGGAAAAAAGTGTATAAAATGCATGAGGAAAGGTTAAAAACTTCCACCCCAGCGTGGAAATTATAATTTTTAAATTGCAACTAAAAGGCTCAAAAAATACAACAAACAGTTCTGACACAGATTATCCTGCCTGTGTCCCTTACTCATAAACAGAAGCGCTTGTCAAGCCTGCCTGTTCTGAGAAGTGAGCCTGGCCTGCAGGACACCCTGGCAAGCCTGGATCCATTTGAAGCCCAACTGTGGAGAGTGCTGTGCCAACAGCTGCCACTCACAGGCACATGCAGACTTTGGCTTGATTGGCTGGACAGAGCGTAGCAGCCCTGGCCATCACTTCACTCTGCCCTACCTGTCTTTACCCCTCACATGCTCTGCTCTGCCCCACTCTCATGTGAGCCATTTCCCACCACAAACACTCTCTCTGCTCCAGCAGCATGAGGTGCTGCAGCTGATTCAGGATCTACCACCCAAAGGATGGGTTTTCACCCCTACAGGACATATTCCACAAGTTTCTGCTTGTGGAATGAGGCTTCTAAGTTATTCCCGCACTGAAAAATGTCTGCCTGCAGAGCACAGGGAAACTCCATCTTTGCTCTGTTGCAGTCTTACACTATATGTGCTTCAGCTCCCAAGAAAGGGCAAAAGTGGGAAAAAAAGTCTTCAGATTATTGCCTTAAACACCTATGAAGAAAAGGAGCCCCTTCCGGAGTAAAAATATGAATATATTCTTTCCAGAGGAAGAACACTTTGCAAGTCATAGGTTTAGGGAAGATGGCTTGCATCATGGGTCCCGTGATACCTGTGGGTCTTCAAAAAATCCCTCTTGCAGTCTATCAACCAGTCAAACCTTGCAGCTCTTTATTTTGCACAAATACTCATCCGTGCTGGTCAGCACAGCTGCAGCTGAAACTACCTCATGAGGTGAGGGAATTAGCTACTGGAGGCATGTTTGGATGCAGGAGTAAAAAGTAAACAAAGGAAACAAAAAAACCTCTCCTACTGAGCTGCGTGGTATTTCTCCATTCTGAATAATGCCTGACATTTCAGCTAGCCATTTCTATTTAAGAAAGCAGGAGGCATAAAATATACAGCAGCTTGCAGCCTAGTGAGAGCTTAGAGTTAAGAAATAAGAACGATTTTTGAAAGGGCTGACCAAAAGGCAGGAATTGACAGCCACATTGTCCAGGAATCCAGTTTTCCAAATATCATCATAACTTGAAATATTCCTACCAAAATACCACCATCACTTGAAATATTCCTGAAAATAAATAAGGATAGATTTCGACCATAGTTTACACAATAAAATATAATGGACATCTGAGGCTGCCTTTTCTTAAAGCTGTGAGACAAGAGAGTGGCTGAGTGTCTTAAAATTAGAATTACAAATATGTGAGTGAAGATCCCAGGTGACCGACATCTTTCAGAAATGACAGTCTCTGGAGTGGATAACCTGGAGGTTATTTCCTTCAATGCATGAAAGGCACAGAGCAGTGAGTTATCTCAGCAGTCCCTGTGCTGCAAGACTTCTCCCTGGAAGGTTAATTGGGTTAGAGGTGTAATTTTTACCCAGCAGAGATGTGCTAGCAGAGGCCTCTAATGTAGATGCGGGTCGTATTGACAGAACGAACATTTTTTATCATGGTGCGGAGTAATTTGGTTTCAGCAGCATGAAGATCAGACCTGGTGGTCCAACCATCTCTGCTCAGCCACTCTGTCAGTGCAAGGTGCAGACCCCGGTACCAAAACAGACAGCAGCATGCACAAGGCTCCCACCTCCTTTTTGCCAATAACTACTCTGTGATTGCTGGTCTTTTTTGTAAAAGGTTTTGCAAATGGATAGAATATTTTTCTATTTCTTAGGCTCAACCATTTAATCTTATGCCTCAAGCAGTTTTAGGAGCCTGTGTCTGACAGTGAGTAACCAGTCCTCTAGTCCTGTAGGAAGGGATATTCCAGAGTAGAGAAATATCTTGAAAGTTTACTTATTGGCAAGAATTTTCTGCAGTGGCTTATGTAGTTTGGCAGAGAAAATATCTAAATAATTGTCTATTTTTCCCTTTGTTGCAAATCATTTGACTGACAAAGCATGGTGAAGATTAAGAAGGTGTTTCTCAGATGTCTTTAGAATAAACTGCGTAGTTATTCCTTTAATATATGAAACTTCAACACGTTAGTTACATTGTAGCTTTCTTTTACATGACCTACAAACAAGTATGTTGATATCACTGACATGAGATTAAATTTATTTCAGGATATACAGTAATTTGAAATTGCAGTATCTTGGTTTGTGTACTTAAATACAATCAATTATCTTAGCTAACATATGTTTTTGTAAGTGAATGACCAAACAGTGACAAACTTACAAAGGCAAACTAATGTATTATCTCTGTGGACTTTCAGTCCTTTTAAAATTGCATCACCATATGACATGTGAGCTCATTACAAAGACTAAAGGAGTCTCCTATCAACCATGAAGATTTAAGCGTTGCTAGTCAAATACATTAGCACCTTTTGTCTGCTAAATCCCCATCTCAGACAAAAACCTGTTTATGTGACTCTAGTGTCAAGTGGCAGCAGATGAGTGCACTTCTTCATCCCCAAAGGATTCTAATGTTGCTACAGCAATATTAGAAAGTTTGAAAACACCAAATACTAAAGTTTGTCTCCAAATCTTAACTTAGTCATTCTGGATATTCTCAATATTTTCTGCTGTAAAATAAAATGCAAAACCTTTTTAATGGGAAATGAAAAGCATGGTAATCTTGAATCACACATTATATATTGGCATGTCCAAATGCAAAATTACAACTGAGACCTTAATATCTGAAAAAGCTTTTAGATGAGAATGATCTGGTAAACTCAGGCATTTCACATCTTGCAGGTGAACCTTTAGAGGAGCTCTGTGGCTTCTTTCTGCAAAGATCCTGGGCAAGACAAGTAACTTACACTTACAGAACTCCTTCCAGATCTACAAATGCCAGAAGTCCATTTGCACCTCTGCACTTTAACTTTACATTTCCCCAGGTACCTGCCACTGCTGTTTGTAGGACCCTTCCCTGCCTGCCTACCTACCTTCCTTTAGGCACTGTGACAGCACTTCCTCCTTTCACTGTCGACTGAAAGGTTTCCTCACATTTTCCAGCTTGTCACCCTGCTGAGCCTACTGTGCGTCCATGTCCCTGATGCCCTGGTCCCTCCCTGCCTCAGCAGGAGAAGGAAAGCACTGGTGGAAGGTGAAGAGGAGCTGGTTGTACAGAGGGCCACTGAACTCCAAAGCCACCAGCCTAACCTCCAGGCCACATCCTCACTGGAGAGTGTGCACAGCAGGAGGAGAAAGCCTAGATGTACTCCACATGTATTCCAAAACCATGGGCACAGCATGTTTAGGAGAGCTAGCACTCTGAATGCACTTCAGGGGAAATGTCCAAACAAAAAAAGGGAGGGAAAGGGAAAGGGAAAGGGAAAGGGAAAGGGAAAGGGAAAGGGTCTATCAAGAATAGACAATTCCAGTCTCCATCAGGAGAATGACTGGATAAGACATTTCAGATCATCTGTTTGTTGTTAGGATTGCCTTACCACTTCTTTGTTGAAGTGCAGACACTTGGTAAGCACCATCCTCCTTCCAGGTTTTGACAGTCTCCTTTCTGTGTCATTGGCCCTTTTAGGTGATTTTCTCCTTTTTTTTCCCCCTATAAATGTCTAAATGAAACTTATTATAAAGTTTTCTGAAACGCTGTTGATACTACACTCATCACTGATTAGGGGCTGTATTTTCCAACTGAAAGTATTTTCCATTTTAAAGTGTGATACTGGAGTCACCATCCACTGGCATGTCCATGTTTTCTACAAGGACACACATGAACCTGAGACTAAAGCACTTCTGCTTTCAAGTGGCATCTCATGGGAGGCAGTGTGACCTGAAAAATGACTTCCATTCTTTTGTTGTAACACCAGGCATGGGCAAATTCACAAGAATATGTATTGTGGAAGGGAAACAGGAGAGAAAAATTGTGTTTTGCCTTGGGGAAAAAAAATAGCTGCAGTAGCTTCCAGATTTCTGTTAACGTATTGATACATCTTCTGTACTCTGGAAAACTCCTGGCTGTACTGTGATGCCTTATCACCTTCTCCTCCCCAAGATGTCTGCAAGACCCATGGCTTTTTTCTTAACATTCTGGGAATGAACCCCAGAAGGTTTTTATCCTCACTGAAAGCAAATCATGGATACCAATCTCCTGTTTATGTGTACACAAACACATGCACACACACGTTTATGGGAAAAGAAAAATACAAAGTCGAGAATTCCAGAGTTAGGAAATAATACAATTTAAATTGTCTGCTAAACTTAATTTGGCCACTTATGCCTAGTCATACTCTTAAATGAGTTCATATAAGACTTGGTGTACTTGTTGGAGGATGTTCACTTGATCAGCAACTTCTTGATTGTATGTTTTTTCCTAATTACTCACGATATAGTCTTGTAATGTTTTTATCATGCCCTGTAGGTAAAATCTTTGCATATCTATGTCCTTTAGTAGTGCAGGCAGTAAAACGTCATCATTAATTAGCATGTGGGGAGTTACTGAGAACAAAGGAGAGGAACGTAGTTTCCAACACTGACACCACCTTGGAGCAGAGGCACAACAAAAGCCTGACCTTGCACTTGGATCTCTGCGTCGCCCTCTGCCCTGTTGGGGAAGGCAGGGCCTGGCTGCCTGCAGAGGTGTGGGTACACAGGAACACACAGTGATGTGCTCGGAAAACAGGACTGCTGAAATGCAAGGCATCCCTGCAGCATCTGGACAAATGTGGTTTTCCAAGATCTAATAGTTTGAGCATGTTTTGGAATGGGTTTTCTCAGTGAAGACAGAGTCTCCGGCACTCTTACTTTTGGCTGTTCATGGAGAAGGCACTGCACAGAGCAGCTGGGACTGCCACAACAGCTCAAAGTGGAGATGTTTCTGTAGAATGGTGAAGGACATATCTATGATTAATTCACTACTTATTTTCAAATACCTGCTGTAAAGCTGGAGGTACTCAAAAAAGAGAGCACAACTTTAGTACTGGTAAAAGAGCACCATTTTTTCCAAGTCTCATTTTCACATGCAGCTGAATTTTTCAACAATTTTGGTTTTTATCACACTGTGGCTGCAAAACAGTCTATTTGGTAAGAAATGGACAATCTGTTAGAAGTATCTAAAAACAGCCTATTTACAGGAAAAAAGTGTTTTAAACTTCTGTTTCCTCTTATATTAGCAATTGTAATATGACTCTGAAGAAGGGATAAGCTCTGCAGTCCCCTGAGCCAAACTCACAACATCTTTAACAGCATACTAAATGTTTTCTATATTTCAGGCTTTTCTAGAAAATTCATTTTCCTAATTTCTGCTGCTTCTATTAACCCCAGACCCTGTATGTTTTATACCAGCTGCATTCAACAGAAGGGATACCCAACTGGGGGTACAAATTGCCTGCTGAATGGCTCTCTCTGACTCCATGCTGTTACTTTTGACCTCAGATGGCAAAGAAAATGCTCTCCAGTTAACTTGCTTCCAAATGCTGAAAAAACCCCAACCCCCAAACTTCTAAACATCAAACAGAAGGAAAGCTAAATTGAGTTAAAATAACACTGCAAACCAGTTATATCATAAATATAGAAATAAAAAAGTGTTATAAAACATATGCCTCCTGATACAAAGAGTAAAGGTACCCTGAAGAATGATTCTGTATTGTTTACAGAAGAGCTTATATGCATTAGAAATTTGTTTTCCATAGCTTTCTTACTGAAAACAGAGTTTTCTTAGACAAACAGAATTTTTTCTTACAACTAGAAATCTGCCTGGAAGACATAAATATGTTTCTGACAAATTCACTATTCTGCCCTGGATATCAGAAAACATCTTGGGGAGACATGGACATGGTTTGACTTCCTTTATTAATCTTTCAGTTCTTTGGTTCTCACGTGACCTGGATGTCTTCTGATCTTCTGTATTTTAACTCAGAAGCTCTTTCCAAAGTACTCTTTCAATTTTGTTTGTAGTTGTACTGCAACAGGCCTACAACTCCTGCTTTAGTTTGGCACAGGACTTATTTCTTCCTGTAACTGAAGACAAGTGGCAGACATCACCTTCCTCATTTCTCCTGAAGTAATGCCTCAATTCTTTAGCTGGCTAAATTATTTCCTTTCTAAATAGTCAAGTTTTGCTGTGTATAGAAGTTTGTGACTTTTAGTGCTTTTAGTTTAAGCAAGCACTGACAGGAGGGATGTACTGAGAAGTGGATTTTCTGCAAGATACACATAGTATCCTTTCTGCTCCATGTGTTCCTGCTGAAGCCTCAGCTGCAGATTTTGGTAAGGATTTAAAAAATGTTGGGCACCACTTAGGATCAATTAGACTAGCAATGACCAGAGGTTTAGAAATTGCATCCTGTAGAAAAGGTTTTTTTCTCAAAAGCCTGTAAGAGGTACAGGGTCATATGGACCAGAAAACTGGTCTTTCCCTTATATCAAAATGGCTCCTAGCTAAATTTCTGGGGCTCTGTATGCTAAAATAAAAGAGGCTTGTCAAAGTAAAGCTAATAGTCAGTGGCTAAATTCCTTATCTCAGGAAAACAATTGAAATGTAAAGTGAAAATTAAGCATCAGAAAGGAGAGAAAGAAAATAAGATGTAAAAAGATTCCAACAAAGGCTCCTGACTTTGTCATATCAACAGTTGAAGTTAAAAGGTTAGCAGAGCTTGATCTGACTGTTAATGTTTCCTCATCACTTTATTTATGAGAAAGAAGGTGGCAAGAAGGCTTCCATCCCTGTTATCAGGTAAGTTATTCTGCTTGAGTGGAACAACTTAATATTACAAATATACAAACTCCAAAGAGGATCACACAAGAATGTTTGTCTGGACTGTAATTGGAGCAGATCCATTTGTTTGTGTAATTGCCACCACGGTGGGAATCTGTGCTTCTGATTTTGCACAACTGCAATTATTTTCTAGGAATGAACCCTCTGAATTTTAATGTCCTGTAGATTCAGTGCAACATAGCATATTACAATAGCTTGACCTTTTCAGTGTTGCATAAATTGATTGTCTGGTTGTTCCAGTCATTCCTTGTTTACAGTCCTGGAATCCTTAGAAGAGATAACATGGCTATCTGTGAGTTGTACCTTGTATATTTATCAGCATTTTCAGAATCACACTGCTGGTGTCTTGAAGGCTTGACAGAAGTTACATACTGTGTGCCTGAGGTGCAGTAGCATATAAAATCATGCCAGAAAAGGCAGGGATGAGTGCCACAGGCAGGCTCACATGGTCCACCACAGGTGGTCCTGCTGAAGGTCACATTGGTTGACCAGTATTGTTATCAAATTGTGATCGCCCCAGTGAGTTATTCTGACAGCCAGATAGACCTCCAGCTAAATAAATATCATGTGCAACCTTCAACCAACCAAATGTAACTGTTTAATTAATGTGCTTTTCCTAAGTAAATTAAAAAGCAGAGAGAAAAGGCTTCTGGTCTTTTAAGAATGCATAAGGCAGAAAATGTAATACTAGATCTAAACATGAAGGGGAGAGATCCTCTTGAAGCTGAGAATGTAGTGGTAATGCAAAGTAAGAAAATGATCATTCATTTCCAGACATCACCTCAAACTGATGGACAAGTGAGAAGAAGATACAAATTGTAATAACTGCAAATGTTGGAAGAAGAGGCAGACAAAGAGCAATTGCCACTTTTTCATTGCTTGTCCTCCATCAAAGAAGGGAGAGGGAGAACTCACGTTTGGTAGTGTTCATTACAATTATCACACCCTCAAGAAAACCCCAAAACCACAGAACAAAACAGAAATGCTCTGAGGTGGCTCAAATTCTTCCTCTGAGACTAAATGTAGAATTTTTTTCTGAAGATGCTTTTTCACTTCCAGGTGTGCCTTCAGGTCCCATGTGTGCCTTGAGGAAAATTCCTCTGCCTAGTGAGTGTGGAGCTGAAGAGGCCATTACTGCTTTAGTAGCTTCCTACAAGCATAGCTCAAAGCATCTCATCTTCCCCTTCAAGCAGCAGCAGAAAGAGCTGTTTTGTCTCAAGCACTGAACAGAATAGGATGTGCATGAAGTTACCTGAAGTGCTGAATTTTGGTGGAGCAGGTGGGCATGTCCTGCAGCTCAGCCCTGTTACACTGACCACTACCACCACACTGCTTCTGACAAATGTCTGCATCAGCTGTGGCCAAACTCTCCTGCGTTTGGAGAGGCATCACCATTTGAAGTCTCACATCCAATCTGGCTGTGGGCAGTGCTGTGAGACTGAGACAAACCATGCAAGAGAGCCTGAAACACAAAGAAGACTTCAGTTCCTTTCTTCTCTGCATCCCATGAAGAGCAGTGCTGTGTGTACAACATCCTCCTGAAAGCAATATCAAGGTGAAAAATAATCATATCAAGGCAAATCCAGACCAAACAGAGCAGTTGCTTATGGGAAGAGGAGAGCATGTTTAAGAATTTTCTCCCTATTTCAAAACCATAAATCTTAAGATTGTTAAAACAAGTCTCAGTCTTAAGTTTTTGGACTTACTGGTTTTGGATTCCCATTTACCTATCAAATGTAATGAGTAAAACTCATATGTCTGTCTTCCATTAATAAGAACATTTTGGATAAGCCGTGAAGAACTAAATCTTGTCACTACCATGTTGATGTTACTTCCTGCAGATCTACTGGTGAAACTGGAGCTCCTTGAATGCTGACCAGTAGAAAATGTACCAGCCTTTTACCTAGCAATAAAGACCATCATATGCTAATCATTACTAATAGTAATCTGCACTTTTTCCTTCTCCTTGGTTCCATATAGAACCCAATTCAAGGCCTCTCTTCTGGTAATCAAAGGTTTCGCTGCCAATGGATTATAGAATTTAAGGCATTACCTATGGATATATTACCAGTGCTACCATTTGTGCCATAACAGAGACTGGACACCATCCCATTTTCTTTCCAACATAATAGAAGTAGCATCATGGTCAGAAGGCAAAAAAGCATTTATTGCCTACATTATCCACAGAAGAAAAAAACCTGGGACATCTGTAGTGGTATAATTTGACTGACAACCAAAAAGCCTGCAGTAACATCATGCTGTGGTTTATTGTGAGAAAGGCAGGGGAACAGAGGCAGACATCTTCCAGCAAAAGTAATCACAGTAGGCCAGAAAGAATGGAAACCTATACCAGGAGATTAACTCTCTGTAATGATGGAGGCAAATGCTTATATGAGTATACATCTCCAAATTATTTTATCACCAGTGCAAAATTATTATCTGGAGGCCAAGCTCTAAGATTGTTTGGAGTGGGATGAAAAAACAGTGAAGTATATTATTGTGGTGTGTTATTTCTTTACACCATTTGTGTTATGTTCATTAACGTCCAGCTAACATGGGGGATCTGGAGCAGACACATTGTAAGCAGTAAAGGCTTGCCTTGCAAGGCTTGCTATCCAAGTAAGTTGCACAGGAGTCAAGGAGAGATACAAAGTGTAGGGACATACCCATGCCCCCATGACAGATGGGTGCCAGAGCCAGAAAACAGACAATAAATTCACAGTGCTTGCATCTTGCACTTGGCAGACAGGCTGGGCAATTTACAGGTCTTAAAAGGGACATGATGAAATATTCCTCTTGATGTCCAATCACTCTAACACATAAAACCAGGACAATATGACTGAAAAAAAAAAAAAATCAAAAAAAAAAGCCTGTGTGTCTGAAAACTTATTCAGAGACCCTTTCATAAATACAGAAATGTTTTGGTTGTCGGTTTGAGGTGTGAGCCATTGTATATGTGCAACTATAGCCTCTCCAAAGTCACACACAGCATAAATGCCTCACTGGCTGATTTTAAGCTAGGTCAAAAAGACAGAGGAGTTCGAAGGAGAAGGATATTTCTTTCTTTGGTATCCACTGTATCTTATTTTACTTCCGTTGTCAAGGTTTTTCATTGATTTCTGAGAGAGATTTGGCCAGAAATAGTTTGAGAGGATGGTGCTTATGAATTTGTGCATATTTTATTGCTAAGATATACTGCCAATACATGACACATTTCCAGATCTTTCAAATAGTATGTGCTCAACACACAGTGAGAAGGGTTTTACTCATAAAATTTAGCTAAAAGGAAGTGTACAGTTTTCTTTCTGGAAAATAAGAATGAGTCATCCATGCACGCATTTGATTTCCAGATCCAAGAGTCTGCAGTCTAGACTTATGGTTTTCATTTTTCTGAACACCTAATCATTCTCTACATCAGCTGTTACAGCCTGCTGTCAATAGGAGGTTCATGGGGATACAAAAAACAAAGGAGGAGGTACCAGGGTTTTCTTACAGGTGAGAAGGGGCAATAGTTTTCCTGAGTGGCTACTAAAAATAAAAACAAAACTGTGACATTTAAGCTGAGGGATCCCTTAGTCCTCTCTGTGCCTCATCCATAGAGAAATGACTGCCTATCTCTGTTCAAGTCTGCATCAATTCATTTCTGCCTCCTCAGAGTAAGCAGATTTTCTTTTAAGTCTGTAGTTGTATTCTCAAGTAACAATTCAATTTGGCTCTGAGCTCTGCAAGACCACCAAAGGAATAGGAGATGGTTTTCCTGAGAGAGACGCTGCATGTGCTGACAGGTGGAATAAGGGACTTAGGAAATGAGGAAGTGGTGATGATATATGGCATTGTGTTCTAAAAAAGGAGCCTCAGAGGTTTCTCTTTTTTTCTTCCTTGACTCCATGTCCTCACAGTGGAGTCTGTGTTCTCCCTTACTGCAAGGGTGGACGACCAAAAGAGCCACCAGGAGATATATACATACACACACAGAGGGAAAAGGGCAATCATTCCTTCATTGAGTATGTCCTGGGTTATGTTTATATTTCCCAGTCACTTCCCAGGACATTGGTGATAGAATGATTTTAGGAGCGAGTACAGATCAAGGTGTGCATTGGACTCTACGGTCCCAGATAGGAAGAGGGAGGAAAGCAGAGGAAATCCTTCTGCTTCTTGAGTAGATCTCAGTTTCTCCCTGTTTCTCCCTGAAGCAGAAGAGGAAATAAGGCATTTTCCAGACAACAAACAAGAGAAAAATGTGGATTAAGCAGCAGCTTCCCAGCAGTCAGTGCAGCAGGCAGTGCATCACTTTTCCAAAGATTTGCTGGTGTGAGTCACTGTCAGAGAGAGCAGTGCAGGAGAGCAGGCCGTGAAGAATATCCTATGCTGGTCCCCTATCCTGCCACCCTCAGCATTCCCAGTGATCTCCTCCTGACAATGTCAGACAGGGATCAGAAATTAAGCTTTTAAAGGAAAATGCTCCGTAGGCCTCGAGCTGCAGCCCTGTCTTTTCAAAACAGATGGAGAAGTTTCTCACCACCAGGAATGGTGCTTGGATTCCTGTGTTTCTCCAGCAAGAAATTATTATAGCAGAAAACAAAACAGGTCCTGACGGATGCAGGTAATTAAAAGAAGAAGGAGCTTCAACTTTTGAGTAAAAACTCCACACGGACACCGTGATGGTTACATCATGGTCACACTGTCCAGCTGTACTTTTATCCTTGAGAGAGCTGTGGTGTAGCAAATTTGAGTTAAGTAGCAGTGTCTTCCAAAAAGCAATCTACTTTCCATCCGTATCCAAACTAAAGCTGTCAATGCACCTGCCATCAAAGCAGTTAGTCACTTACATGGGGCTGCAGGGACAAAACATTGCTTGATCTGCTCAAGTCCCCGACTTTTCTTCTGTGGCATTTAAATCCTGAGCAGATATAAATAACCTATCTTTATCAATTCATTTGATATTTAGCTTTGAGCAGCATATTAATTCATAATAAGGAGCAAAGAGCAACAAAAGACCCTACAAGTAATAGAAATGGAACTAATATGCAGGAAAAGAAAGGCAAGTCATGAAGCAGGTGAGAGCAGCCATCCCACAGCTTCCCAAAGCCCACGATGATTTGCTCGAGGTGGGCAATCAAGCTCTCTGGTCTTTGGCACATCTCCACTCTTCTCTGCTTCAGGTGCTCTGTATTTCTCACCTCCTCCTGCCAAGACAGAAATAGGCTGTAATAAGTACTTAAACCCAAATCCTCTCAGTCCCCAAAATAAAAAGGGTGCTTTTAACCCCCAGCTTGCTCGCTGGCAGTGCCTTCAGTGTGCCGAGCCTAAGGGAGCAAGGTGCACCCGGGAGGGATTCACAGCAATGACACAAGGTTCAGATGTCGTCACGGGCAGTCGATCTTCCCTTTGTGCTCTGTAAAGCACGGCCAGAGGGCAGCGATCTAATCGCTTGGGTCACCCCTGGTAAAAAGGGCACTTCTTTCCTCTTCTTTTTTGTCTTTCAAGGTCTTCCAAGTCAGAAGCTCCTAAAAAGCTTGAGATAAGCAGTAGTGTGCTTCCAGGGATTCTGACCTTGCTATGGCTCACATAGCAAGCAAATCAGCACTGCAAAATAGGACTTCTCTGCATTTTCCTTGCTGATCAGAATATTTGAAAATGACTGGAAAGCTTGCTCTTTCAGAGCCATGCAGGGCTTAGGCAATTTTTCCCATGAATGTGTATTGGCAGTACTTACCATTTCATTATCTGTTTTCCTTGTAAAATAAGTTTTGTGGCTCTGAATTTGATTTATATTGTAAGCGCTTATTATGGCAGCATGGTTATATCAGTATATCCAAGAGAAGAGAGAGTTGTAGAGAAACATTTATGAGAACAATAGAAACTCTTAGGAAAGATGGACAAGCTCTCAGGCTCTGTTTCTTCAGGTCTGGAAATATTTATTATGATTACTTCATTAAAGACAGAGAATTGTATGAGCGTAGGGAAAAATACCCATAAGTACTTTTGTCACCATCTTTAAAAAGCTGTTTAGAGTCATCGCCATTCAACTCAAACTCTTTAAAATGCCATTTTACATATTTTAATAGTTGCTGGCAAGGAAAATCAGTGCTCATGATCTTTCTGTAAGACTGCAACCTGGCCACAGCTCATATAATCAATTTTCAGGCTCCTCATAATGTTTTTCTGAAGTATCCAAAGAAAAAAAATGCACCTCATACAGAACTGATGTGAAGTAAAGTCTGACATCAAAATGACCTGAGGTACTGTTGTTCCCTAGAAATGAAAGAAAATTAAAAACAACATAAAATACTTAAAGTATAGAAATGTTTCTGTATCTGGCAGGGCAAACTAGCACCACAATCCCAGGAGGTTTGTTCTTATTTTCATTATCACTACTGTATAGTCCACACTTCAGAAAAAATAGCTTTGTATATTTAGGTTTTGTAGTTTTTAGCTTTAAACAATTCCAGGAAAATTGGGGGGCAGAATGGGAAGTATTTATTTTTTCCAGTCATGTAAGTTATTATCCTACTGTGGCTACATCATGTTCTTATGCTCGCTTTCCTAATTTGACTATATATATTTTAAAACAACATCAGAAGAATTTTTTTACTAAATTCATTAAAAACAACCTCTTCAACCATGAGCCATTTTACCCAGCTCTGGTACTGAATTTCTTTCTTTTCTCAGGTCTATACATACATCAGTAGTCGAATATTCTGCTTTTTTACATAAACTCTGTACAGTAATTGCATTTTCTATGGAACATCAAATCTTTTGGCAAAAAGACCATCATACTGAAGGAATACTTGGCCTTGTAATTGGAAGATATAATCCAGAATAAGTGCCTGACCCGTGCAATAATGATTGGGATCTCAACATGTCAGAGTAAATTATTCAATTTAATTGTTAAATTTCTTCAACATGGAAAAAAAAAATCCCACTGACAGTGATTGCTGTTGGTTTGATCTGTATCTTGGCAAACCCCCAAATTTTTAGACAAACAACAACAAAACCAAAAAATTTAGTTACCCCTGTAAATATTTAAGCATGTTTACTGCTCACAGAATATTGCAAAGTGACAAAAAAAAAAAAAAAAAAAAAAAAAAAAAAAAAAAAAAAAAAAAAAAAAAAAAAAAAAAAAAGAGGAAAAAAGAGAGAGAATAAGAAAAAAAGGCGAGAGACACCTGGTTCTGTTAGTGTCTCCTGCTTGCAAGTTTGTTCCTCACACCACTGGGGGCAGGAGAGAATGAACACCTATCCCCAGGCTGAGGGACTCATATGGCACAGCACAGTCCCCATCTCTGCACAGTGGGGAGGATGACTGCTGCTGAGAAAAGCCCCATTCTATCTCTTTGAGGAAGAAAGGAAGGCAGCTGCAGTATTTTTAGGAGTGGGTGACAGCTGAAAGTATGTCTTGTGAAGTTGCTCTTTGATGAATGTATAGCATACCTAGAGGAAAAATAGGAGTTTACCAAGGGCAGACATCTTCTATTCTCATATAACTAAAGCTGCTTTGATCTAAACTTGACAAGCAATGTGTATATTATTCTACTAAAACCACTTTAGTCTTTTTAACTCAAAAAACAAATAGCCCAGGGACCTAAATATGCTCTTAGACACCTTCTCCTGGAACTCCCACTGCTTTTGGATTGAGGACCATGAAAGATAGGTGCAGCAGAGGAGGACTCAGGAAAGGCACGTGTGGTTCACACCTTCCTGCAGCTTGACTTGGTGTGTCTGGGTTCATGTCCCAGCCTGGATTTGGATTGCTTTCCAGGGGAATGGCAGTGGTGCCAGTGGAGGCATGAGAAGCCAATTTAGCCATGAAGTGTTTCCCTAACACTGACTTATATTTTACATCTCTTTGCTTGCATTTCAGAGAGATCAGCACTTCATCTATCTGTGGAAATTGATACATGTCTTTTTTTATTTTTTTTAAGCTAGCCTATGATATCTAAAAAAGATTATTTATAAACCCTTTAGTCTACTTAATTGTATCTGTCTCAGTAAAGGCTGCTTGAAATATTGGTAACTTTGATTTCTTTATTGCCAAAATGAGATCAGTGTTCCCTCTATCTGGTCTATGCATTGCAATAACTGTCTGAAATCCAATAATCTAAGAAAGTGTAAGAAAGTTTGTGAAGAAAAAGTGCCATGTGTTGTGACACTGAAGTTTTCCTCTGCACATAACATTATCTTCTTCAAATTTATCCTAACCAAATACCTACTGTACCTACATCAAAGATAGCAATTACAGATTTAATAATCTACATTTTAAAATTCTTAAATGCATATTTGTTTGCTATGTTGTATCAGAGAGTGCAATATCCTCTGACAGAAGCTCTCATACTTCCATTTGTACTTTACAGTTTCCACTAGCTTCCATCTAACTTCCAGCTTTTATTTACCTCTTGGAAGACTGTTTCAAAATTATTAACTTAATTTTTAGACTAAATCTAATCGTGACGTTTAACAAAAGTAGAAAATATTTTGATTACAAAACTACTTTATTGAAAGCTGATGAAAATACATTTTCAGACATTAGGTTCTTTTAATAAAAATATTATATTTTAATGGGAAGTGTTAAATAAAAATGCGTTGTAAAGGATTCATTACAATTATTCACAGAATGAAGAGACCTGTGAAAAAAAGCCTTTTCTGCTGGTTCTGCTGGGAAGTGACTAAAGGAAACTCAGTTATATTGCACATGACATACTGAACTGCATGGCAGCACTACTATAGTTTTGGGGAAGAATATTTGTTCCATCTCCATCCTTCAGCTGGGGCACCCAGTGTTGACCAATCTGTTACCATTGCTTGAACCAATCTTCTTTCTCCACAGCAATTTACACATCTCTGGTAAATATGGGAAATAGAAACAGCTGGCTACACTTTCCTGCTGGGAAGTTAAGTGAGCACTAAAAAACAAAGAATCATACAATGGTTTGAGTTTCCTCCCAAGCTCTTACAGTCTGTCTTCATAGGAGAAGCGCTGCAGCCCTCTGATTATCTTCACATCTCTCCTCTAAACTTAGCTCCAATCCCTCCTCCATAGACAGGAATACTTTCCACTAGACTGGGTTGCTTGATCCCAGCCAACCTGGCATTGAACACTTCCAAGGATGGGACATCCACAACTTCTCTGGGCAAGCTATTCAGTGCCTCACCACCCTCTCAGTANACATTTTATGTTGGGACCCCCAAAATAATGAAATTCTTTTCACAATACTTACTCATGAGGGCTGCTACCACATCTAGGGTTAAAATTTTGTATGTTGAACTTTGCTTTCTTTTAGTAAAGACAAATAGTTTCCTTACTTCTTTCTCTCCCCACTTTTCTATTGTGAGGATGATTTCCCAGAAAGAGATTTTCAAAATTTACAATCAAATGATCTCCAGTTTGGAAGAGAGAAAGGAGAGAATGTACAACCCTGTGAGTGAGAAGCTGCACTTCTTGCAAATTTAATTTGTGTTCAGTAAGCAAGGAAGAAAAAAAATAGCGTTTAGTTTAATATTTCAAGAAATTATACAGTAAATGCCCCAAGAAATGTAGTGTACTGAGGCCAGGGCACAGTCCAGCATAACTTCCCACACATAGAGCCATTTGCCAAGCCTGGCTGATGCACAATTCTTTTACAAGTACTTAATTGTGGGGCATGACTTTTTACCAATTTTTTTTTACTTTTCTAAAAAATAACATGGATGTTTCTACACCAGAAAAATTGTTCTTTTGTCTTCTAGTTATGAGCATACTTAGTATAACAATAAAACAGTAGAAACTGGAAATCATTTAAGTCATCTATTCCATTCCCTTGCCTGTGATGAATTATTTCTTAAATTGCATTCATTGAAGTTTTTTCAACATATGAACAACACTGAAAAGTCATATCATGCAACCAGGGAAATAGTATAGAACCAGTAAACAGGATTACAGGAACATCTGCTGGAAACTTTTTGCTTGTGAAGTATGACATTTATACCATGGCAATGAGCAATACTCCATTAACTGCAGATTATTTGTACAAATGAACTCTCATTCCTTTTGACAACTCTACCCAGCCTGTTTCCATGGCAGTCCAAGAGGCTTAACCCACTCTTTTGGAAGAAAAACATTTGGGCTGCTGGGATTTCAGGGTTTAAGCAGGATGCATGGTACCTGGGTGTTGGTTGTCTTCCTTCAAGATGCGTACCCACATACACTGTTTGTGCCTTTAAAACAGGTATTTTTCTGTAAGAAAGTGAAGAGACTAATGGAACAGATATAAAAAAGGCCAAAACAAATGGAGGCAAGGAGACTACAGCACTGCCCTGATCTTACTTACAGTAAAATGAGGAAAGTTTTCTGCTGTCAAGACAAAACTCAGTTGAAAAGTTTATTTTTTATATACAGAAATTCCTTTTCCTTGCATTTTCATAAATCAAAAAGCAGTTGTGATGACAGTGCTGCAAAAGGGCAAAAAAAGGTAAATAAAAATTACTTTAGGGGATTAAGAGGCTTAATGAGAGTGACTCTGAATTCATACAAAACTGTGTTTTAAACAAAAGCCCTCCTCTGGAACAGAGGTAGCCTTAGAGAATGTGAATATTTCTTCTGAATTTCAAATTGTTATTTCATTTCTTAATTGTATGTGCATGTGCTATGGGCTCCTGTGAGGTCACCATAGGGCAAGTTCAGAGCCCATCTGGGATGGATCACATAATCAGTGACAGTGTAAATCATCATGTGGCCTCAGTCCTGATTTTTGTTTTAACTGAGGATGAGGAGAAGGTGTTAAGTGCTGATGGAATCTTGAAAGGCTTTCTGAGGCTGTGAGTATGAATGGGAGTGATGTAGCAGGCCAGGGCTGGGCACCTGGCCAGAGTCAAAGTTGAAGCTGATAAGGAAACTGCTTCAGCTGGCAGAGAGTTAAACATACAGGAAAAATGAACCTTTATTCATTATTGTCTGTACAATCCCAGACTCTTTATATCACCACAGCAGAATCATGCCCTCCTCCTCCAAGTCCAGAACAGGAGACTCAGGGAGAGCACCTTGTCTAGTATTTAAATGGTAGCAGAAATCCTGTCTTCAAATTAACAACTTTGGCTTTATTTCCTGAGTGTGTCCAGCTGCAGTTAGGGTAAATGAAAGTTTTAGGTTATCCTGAGCAGACAGACAGGCTGGGGCTCCTCCATGCATTGTTTTCTCTTTTCTCACTTGTGCATAGATTGATAAGGGTTAGTACAGGGCTGTGACTGTTCCTGTGCAGCTCAGGCAGTCCTTGTACCCCTTTAATGGAAACTCTGGCACCAGCCAGTTGGGTATATAGAATTACAGCAGTCAAAATGTTTCTCTAGACATCTGATGAATAATGAAAAGAGCTTAATAGGTACTTCAAACAATCGCCCTTCCACGCTTTGGGGTATGGAGTTATCTTTTTGAAGGGCTAAATCCATGCAAGTTGAAAGTTTTTTTAAAAGGCACACCCTATTTATGACAAAGGGACATGGATACAAAGGTAGGGAGACAGGTGCTTTTGCACTGGTTTTATTCCCAAACATGTTGACTGTGTTTTGCCTATTTGATCCAGATTCATTCCATCATTTAACTCACAAAGACCCCCTTTGAATACAAATCCCTGGAAAGGGGGCTGGGATGGTAGCACCTGTATCCTTGTCTTAGACACGGCGTTTCTCATTCACAACAGAGGCTGCCAAATGGCCACATCCACAGCTGAGGAGGGTACAATGACTTGGCATATCCTTTTAGCTCATTTCATGCACAGACTTTATTTAAAGACTTACTATAAATGATAAATGTTAGCTAACTTCACAAAACCTCAAAGGAAGCTGACAGCAGGCACATAACAAAATATGTGGCTGGGCAGTTCAGATTTCAGGCTGGCAATACCTCTTTTCTTTCGATCCATGATCCCTGTTGAGGGAGTGTCTTGTCATGTCAGCAGTAAATAACTAATGTAGTCTTCATGTGGTGCCAGCAAGCCATTAAGAAGCCTTCCAGTCGTACTAATACGGCTCTCTTGCTGACTTTGCACCTCACTCGTACAGGCATGGCACAGGCAGTGTCAACACTTGTATTGTTTTGCCTTTGTAATGCACAGAAAGTAGCTATATAATAATATATTTCTAAGATGAGGCTAAGATAGAAATGCAGTGAGTGGGAATAAGGAGAACCAGGTTGTCTGAGTAGTCTGTTTTTAGACTACAACTTTCTCCTGTCTTTTTCCTGTAATGATGATCTGCATGCTCTGTAACATTTCAACTCTTCCATAATCTCAATTAGAAAACAATTAAAAGGAAATAAGGAAAGGTGATGCTTTTGAGTAAACTACCAAAGCTCAAAAAATAATATATATGCTCAGTGGTACTGAAGAGACTTGAACCTGCTTAATAAATTAAGATGTGAACTATGCACATTAACTCTTTTGAATTCCTTGAAATACGGAGATTAGGAACCAAAATAGATCATGACAAAGAGCTGAGGATTTTTGGTCGAGGGAAGAAGTGGAGAGATAATCACAGAGACAAAATTGTGAATTAAAGGTTGTTATTATTCGGTCTTGTAAATAATTTTTCAAAATATCAGTCTTTTGTTAAGCATGCTTTATTCAAAGTCAATGAGGAAGAGGCATTTGTATCTCTTTATAACTGTTGCTTAATGGGTCATTTAGTTTAACAGCTGACTTGTTCTCCCTATCAGGTAGATAGGGGATAGGCTGCAAGAGCAGCCCTTCACAGCAAAACAAAATCTACATGCACTGCCTATTCCAAACAGGCAAAGACTGTTGGAATCAGTGGCAAATATTTAATGTGTATTTGCAAAAATGACTTCTTCTTTTTATGCTGTTTCAGGATCTTCTTCACACCTTCATGTCAAAGATCTGGTTTCATGGATCATTGCTAATGAAGCTTTCAGATACGAGTCATAAGTATATGTTGTTCAAAAGAAAACAGTTTTTATTTGCTATTACCATACCTCATACAGGAAAAGGAGCTTCAGTCACATGAATTCTTTGTCCCACTGAACAGAAGAAAAATTGAGCAAAAGCACAAATTTACAGTATGGGAAAACCAATCATCAGAAGTTATGCCAGTTACAGCCAGAAGAGAAGGGTGGGATCTAAGGAGGTTGATAACTGCTATTTTACAATTACTTGCAAGCACATTCAATAAGAAAATTCTTTTATGTACGTATATGTAAATATGAGTGGTAATTTAACCCATTTAAGTAAGGACAGTGCCAGTGAAAGCAACCTGTTTATAGTAAGGACAAAGAAACCCCATGTGTTTGACTTTTATACTGTAATCAAAACCTTCAAAATAATATACAGATTATAATCATAGTAGCTCATGTTGTCATGTATGCTACACATGTCTGTTTCACACATTTGGAAAGAAACTAAAAGAATTTGAGTGTTATGATCAAACACTGGGTGAAAACACAGGGCTTCTGACTCTGCTTGCCTCACTACACCCCTTTACTTGAAAATGTTTTCCATTTTTCTTTCTTTCTTTTATTCAGGCAACCAATCATCAACATTTCATCAACTTGCCTCTCTCAGCCTCCACAAGCAAATGACAGTAATAAAAATCTTCATTTATGTTACTATTATTTAATTGTTCCAGGTACTGAAGCCACTGCTGTTCCTAAGGACAGAAAGCCAGGATAGAACAGGGAACACAAGAGATATCTGCAGCTAAAGCATAATGGATTTTATAAAAAAGGCCTTTTCACATGGAGCTTAATTAGTATAAAAAGTTTAGGGAAGAGAAAGAAAATCATGAAAGAGTGGTCCATTGTGGCTACTAAACACTTAATTTTGACCCATACTCCAGGAATTCTCCTGTTGCTTTGGGAGTATACAGAGATATTCCCGCTCCTGTACTTCTGTACCATCCCACCTCCACAGACGCAGGAGCAAACACACACTTCTTTGTTCTTATACTCCTTTGCCTTAATAATGTGCAGGGAGAGAGTAAGCAGGACCAGATGAGCCTTTGCACTGACATCATGTGGACGTTCTCTGTTATGTTACACGCCGATGTTGCTGCCAGGCAGGCCACTCCCCTGGTACTCGCTCTCCCTTCAGCCAGCCCGGCAAGCTGGGTCTCTGATACAAATCCCGGCGAATTCAGTGAAATCTTTTTTCAGATCTTCAGAGCAGACTCCTAAAGGCAAAAGCCTTCTTAATACTCCAGCAGAGAACATCTCATTATTACATAGGGCTGGCCAGGAACAGTAATCAAGTTACCTAAAGGAAAATATTTAGGATGCATTATTTAAACTGCATTAGATATCTGTATGGTCATTCCCAGGCAGAAGGAATATTTCCTCAATTTAATTTAATTTTATTCCATTTAATTTACGCCTTTCATTACTTTGGATGAATATTGCTCTACAACATGTCTTCGCAAAACAGGCTCTGCAGGAAATAGTGTGAGCTACTGACATAATTTCTACTATAATTTCTAGTATTACAAAATATTGCAACAGTTGAGAGTTTTCTCTTGAATAAAATATAAACCCAAGGTTCTTCTCTGGATGCAGTTATGTTGTAAATATAATTGTAACCTAAACATGTAAGTACAGAAATCAGTAGTAGACAGAAACAGCTTCCTTAATGTTCAAATTTGCAATTTTTCCCTTACAACATGGAAACAAAGTTAGCCAGTGCAGTCCCTCCCTCCATGATGTCTGTCCTGCACCATCCTCACAGGCTTTTGGATCTGGTGCCCACTGGCTAAAGTCCAGCAAAACCAGAGCGTAGGTGCATTTGAGTCATCTAAATCTTGGTTTCACACTTAACAAGGACCTTTGCATCTCACAGGACCTAAAATCAAGAAGTGCTTCTGCTTTTGACCGTTTTTCTAAGGAGCTTCGGAATTTACTAGCAAGAAAAGCAGGATTTTAAGAGGCAAAGGGAATTTGATGCTCTGACCATCTCTCCTCCCCACTCTCCAACTGTTCCAATCACTGAGCTATTGTGCAAAAGCCAGAGCACTGAGCACTGTCTTCCTGCTGCTCACGTCCTCAGGTTCCCCACCATCTGCAAACTAGTCCCAGCACCCCAAAAATATTCCTCACTCCAGGGATAAGAAATCATAGTTCTTTCTTGCTACTACTGCATGCTGGGTCTAAAGTCACTGAACGGGTAAAGAGTGAATAGTCTCTGGATTTTAAATTTCAAGGAAATCTTATTCATTGTCCTCTGAAATTGGTTGCAGTACAGAGGGTATTGTGATTACTCAGTGTCCGTAGTTACTAAAAATCTGCTCACCATAAATATTGAATTGTGTCATGATCACTTGTATGTGCTGGGCTTCCATAAATATTGGCATATAGTATTAAACAGCTGGCTTTAAACTTGAGTAGGCAGTCATTAAAATAGCCATTAAGAGAGTTCAGAACAGGAAAAAAGCTGCTTCTTATTCATTCAGGACACTAGAGCTCTCAAAAAAGGGAAAATTTTCATTTAAATAGGTCACATATTCTGTATTTGATGTAATTTGTATCTCTGATGTCCTCATATCCCTTCAGCCAAAAAATATATTTTGCATTTTCATTTCCAGATTCATCAATACAAAACTGAGGCTTTGTTTCTGCAGGTCCATTACAGAGTCCTCTGGAGAGAAGGACACGTGCAAAATTACTTGCAAGGTCTTTGCATGGATTTTAAAACATGTGCTTAAAAATACCAGATAGTATTGGAAGACCAGTGTGAAATGACTGATCTATACTATGTTTTCACAGGTTGTATACCAATGCTTATAGCTGAACACTATACCTTTCCAGGAAAAATACCCATTCATGACTGGGAAACAGATACAGGAAAATTTTCTAGCTTGGGCTTTCTGTTAGCCCAAATTGAAACATGGTGTTATTGGTTAATCTTTCCTCTTCTATGTCATTTAAAAGTACTGAAGAATTTTAGGCAGTTTGAAAATAACTGTTCATTTAATATTTCTTTTTATTTAAGGTAAATGAATAAGGCAAGGCCAGACTTCCTTTGGATGGTCAAAATGACTTCTGTTACTTGCATAGTCACAACTCTTCCGAGGCAGACAAGGACTTTTCGGAACAGGAGCAAAGCAGACTGAGCAATAGTGCTTCCCAGTGTGCAGTTAGGGGCCACTGCTGCTCTGCCAACCAATAGGAGGTGAAACAACTGGAAAAATCCTTCAAACACCAAAATCCATGCATTCCAACACATACTAGTGAGCAAACAAGTGTAATAAGTAGAAGTGAAAATAAGAAAAGGTCAGCCTGATTGTGTATTGGTCGTGGCAGTGGAGGTTTCCATGCTGCAGGAGACAAGTCCACAGGCTTTTCTCTTTCCAGGAGTTCCAGGTGGGGCTGACATTTCTCATCTTTAAAAGTTACAGTTGCCATTAATTGCTGATGGTTGACAGATACCTCCGTAATGACTATGAAGACACAAGCAGCTTCGAAATTCATGGATTTCAGTGCCACAGCAGGGAGGGAGGAAAAACGCCGAGGTGCTGCCACCCAGCAAGCAGGCTCTCTCTGCTATTGCCATTAACTGCAACTCTCTGCCTGCCACTTTGATGAGAGCCAATGCCAGTAAGCTTTACAAGAGGATTATTGGTTTACACTCTGCATGAAAGATGTATCTAATAAGAAGAAATAAGATTAATGTAAAATCAGTTTAAGGGGAAATATTGCAAATTGAAATGATTTGTAACAGTAAGTCTAAAAATTTTTGGGGTGGAAATATACAGCCATGGAGGTGTTGGAATTTGGGGAATTGCTGGTATGGTATGCATCTCTTGAGTCTGCTCTATTTTAGACTTAGTGTAATTACATTTCTACAATTTGTTTGTAGTGCACTGCACCACAGCTGCATGTCTACACAGACTCGTGCATATGTATGTGTGTACCTACAGGGAGAAGAAAAACGAATGGATTTTTCTATTTCAAGATAGAGTTATATATATTCATACATGATCCTGTTTGGAAAGAAATGTAATCTGTTGACATTTGGGTTTATGAGTGAGCATGTGTATCTGTACAACAGCAGAATGGCATAAGAGAAAGCCAGCCAATTTGTTCTTAGCACTGTGCCTGACAATTCACCTCTTAAGCCTGCACTTTTCACAGCTGTTTCTCAAGGAATTATTACAGCTAGGAAGCCTGAAAGCTGAGAAACATCCCATCTCCATGCACAAATGATGATTTTTCTCCCCTTTGAGAAGGCTTTAGAGCTACACAGCTGTAGCTACAGCTGGACTTGACAGAGGGGTTTGACTTGTACCACCCCATATGATGGAGATGCTGCAATTGGACTGAGTGGAGGGGTCCTAACCCCACCATGGATCTGAGTGAGCTCGTGATCTTGCATAAATTACTACTGTGGAGATCTCAGCTCTGAGGTTCAGGTCTTCAGCTGTAAAAATAAGCTAACATTATCTCCTTAGTACCTTTTTTCCTGTCTCTTTCTTCCAGAGTTCTCCAGGACAGAGGCTTTTACCTTGTTGTATTTGGAAGGTGTCTCTTTGCCTTAGTTGCTTTTCATCCTATGGCCAAATCAGCAAACTTTGATGGGGAGACAGGAGCCACACCGGGGTCTCAGTGGCACGTAAGTGGAAGAAAAAGCCCCCAAACTGACCCCATAGCAGGAGAGTTTGTCCTTGCTACTCAGGGCTAGTGGAAGGGAGGGAATATCTGCAGGAGCTTGAAATCTGCAGGATTTCCTCAAGCCACCCATATGGGGGAGGTCTTGACCCTTTTTTGCTGCAGGGAAACTAGTGTGGAATGTGCTGCAGGTTGCAGAGGTATCCCCGGTCAGCCACTAGTGGATGAAGATTTAGCACTGGATCCATCCCTCAGCATGCTTTGAGGGATTCACTGTGTTTCTGCTGAGGGAAAAGAGAGAATAGCAGGAGGGGCTGAGGTTGGAAATTATGAGATACAGCCTTGCTCCAGCTGCAGCAATTACCTGCACTGTCAGAAAAACAGCAGGTCTTAAATTTTGAACAGAAGGGACTAAATGCATCCTTGGAGTAACTCCAGAAATTTCTGCATTTTATAAGAGAAAGATTTTGGCCCTCTGTCAGGTTTGTGCACAAAACTAAATATTTTTCTAACACTGAGTCAAAGGTCTGAAATTATTTCTAAGATTAAGAAATTTGGTGTTAAAGCCAGAGGAAAGCACATACCTTACTGCCAATGAAATTGGCCTCTCCGTATTTCTAGTACACATCGAATAAAACAACATTTTTCAGGTAGATGGTTTTTGCTGATGTTCATTTCAAAATTTCAATTTCAAGTGCACTAGAGGGTTCCTCTCTGAGAGAGGCTTGATTCTTACTGTCATTTTTCAAAGGGTTGCTGTGAAAGCAAAGAATTGGCCTCCTCTAATATATACTGCAACATCCTTAGGTCGTTTGGTGGTGAAACGTGCCCTCCACCAGTTATTGCCTTCCCTGTCTGGGTGACTGCCAGAGTGGAGTTGTCTGAAGAGGTTACCTTAGACTTTAACCCTAAATGTTCGTAGCTGGTTGCATTCAGTTGGACTAAGAATATTCTAACAGATGAAGCATGAGGTAGTGATGAGTTTGGACTGTGACACATAGTTCAGTGGGATTCCCAGCATTTCTTGCAGGATAATTCTGGCTACTTTTGTTTCCAATGGGCACCTCATAGGCATCAATTCCCAGAGGTGGAAGTCTTGACCATCATGCTCCCACAGCATGGCATGGGGGCAGTGGTGACAGATCCCATGTCTGATGCTCCAGTCCTGCTGCAGCTCCCCAGGATAATGTTCACACAAGAGACTGTCACAGATGTCTTGTGGCTGCAAAGGGGAGGATGGAGAAAAAGGCTGAGGGTACTTATCTGAGCAGCAGGTTGCTGAGCTGTATTTCCAGGGAGGCCACTTCTGTTCAGCCTTTTTAAGTCTCATTTTCCCCATCTGCTATGTAATGCTTATTTGCCCATTCTGGTGTCAGGAGACTTCACTGGTGTCTATGAAGTTTTTTGATGCATGACAGCTCTACATGAAAAATAAAATTATCAGACCTTGTTTCTATCTGTATCACTTTCACTTGGACATCAGCAGCTGTCCAGTGTTACCAAATATATGCAGAAAAAAATTATTTATTTTTTCAATGAACTCATGAATGGTACTTCTAGGAGCTGCTTTCCTAGTCTTGGGAGTTTTTTGCCAATAATAAGATTTGCAGTTATTTGTTTTTCTACAATACTGCTTATGACCTCCTTTTCCCTCTTAAAACAATGCACAAATCCCCTACATCTCTCCCATAATTACCTTTCCCTGGAGTACACCAATCTGTATTGTTTGTGAATTATATTTGACAAAAAAACCCCACCCAAAACAAACAAACAAAACAATCAGAGGGAAAAAACCACTGTTTAAAAGTTTCCTTTACCAGGGATTATGTTACAAGCAATTAAAAAAGCTCCAAAAAAGCAGACAGCTGATTGTAAACTGCAAGGGATAGTAAAGAGTTTGCTCAGAGGATGGACACACATGGAGCAGCAAGTGCTCAGTTACAGGGTGCTCCTCCAAAGCCCTGGCACGGGAACAGATCTTGTCACTTCTGCATGGCACCACAGATCTATGGAGGCTGCAACTAAATGTCTGCAAAAGCCAAAGCACTCTCCTCATCCCTCAGACTGACTCGGCAGCGAGTCGGAGAGCCGTGGCTGCCAAACACAAAGCTGCTGGCTGACAGGGGCTGCCATTTATGTGCTTTAATTAAATAGAGACAAGGAGATGGGAAGGGTCTGAATCAGGACAGCAAGAGGCAACTGAGCACCAGAGAGCCTGGATTTTTTCACTCTCTTATCTGTTTGCTTCATCTGCATCATTTTTGCTGGCCAGGCTAGTGCATGCTACCAGGGGTTTTTATTTCTAAGTTGAATTTAAACATTTGACTAAATGTCTGTTACTAAACAGACTCTTTTCAGCTTTGTATTCCTCACATAAACTTGGTTTAAATGCCTCATGTTTGATAGATTCATTTATTTTTAACTTCCAGTTATGCCAGATTCCCCATTGGTCCTGAACACTTGTGATTCTCCATCTGCAGAATTATATTAGCTTGTAACCATCACAGGCTTAGATATTGTTATGGAGATGCTGTGTGGTGGTTTTGGCTTTCTGATGTCCCTGCTGGCCTGATTATGTATGGATTCTTCACAAATGGATACGTGCCTCAGATACAGCATCAATCTCAGCACATCCCCATTAAAGCCCCCCCAGGGAGCTGCTGGTAGGCTGCAGCTCCCATGCCATGGCTGTGAGGAGCATTTCTGGGTGTGGGGGGTGTCATTCTCTCTGCATGTGGCTTCTTTGTTTTCAACAGAAACATAATAAATCTAACATGAGTATGACAATGTACCTTAACTGGAAAATTACACAGAATAGAAGTATACAGTGCAAATTTTTCTTCCCCATTTACAGCTAGTCTAAAAAAAAATCTATAGCTACATGGGTCTCAGACACCGTGTATCTTTTTTTGCCACAGCTTATACTGGTTTGAATGTGCTGCTTTGGGTTCCTTCAAAAATAAGGTCTTTTGGAATTTCTCATGGGTCTCTGAAAACACTGCTGTTACCTCCACTGCTGGTGAATACAATCTCATAAAAGTGAAATAGAACTGTGCTACATCTCTGCAGCTTTATCACAGATAATGCTGGAAAGATTAATGCTAACTCCTGCTCTTTTTCCTTAGTTGTGGAGCTTGTTCTCATCTTCCATTTAGCTCTTTTCTCCCTAATGAGTTCCAAACTCATGTAAATCAAATAATTACTCTCTGTAAATCACAGTGTTTGGGTTAAAATGCACATGCGGTAATCTCCAATGTAATTTACAAACTACTGTGAGATTTTCTGAAGATATTGTAAATAATAAAATATCAATAGGAATATACTCAAACAGGGGGCTTTGGGTGTGAAGTATTGCTCTTGTTCTGTAAGCATGCATTTGTATTTAGCCTAATGAGGGTAATATTGGACATGACTCACTCACCTGAGTTTTGACAGCAAGGAGAGATTCCTGCAAGGAACCTCATAAAAGCCACTTAAGTTACAGGGGTAACTTAAGGGATGCAGGGATTCAACTTGCAGAGGACTCATGTCAGCAAGAAGGCACCACAGTTGTATGATTTATCTCTTCTAAACTTACCTCTCTAAAAATGGCAGATCTCTTCTTCAGGTTGTTTGCTATCCAAAAAATGGAAAAAGAAGGCAACCTGCAGGATGGCTGACTCACCAGGAAGGCTGTGAATTCGGAAGGACCTAGGGTGGCTGACCTTGAGCATCAAATTTGAGCTAGACAAAAACAGTTAAGCAAAATCAATCCAGCCTCAAATGACCTTGGTCCTTACAGGATTTACAAAAACCTCCACTGCAGACCTTACTTCAGAAGTGGCAGTGACTACCCCATTAAATTTGATGTCATAATCCCTGCAGCAGCTTTCCCATGGGATTCCATCTTTCACAAAGCCTTGGGTTTTTCTAGAAGAAAAGGAGAAGGAAAGAAAAGATGGATATGTAAGGAAGGAGCTTTGAAGGCCACTGTTGTTTTAACTCGTTGATATGCTGTTCCTTGGGATGTTTAAAAGCTTCTGGGTTATTTTAGAAGGAATGAGTGAGAATTGCAAATAGGACAAGCAATAGGACAACAGGAAATGGCCTTAAGGGGAGGCTTAGACTGAACATTAGGAAAAAATTCTTCACCACAAGAGCTATCAAGCACTGGAACAGGCTTCCCAGGGAAGTGGTTGAATCACCATCCCTAGAGGTGTTTAAAATCTGGGGGCATGATTTAGTGGTGAACTTAGCAGTGCTGGGTTACTGTTTGGAGTCACTGACCCTGAAGGCATCTTCCAAACTAAATGATTCCATGATTCTATCACACTATGAAATAGAAACTGCAGAACTTATTTTCCTGATATTCCTGAAGGAATTTCCAGTGACTTGGTTACGAACAGACATGATGGTTAATGCCATATTATTCCCTTCCTAAAAAGAGAGAATCAAACTCAGGTAATGTAATAAAATTGAAGGATGACTACAGAAAAGCCCTTTAAACTCATTTTTCAGGCTTCTGTCTCATCTGTTCATCACCACAGATGTGCAAAAGAGGGCTGAAATGACCAAAACAGTGGCACTGGTTGTTGGGATGGCTGAGATCTCCAGGAGCACAGATTGAAGGATTTTGCAGTCATAAGCTGACAGGCAGGGAGAGATTAAAATGTCAGCTCAGTGAATACATAAAGAAAAAACAGAGCACCTAGCTATAAAGCCAATGACTCAAATTCTCAGTCCAAAACTTTATCTTGCAGCAGGATTCATTTCTACTGAATATTCTCCAGGCGGTATCTTGCCTTGAGCAAGGAAGAATAGGGAAATGTAGAACATGTCTACAAAAAACCCTCAAAATATTGATTACCAAACAATATCAGTTTGATTGCAGCTCTAAGTATATGCCCTGGCTTTACTCAGAGCAGCAAGGAGCAAGTGTCTCGTATTGAACAGCTGGTACAGATGGAGTTTCCTACCAGTGACAAAGGAACCACCAGGTGTCATTCTCTCTAGCGGTCCGAGCTGAGAAAGGAGAAAGGCTTCGTGACAAAGAAAATGAAAAACTGGTGGGAAGTGCTTCTTTCCAGAGATAAGAGTTATTGCTAAGTAGAAGGAAAAATGTGCAACTGCTAAAAGGATTCCAAAGTAAAGCACACTACTTCTGATGAGCATTTTTTTGCAGCAGCTGAAACGTACATAAATTTAGTACCTCTGACAAGGCTGGACTTTAATAAATGCCCAAAACACAGGACTTCCGTCTCTGTTATTCTGTCCAGCTTGCAGACAGGAACATAGACAGCCCATGGGCCAAGTAATGCCCTGAACTTCCATTAGATCAAGGGCGATACTGGTTTTTTTCTTGCTATAACTGAGCAACATTAAGGTACCTTTTGCTGTCTGCTCTGGCAAGGCTTTCAGAGCACTTTTTTGTCTCCTAACTAAAAAAAAAAGCACTATTTCCTGCTTCCTAACTCCTTCCATAATAATTATCCTTACCTTGAAACTGCTTGAAAACAGAAAGGTGGGTAATTAAATAGAAGGATAGGAATCAGGTTGCATTTTATTGTTTTTTTCATGTAAGTGAAAATACTCCTAAAAAAAAAAGAAAGTATAGTGCAACATCATTCTACTTTATTAAGACATTATGTTGCAGAGCTCCAAGGGATGATAAAGCCAGACTGAGTGGTGTCCACGGTCTGGAAGTCAGGTGTTTATTCTGTTTTTAACTACCAGAATGAAGCCAGAAGGCCCTAGCTGACCTCTTTCCTGGAAATTCCCTGAAGGCATCAATATGCTATAGCATAACTTTGCCTGGCTTTGCTGGACTCTGAACCCACATAAGGAGCAGGGCATGAGAAAAAGGCCTATGGGCAATGTGCTTCTGTACCCTAGCTATCCAGCCCCTGCCAGAGCCTTTTCTAGCCATCAGGCCATATGTAGGTGGAATTCAATTAAAGTTTTCTTTCTTTCTATTTTTTTTCTTTAGAAAATCTAGATATGTGGAGATAATCACCTGATAAATGTCTCAGGTTAGCCTTTCTGAAGGCAAAAGCTGGCCTGCAAAATATAGTTATTTCTCCACTAGACATTTTAAAGTAGTCAGTCTGTTCTCTCCTGCAGTAGCACTCTGCAGCACACATTTTTCCAGGGGAGCTGGGCTCACAGCTGGTAGCACCTGCCAGCTGTGAGGTACCTCACACCAAGTGGCCTCACGTCTAGTCTGAGTGCTCAGTGCTTCAGCAGCATTTTCCTTGCTAGAAAACACAGGGCTCTCAAAGCACAGCCGTCTGTGAGGATGTCTAATAATAATATGAGACCAAAATAAAGCCTGGCTGAAGAATTCTTGCCTCCAGAAGAACTCCATTTTTCTGCTTGCTGCTTCCCCATGTGGTGAACACAAGCATCTCCTAACACCTCTTCTAGCACAGTAAGCCATAATTTTGGACCACTCCAAACCCAGTAATATGTATGTAAGCCACTCACAGCCATACCATTTTTAATAAACCATTTATTAGCTAAACACAGGCTGATAACAAAGACATCTATACTGAGAAGGATCCTTCCTTTGAACTGGAATTTGCACAGTTCAAAATCCCATTTCTTCAATCGCCGGATTAATGTCTGTGTTATCTGCCTGTGAATGCAGTTCTACTTTGTCCCCATTGTAACAAGGGCCTGTACACCCAGGATGCACATGTTTGTATTTGTAGGAGGATTGTATTGGAGGCAAGCACGGCTTGACTTGGGGAGGCAAATGCTGCATAATATTTGTATTACCATTAAAAAGCCCCCATGCTGGGTATTAGGCATTACTTCTCTCATACTTGCCATGTTGTAATAGGTTCTGAATGCTGTAATACCTCTTTGAAAAATCGCTGGAAGTAAAACCATGCAAAGAAATAGAGAAAAAAATCCGTCTTGCACATTAACCTATTCTTGAGCTCGAATCGCTTCTCACACTTCTCTTTAATTTAGGCATGGTGCTTATATAAATTTGGAAATATGCCTATGCTTTATCTGGTTTGTAACTTAGCAACCTTTAATCTGAGTTTCTTGCTGCTCCTTATAAAGCAGTTGATAAATCTAGTCAAGCACTTACAGTATACTTGGTAGAGAGAATACAAGGGCTTAATCAAATACATAAGTAATATCCAAAGCTCCATTTATTTTGCTGACATTTACCTTTACACATAAAGACAAGCACAAAACCGCCCACTGCTCAAAGTCACATATAATCAGATTGAGTGGCTGTACATTGCACAAAACACTTGCTAGAGGGAAGGCTGTGATTTGCAGACTGAAGAAGTTTCATAGACCATTATTTGTCTGCAATAGGATGATCTTTCATTTAATCACTTAGTTAATTTGCTGTTTGAAGAGGGAGTTAGCTAGAGGAAAAATGGAAAGGAAGCAACAAAATAGAGATTATTTTGATGCAGTGTATTTTTTACAATTATTTGACCCCACTGAAGACCATGAAGCACTGTTGAGCTCAACCCTATTCACAAGGTGAACATATTGCAGAAAATAAGACCTGGGAGCTCTGAAAGACATGGTTATCACAAGTGTTTAATGTATGTATTAGAGCATTGCCCCTTAGAAAAACATGTTTTGGCACACGGCTGTAGAATTCCTGGACGATGCCCTAGAAGCTTCTCTCTGTTTTCCTCACACATTAATGCAGCTACATCCTCCTAGAACTGCATCTTGATGCTTTGCATTTCATGAATGGCAGAGAGACATGTCCAAAGGGTAGGGCTACAGGCTCAGAACTGGAAACTCTTGCCTCACAAGCCATGATTTTTTAGACACTTAATTACACTGCTGCATTTGAATCTTGTTCTGAACAGTGGAGGTATTTCTCAAGATAGCTTGGTATTCTTTTTCATCTCCAAAGTAAGCCCTGAGGTAGGGTGGGCTCCAGGAGACCAATGCTTAAAGAACAACAGCAAGGGATTGCTGTTCTGCAGGCTTTGCCTTTAAGAGTTTGTTTCATGGGAAGTGAGAGGGGAATTTTATCAATGCTATGAAACATGTCTTTTGATATAAAGACAGTGAAAGCTATAGACAAAATGCATCTGTCCAATAGCCCAAAACATATAGCAAAGGTCAATCCATGAGAAGGGGATTTTTATGACCATGTCTAAAAGACATAAGTCATATTCATTCAGGATTTTTACAGTCTTTTCAGTGGACTTTATTTCAGAAAAGGAGACAGGTGCATAATGGTTTGGCTATAGGATGGTACAAAAAGAGGTACTTCTATCTACCACATGAGAACAGGGGAAAGTGTAACTGTATGAGCCATGTCATTAGCAGACTGCAAGGGTTTGTTTAGCCTGATTATTAATTATACCCCCCCTTCAGCTTTCTACTGAGAGTCCCTGTGAGCCCAAAACTAGGTTGGATTGGTCAATCTACTTTTTTTTATCACACTGGTTTCAGTGACTACTGAAGAAAGTTAACATTTTAGAACTGTTCCCCCTGAACTTTGTGAGTATCCATTGCAATTGCTTGTGAACCTCATCACCCTACAGTGAAAGGAAGCATCTTACCCCTACTTGATTTCTTTTTTCATGGCTGGAAGATTTCTTCACATGGTTCCAGTGTTCCCAGTACAATTTATGTGTAGATGGAACTTGCATTTCTATTTTAAACATCAAGATTCTTCAAATTAACTTCTTCACAAAGCAAAAAATGGTCTGCACTGCACTGACATGATTTCCTCTGACAACACTGCCAGTTCATGTAGGAGTAACACCAAGGAGACATGCTGGAATTAGAAAATACAGGCAAGCAACAGCCAAGAACCACATAAGAGCACAGCTTGGTGATAGCTGCCAGTTGCATGTTCATGTTTGCAGATGTCTGTGGGGCTTCTGAGTTTTAACATCTCCATTGGTTTGCTCAGACATATCATGTCTTTCTTGTCAGACTTTGTGTGTTCTTTTCTCCCTCCCATGGGCTTTTATGTAGTGGTGCCCTTTCAAAATTTGACTATGGTAAGTTAGATAAATAGACATTTCTTCTTCATATTTGCAATAGCCGTGTGCTTTTGTGCTTTTTGCATTTATGACATAAAATATGAAGTTTTGGATTTTATGCCCTGCAATAATAATTTCCAATCTCATAATTTCAGGCCTAACCTTTATGTCAAAAATAGGGGTTGTATCAGCAATAGTGTGGCCAGCAGGATGAGATCCCGGATTGTAACCCTGTACTTGGCACTGGTGATGCCACACCTCGAATACTGCATCCAGTTCTGTGCCCTTCACTCCAAGAAAGACACTGAGGTGCTGGAGCATGTCCAGAGAAGGGCAGCAGAGCTGGTAAAGGGTCTGGAGCATAAGTCCTTGGCTGAGGGAGCTGGGGTTGTTTAGCCTGGAGTAAAAGAGGCTCTGGGCGACCTCATAACTCGCTACAACTACCTGAAAGAAGGTAGATGAGGGTTGGTTTTCCCAGTTAGCAAGCAAAGGAACCAGAGAAAACTGCCTCAGGTTGTGCCAGGGGAGGTTTAGATTGGATATTAGGAAAAATTTCTTCATGGAAAGGGCTGAAAGCATTGGAACAGGCTGCCCAGGGCAGTGATGGAATCACTGTCCCTGGAGGTATTTTAAAGATGTGCAGATGTGACACCTGGGGACTTGGTTTAGTGGTGGACTTGGCAGTGCTGGGTTAGTGGTTGGACTCAATGATCTTTGAAGTTTTTCCAACCTAAACAATTCCATGATTCATATCTGCCTAATGTAGAGGGAGGTGAAATTCCCCAGAACACAGTCCAGTGCCCAAATTATCTAATGTCTAAAAGGAGATACTGTGAATACTCTGCTCCCACTGGAAGAACAAAAGTAGAAAGGCTGAAGTCAGACAGCAGAAGAGAGGCTGGGCTGAGCTGAGCTGAGCTGAGCTGAGCTGAGCTGAGGTTCCAGTCTGGTCTCCAACCACCAAGCCCCACTGCTGCTCTGCCCGTGCAGCAGGACTAGGCAGCACAGAGGGACAGTGAAAGGACCAAGGACCCTGTCACTGCAGGCATCCATGCAGGCATTTTGTAAAGCAATAGGCAAGTTTTTAACATGAATGGAGAAATTTCACAGCTTGCATGCTTCCTAAATAATTTTGTTTGGTTTGTTCCTTCTTTATTAAAGATGTCTATTATATACCATTCATAAATGTACATAAACAAATATATAGCTCAAATTATCTTAGCTAGATGTGGTTGCAGTTACATATATATGTGCATATCTTTTTTTCTTTTTTCAAATTCCATAATGAATGGATATTGAAAGAAACCCAACTTCTTCAAAATCCAGCACCATTGCTTCATATGCCCTTGGGCCATTCTGATATAGTGGTCTAGCTCACTGAAACGTTTGAATTTTTACCCATATTCATTATTTGTCTGGAAAAACAGTTGAAATTAACCTTGCTAATTTTCTCCTAAAAATTCAACTCCTGCAGCATCTTACCTTACCATGGTATTTGCCAGGAGTTCAATTAGGGCTAGCATTTGTAAGTTATTTCCCAGGCAGCTGCTTTTTACTCAGACACCAGGAGACTGTGGGAGGGATGCTCAGCCAGCACAGTCTGTTCAAGATCTTGAAAAACCCTCTTCTCACCAGGGCCCCTTTTGGCCACCAAGGCCCAGAGCACACAGGTATTTGAGATCAGTGGGACTGCTGGGAAAGCCTGTGTCAGAAAGCTTGGGCTTCAGTCAGCTGCAGTTTGTCAGTGCTGCAGGTCGCTGGCTGTGTTCCCCCAGGCACAGCCCTGGCCATGGCTCATGCCAGAGCCAAGCTGATGGTGCTGCAGCCAGAGCCAAGCCCTGTGTGAACATGAGCCAGAGCACCACCTGCACTCAGTGGTGGCTCCAGCACCAACCCTCACCTGGGCCCATCTGCTGCTGCAGCAACCCAGCACTCACATCTCTTTCCTCCTGTATTAAGCAAGTAACCAGGCTGTCTCCCCTCCAGCTTGGCGTAATCCCCAGTGATCTCCCTGCTGCAGGGATGGCCTCCTGAAACTTGCTGGGGAGCACAAATGTTCTCTTTTCACTCCTCTTCTTTCCACATCCAACCAAATGCAGTGGCTCACAGTTAGCAAGGTGGGGATAAGGGATGAGGGGACAGACTAAGGGTGCTATGAGGTCCTCAGATGTTTTGATTGAAACTAAAGGGCTAGGGAAAGAGTGCAGAAAAATACTGCTGATATACATATGTATTTTGTTGGAAACTGGATATTTCCCATGCTGCCTAAAGTTACAACTCTTGTAGAGTCCATTTTGCTCTGTGTTCACATTACATTCTGCCTCTGGACCAATACACCAAAGTTGCTACTTTGGTGTAGCTCAGTTGATGCTCAGGTGAGCCTGAGCAACTGTTGTGCCTTGAACAATCATTTTGGTTCAGAGCGCTTAGATCTCAGGAGTCCAAGGTCATACAAGGGGCTGTGATGGAGCAGCAGAGCAAAGGTTCTGTCTCCGTGCACCAGGGCAGACAGAAGTATCAAAGCACATGGTCCTGATGCATGGAGACAGAATGACCCTGGAAAGAGAAAAGAGCCAAAGCTAGGTGAGAGCTGAAGGACAGATGGACTTAGGTTGCCTTAGCCCAGCTGCCTGACTCTGTGTTTGGTTGTGATGTTTTGGTTGTCTTCACTGTACTGGTAGGATTGGCATTTGCTTAGAATTGAGGATCTGAGCTGTCTGGGGACAGCAGTCTTCATTAGTTGCTCATTAGTGTTTGCACTGAGTTAGCACAGCTTGTGGAGACTTTCTGAGTTCCAGTGGGGTCAAAGGAAAAGCTTTTTTGCATTTAAGCAATTTTTCTGAATAGTTTGCTTTGTCATCTTGTTAGTTTGTGGCTACCTTGGCAGGGAGAGAATGTATTTTACGAAAAGGTCTGAGAAAATTCCTGACATTATGCATTCTTGGGAACTGTCAGTATTCAAAATCTGTGCTGCTCCAGCCCTTGTAAGAAATGTCTAGAAACAGATGGGAGGAAAGAGAGAGCAAGAGCAGAGAGGGAGGAAGATATATAAGGAAAACATGATGGCATAGTACAAAGGGGGGTTTTACCTGTTAGCATGGTGATCATGTGCATCACCACCCCAAAAAAAGGCAGTAAATCCTCTATTGTGCTGTACCAGATTCCTACATGCTCCTCTGCAAACCCCAAAGCAGGTGAGCTGGAGGAGCAGTGCCAGCCCCTGACAGGACTACAATTTTATTCCCTGTGTAAATACTACCTCTCTCTATCCAGCTCCTCCAGCAAGCTGTTGAGACAAGATGCTCTGAATAGCTTCCTGGAAATGCCTGCTGATGGGATCTGGGGGCTATGCCTATTCTAGCACACAAAGCAGGGTGGCAGACAGAGCATTGGCCTGTGATCATCCTGCTATTTAACTGAGTAGATGAGTAACACATTACCCAGCATGGATTTGACCCATGCCAAGCGGTACTTTCCTGGACAGCCCCCAAGCACAGTTTGTGTGATACACAGGCCAGGATCTGTTTCCAGAAGACAGAATAGAAGTAGTCACTCTGCCCAGAAGGAAGGGGGAAAGCAACTTCGACTACAGAAGTACAGTCCAGAGCTTGCCATTTCGCTTCAGGGAATGAAGCACAGATGGTCTACCTAATTCATTAACAATTATGTACCCAGGGACACCTCAAGCCAGATTGTAGACTTTTTTTGGTTTTGGTTAATATAAATCAAATGGCACAATTCTGACCAAAACAATAAAACCTAAACTCAGCATAAAGACATGAAAAAACTCCTCAAATATTCTAAAATACCTTTTTTATACTTAACAAGGTCCATCTTTTAAATCCCAGAGTTCAGAGCCAAAGGAGATTCTCCTGAGAAGCTGGACACTCCCAATGTGAGGACAACAAAAGACAATTTTCTGAGTCACCACATTTCTAGAAAGACAGCACTGAGCTTGGTCAACACTGAGACAAGGACAGGCAGGGAAGGTTACAAGCTCATGAGAGGAACAGTAAGACGAGGAATTTTTTTTTCACACAAAGGGAAAAAAAGCAATCAAAAGGAAACATTTGCAGATGCTGAAGAATTGTCTCAGGAAGTACATTAGTATGTTGATTGAAATATCAAGTGTCTAATAAATTGCACAGGAATATGCAGTTTTATGCATGGATTTTATTTCCACATACGGTTCAGATGTCCTACGGGGAAACTTAAACAAAATGTAAAACTACTAACAAATCCCTTTTGGTCTGGATTCACTTTGCTCTGCTTCATAGTAAATGCAACTGGCTGATTTTTGCATAAATGTGCATGTTGGTCTCTCATATGATTCTCATTGGCAATAAAACTGCCATCTTTAAGTTATGGCATTTTAAAGCAAATTTCTTTGAATTACCTCAATTCATGTAATTTTGGTAACTTAGTGGCCCCTGATGCATCTAAGGAGAAAGCAGAACTGAAGCATTATATATTGGTTTAAAGTCTTGCAATTGTGAAAGCTTCTGCCATCCCTAGCCTGTGTGTGCTACCTTGTCCTCATGGCCTCTGTAAACTCAAAATGATTTAGTTTAGTTAATATTTTCTGGATAATATTTCCAGTTACAAGCATCAATCCTAAGTTGATCCCAATGGTAACTACACATTAACTTAAGAAAAAAACTTCTTTCAATGTTCTATCATGCATATGAGCTGTACTGCCTCATGCCTGATATGAAGGGTTTTCTATACCTCTATATTTGATCCCTTTTCCATAATAGCAGCAATGGTGGGAGAATAGCCTGTGGCACAGCCTCCCCTTTCCTATGTGGCATTTATCATTCACTGCACCCAACTGTGCATATGGTGGGGCTCTGTGTCCCCTGGTCCCCAGGGTAGGTTTGCCACCAGCCCTCAGGGTCCAGCTAAGAAACTGAAAAAATTAGACTGTACTAAGACCTGTGTCACTAAGACTAAACTGCAGTGTCTTTTCAGCGGGGTTTTTTTTGTTTGTTTGTTTGGTTTTTTTTGTTGTTGTTGTTTGTTTTTTTTTATTTTATTTTATTTTTGGAAATCACTAATATTTCTAAACATTTATAATATTGAAGGGGTATTTTAAAAGATAACTAGACTCTGCCATGCAAAGTCAAACATATTAAATTGCACACTACTTAATAGAAACACTATTTTTGTTTGAGATACCCTCTGCCAGTCTATCAGCCATCAATGATTATGCAAGTATCCTTTCAAATGTAATATTCTGGCTTTTCGTATGCAAACAACATCATACACTACAATATATCACAAACTATCAGCAACAACTAGTGCTTGCACAACACTAAAATCTGATCCCCTTTACCTATGAGGCAAATTCTTTCTAGACAGTGAAATCAGTAATGTCACTGAGTTGTCTATCAAAAAGTACAAGACTTGGGGATAAAACCATATTACATGTGAACAAAGATATGTCAGTCAGTGCAGATGCAAGTGGTTATGATCACTTACTTGCTATAGGCTAACAGCTACAGTGTTCACCAGCAGTACATGCACTTGCTTCTTCAAGAACACCACTTTCCTAAACCTGAAAAAAAAATCAGGCAAAAGCAAGTAGGAGACAGTCTTTTGACACCAGCTTCAGGATAGTGATGAGCAATGAATGTATGTGTGGTAGCACTAAAGTAAGTTCAGCTTTGCCTTTTGGCATTTGCCCTTCTTGGGTGAGTTTTCACACCAGAGATCCAAACCAAGGTGACTATGCTGCCATAGCCCATGGTAGCCAGCCATCCCTGTGAGACTGCAGAGTGATGCCTGCTGTAGCCCTGGCAGGTCAGGACAGTGGGCTGCCCATGCCATTGTGGTGTTATTTCCAAGGGGAAGGGTCTCCAAACACACAGGCACTGTCTGCTTTTAAGAACAGTTACGAGCAGCTATTAAGTTCATATCACCTGGACGTCTCCTCCCCTTTCATATGGGGCTGGAGGAAGGAGACAGGTTCTCCAGGGAATCATTTCAGATCTTATCCCTCTTCACCTCTCCAGCAGCAGCAGGAGCTCCACACCACATTAAGTCTGTCTGTCCCGCTGCAAAGCCTTGAGGAAACTCAACACTGCAACCACAGGGACAGAGCTGAGCACAGCCAATGAACCCAAAAGGCACCAACTTAGGGAGGCCTGTACTCTGGTGGATATTCTCTCTATGTCAGGTTGAGAGAAAGCAAATTCTGCAGAAACTGGAGCAGCAACTTCTAATCATCCATATCTGTGCCAAGACACGTCAGGTCCTCAGAGGAGAAATGCCTCCCTTCATTAAACTATGAAGAAATACTACTAAATCCAAAATGATTCTGGTAGTAATGGGCAGAAATAAAGAAATGTGGAAATACAAGTAGTTACTAAGGATAGAAGAGACAACACTTATCATCCAGGGTAAGGCTAACCAGGAGGAGTTATTAACATACATCAGGAGCAAATGAAATTAAATTCTGTTAACAGCTTGGACCTGCTATAAGACAAGATTGGCAAGATTATTTATCACAAAGTACAAAAGGCAGAAGAACTCAAGCAGTGGTTCCCCCAGGTGCTGAGAAGCTGAGATACCAACAGCCAGAGTCAGCCACTGGGGGCTGGCACAGCAGAGAGAACACCTCCCCACACATCCTGCTTAGAAAATTTGGACTTTGCAAGACTATATAAGTTGCTTCTACAAGAAATAACAATTGTGGTCAAGAAGCCCTCTGAATTATTATTGTTAATAAATCCTAGAATGATCAAAAAACCCCCAACCTGCAAGGATACAAACAAGCTTAGATTGACATTGGTCTCTAATGAAATCCAGGAAAGGCTGGCAGGGAAAACAATCAGCAAGGAGTCAAAAGAACAAGTGATTCAATCAATATTGTTGGGGTTTTTTAAATTTTTATAATCTACCTCAAAAGTTTTGTGACATTACAAATTTGATTCAGTTACCCAACTTTTATAAGTCATTAGAGCAAGTTCTTCATAATATTCTCAGAAAAATTAGCTGTACAAGAAAATCAATACAGACTCATTTTAAAATGATCAAGGATTGCTCAGTTGGTAGATCTCAGTGAGGCATTTGCAATGGCTAGAAATATTTTGAGCAGAAGCCTCCAGGGAGCTGCTCTTGTCCCATTCAACGATCTTGAAGAAAATATTAAATCATTGCTGATAGAATTTGTAGCAAATAAAAAGAAAATAATGAAGAGAGAAGAGATGATGGGCACAGATCAGGGTCACTTGGAAAGGGGGTTTCATTTGAATGCATGTTTCAACACAAACAAATGTAAGGTCATTTTTCAGGAGAAAACAAATCCCATTTACAAAGGGGGACAGAGAATATCAGAGGAAGCAGTGACTTTTAGAAGGATTTAGTAGCTGTAAAATATAAGAAAAATAACATAATAGCTGAAATAGCAAATAATTTCGATGACAGAGAAATGCCAAGGAGTAAGGAAATGCCATTGTTTTGTTCTACATAGTGCATGTTACTTTAAAACACAAAACTGACCATGAGCACCAATGGAGCTGCCACTTCTGTTTCTCAGGTGGCCAGTCTGTTTCTAATTTCTGCTTTTTTCCCTCCTGGTACTGTGTCCCAGTGGCGAGAGCCAGCCAGGCCTAGCACCTGAAACAGTGAGCAGGATAACTGAGAGCAGTGAGCACTGGTTATTCCTGTCCTCAGGTCCAGGGATGCTGCAGGTGTGGAGATCAGGGGTTTACACTGATATATTGGGGAAATATAGAACTTGGGGAAGAATGCTCTAATTTGAGAAGTATCTCCTGGTGAAAAGGTCTAAAGTTTTAGTCTATTTTGCTTACCCAAGAAAAGGATAAAAGGTTATTTTATTACAGTGTAACAAAATTTAAATGCTTTATCTGATAGAAAAAGACACACCATTCAGTGATTGGAAACCAGAGCCAGATAAACTCAGCCCAGAAACTCTTCCTTTCCAACAAAGAGAATAAATAATAATTGGTCCTTCACCTGAAGCTTTTAAAACATGAAAGAATGTATCATAAAACCATGTGCTATGGTTCAAAAAAAAGTTAAGGCTGGAAACCAAAATAATTTCCCAATGTGTCAAGGGACTCAGTTGATCACATAAGGCCCTTCTACACTTACTTTATTATTTTGATATTTTTTTCCAGGCCTTGGAACTCCCTGGGAAATCTGCTACTAATCCACCCTGGTATTTGTTCTCCTTTTCCGAAACCATGGTATGACATGGAAAAAATGTAAATACAAATGATATACACTTTGTGCTTAGGCAGGTTTTCAATCCTGAATTTTCAAACCTACATTGATTGCTCAAAGAACTTCTACTGAATTTAGGAATCTTTTCTAAAAATACAGAAATGACTACTTGTACTAGCATTCTGTAGTCTAGCCATGAATTAGCTATAACTATAAAGATTTCTGCATCTTCTAACATTATCATTTTTTAACATTGTAAAACCTCATTTTAAGAGTCCAACACACAGTGGTTTCAAGTTACTCCTAAATTGTAGAGTGACTGTATTATAACTAGACTTTGCCTGTACATCCCTGAGCACATCAGTTCTACAAGTTGGGGATTGTGTCTTAAGTCACAGGCTGTGGCTGATTCACTTTCTGATCACCTAGTGTATTTTTACACCCTGGATACACTTAGTTGAGTTTATGCTGTAATAAGAGTACCATGTCCTAACCAGAGCATATCAATCAGCAGTTGTAGATAACATAGAACTATAATAATTTTATTGTAATTGCTGTGTGATTATTATGTAATTCGTCTGATTACAAAATAAAACATATTTGCTTTGACATTAAAGTTTTAGCTATATTTACCTATCTCTAATAGATTTTAGCTGTAAGGTAGTGGCTAAAGTAGAACTGATTTTTTTCAGAAATAATCCTGATTCCCAATCACCCATTTGAAAGGAAGAATCCTTTTGCTCCATGATCAGCAGTCAGCTTATTTTCTGTGATCCAGGAGACACATTACATGGTCAGGACTACTAAGAACATGTGCACCATTGTTCTCAGTGTGGTCAGGATTCACCCTAGGCAGAAAAGATTCTTAGTCAGATAAAACTCCCCTTTGGTGCAAAAAAAAAAAAAAAA
>VXBB01006189.1:791392-841865 GCA_013399915.1 Illadopsis cleaveri
AAAAAAAAAAAAGGCTGCAGAAATACAGGAGTCTCTTTGGGGGTTTTTGTAAGGGATGGCATGGAAGAAAATTTCAGAGAAAATGTGATGTTTTCTATGGTAAGCCTCCAATACTTTTTATTTGGCTGTTGAGTTGGCATCTCCCTGGTACTGGCTGAGATGACTGAAAGGCTGAGGGCTGATCTGATACCATGTCCATCCAGAAGCTCTTGTATTGAGGATAAATGCATCAAACCAACAGAGCACATTTGTTGCAATATACACCACAGAGGACTACTGGTGCTTCAGCAATGGATTGGCTGCCCTTACATTGTGAGAACATCCATTTGTAGTGACTCAAAACTCTAAGTTCTTCTGTAATTAAATAAGTAAAAATTATTTTAGAAAATGGCATTGAGTCAGCTTCTCCTCTTCCCCATCTCACATCACTATCACAATTTATTCCCTTTCACTTTTCCCATTCTAAACATCTTATCTTGCTTGTCATAAATACAGTTTATATAAGAATCAGTACATTTCAAGCAGAAGTATCATGGAGAATAATTTCTGTAGGCCCTAAACTACAGACTCATGCTGACATTAGTTACCTCCTTCAAGACTTACGTGTTTTCTTTCATAGATAAATTCACACAATAACAGCTCAAAGTCCTCTTGCAGATTAGATTTTGTAAATAGTTCCTTCCCTTTTTAAAAATTATGTATTTTTTCCCATTTACCTCTGGCTTGGCTCCAGGGGTTGTTTTGAAGTAAAATACAAGACCTTCTATTTCCTTTGGATGCAGTGTTCCAACAAGGATTTGGAAACCTCTAAACCACTCAGTAGCTGAGCACATGGCATGGTATGGAAAGGGACTTTCTTTCAGCCTCTTGGACCAGTTGGGAGCCCATGCAAGGAGTCACATAAAAGAAATTATCCTGATAGAGCAGCAGCAGCCAGGCAGAGGCCCAAGCAGAGACTCAACCCCACAGATGTGGAGGGAGAGCAGCAGGCACGGGTTTTGTCACAGAAGAAAGTACTAATTCCATTCCATGGCTTCCAATTGGAAATAGACCCTGACTTATTCTTTTATAAGGTCACTTGCATGATAGAAAAATTCTTGGAAGGGGAATTCAGTTCCAGTTACAACACTGCATTTCAGGTTTGTAATTTAGAGAACGGTCATAATTCCCACGAGAGCCCAGACCTATGGAGGTCTCATCAGCAATGCCACTGGAGACTAGGGTTTATCGCAGCTGGCCTGCCAAGATGCATCCACGTAATGTGAGCAGAGGCAGAAGATGTCTACTGTCTGTGACATGAGACTAGTCTCCTTGTTAAAATCACAGAGTTGTGGAAAGGTTTGACTTGGAAGAACCCTTAAAGATCACCTAGTCTCAAACCTCTGTCAATCATGTTAGCACAATTTGCCCTTAGGGAAGCCATGTTGGCTGTCACCAATCACTTTTGTATTTTCCATTTGTCTTAGCACAGTTTTCAGGAGGATCTGCACTATGATCTTGCTGGGCATAGAGGTGAGCCTCACTGTTATGTAGTTCCTCAGGTCCTCATTTATCCTCTTTGTAAAAATGGGGATTGTGTTTCCCCTTTTCCTGTCAGTGGGAACTTCACCAGACTGCCAAAAGTTCTCAAATATGATGATTAGTGGCTTAGCCAATTCATCTGCCAGTTCCCTTAGGACACACAAAAGTATCTCATCAGGTCCCATGGACATGTGCACCTTCAGGTTTCTTAGATGGTCTCAGACCTGATTTTCCCCTGCGATGGGTGATTCTTCATTCTCCCAGTGCCTTTGCCTTCTATGACTTAGCAGTGTGGCTGGAACACTTACCAGTGAAATCTGAGGAAAAAGTCATTGAGTACCTCAGCCTTCTCCATGTCCTTGGTTACCAGGTCTTCCATTTCCTTCCAGAGAGACACCATATTTTCCATGGTCGTTCTTTAATTCTAACGTACATATAGAAGCTTTTCTTGTCAGCCTTGATGTCCCCAGCCATATTTGATTCTACACAAGCTTTTAGCTTTCCAAACCCAATCATTGTCCACATAGACAATGTCTCTGTATTATGTCCAGGTTCCCTGTCCTTGCTTCCACCTCTGGAGGCTTCCGTTTTGTGCTTGGGTATGTAGAGGATCTCATTGCCCACCCATGCAGGCCTCCTGACATTTTTGCCTGATTTCCTCTTTGCTAGGATGCATTGCTTCTGAGCTTGGAGGAGGTGATCCTTGAATACTCCAAACCTAAATTTTGATTTTCCTACTTGAGGAGCTGGGCACAATTTAATGCTTTCATCCTCCCAGTTTGTCCACAGAAATCTCTACACAAACATCATGAAAGGGCACTCTAGTAAATTCCTAAATCCAGTTCAAAAGTGACGCTGAAAGCAATAACTAAAAAGCTGTTCCATAACAGCAACTATCTTTTATCCAGATTATTCAGCAGTAAGTGTTATTTATAGTAAAGCTCCTGATTTATTTGTAATGTTTATACAAAATGTCAGAACAAATTTCTTACATCCAATACAAACTCTGCTTTACAATTCCATCCATTTTGTTAGGGTTTTAATACTGGTCCTAATTTGCATCTTTATGTTAAAACATGAAAATAGAACTGCTTTTCTTGAACACCTTCATTTTTCATTAACTTCAATAGAAATGCCTCATGTTAAAGGAATGCTAGATCAGAAAGCGGTGGCTACAGTAAGAGCAAACTGAAAAATGGCATGCCAAAGGGGACAGTGTCCTCCAGTGCTTTACAAGGAATATCCCTTTTAAATCAGGAAATACTGTGCATAAACCTTAGCAAACATTATGAGCTTCATTTAAGATCCCTTAGCTACAGTTTTCTATGGGTCCCATGCTAATTTCAAGAAACATATTACAGTCCCAGAGTGAGCTGAAAAGGATCCCTTCATTACCTACAACCTTCAGACAAAATGGCTGAAGTCAGTTTAAAGAAAAGGGCATTCACTTACAGCAATTAGCTTTTAAGAGCAAAACCCTGTTTTGGTTAACGTGACAAATCAAGGGAAATTTAGTGTACATGTATAAATTATTCTAACAGTGGTATTTTAAAGATCGAACAGAGAATACATCAACATATCTCTTTAGAATAAATGCTTCTAAATTTAAGCTTTAAAACATTTATGAGTATACACGGAAGTTTTCCGCTTCTACAGATGATATTCACCATCATTTCCTTTTGATCCATCCTCAATATTTGCCCCATCAGCCGTACGTACAAATGGCAGTGTTTTTCCCCAGAGCAGTTAGAAAAATTGCAATGACATTGCATATGACCTGGTTTCAGGAATATCAAATAGATTAAAGTAACAAAACAAAAGCCTAAAACAACAGAAAAACTGATCACACTGTAATTAGTTTTATAAACCAAAGGTGTTTCTTTTAGTTCCAGCACAACATCTTACTAGTCATTTCTTTCTCCTTTTGTTAAAGAAGTTACATTCCTTAGCTAAAAATTTGCATTTTATTCCTGATTACATTATGTATTCTCACTGAGAAAGTGCACAGGACACAAGTATTTAAATATGCAAATCAGACAAGACTGCAACACTGCCAATTTTCCAGTCTATTTTTTCACCAGTTCACCAGAGGTTCACATATTGCTTCCCAACCATTAATAGGAGTTATTTGCCACGTGCATTCATCCACCCATTGTGGAAAACTGTAAGGCACTTGGTTGGTTGGTTGGTTGTATTTACAATGTAAGACCATGTTTCTGCACCAGTGATTTCCGTGGATCCATTGTTACCGATGTGAGCAGAAGCTCCCATGATGGAGGATGTCTCCTCTTCTTTAGAAAGGGTGGCAAATCCATTTCAGATATGCCCAGGTGGGAAATGGTATGCTGATTAACCAAACATCTGATACTGGTTTTAATAAATATTTTAGTACTCTTCCTATATATTGCCATGAAGATGCTTTAAATGTGAGTTTAAAGTAATAAAAACATAAAAGTCAGTAATATGTGTAGAACAATACAGACCCATGATTGAAACATACATCATGCAGTACCAAACAGGAGATATTTCTGTGCCAGTTAGTCAGTTAAAAACACAGAACCACATAGATGGAGACAAAAGCAGGGATAGCAAGTGACCTTTTAGATGACACAAAGCCTGAAAATTGTCTGATGCAAAGACAAATAAAGGCAAAACATCAGTGTAAAAACATTTGTTATGTCAAGTCTGCACAGTAACATCAAGATCTGGCTCAGAAACAGCTGAGCTCTCACTGTTGACTTAGTGGCTTTGAGATAATTTACTCTAGAAATGCCCGTGTTTAAAGATCCAGCTCATTCTCAAGCAGCAGGAAACAGGTGGGCTGACATGGTGGGGGGAGGTCATGGAGATCTCTAGTCTCATATTTACAAGAGATTATTCAAAATACAGAAGAGGAAAATTCTGGATATCAAGTGTCCTTGTCTGTCTATCATGAATTGTCTTTATTTGCATAATTTACTGTGTTAATATTTATACCCTTGTGTGAAAATCCAAAAGGTAGCATATTAATGTATTTTTCACAAGCTGTACTTTTTTACCAGGGAAACTGGAAAATTTTAATCCAAGTGTGTAATAAACTTACATTTTTTTTACAACTCATATTCCTCTTAAATAACCGTAAAACCTTTTACAGAGGCCATGTTCCACTAAAATTGCAGATTTATGCTTTGATTTAAAAGCAAGCGAACAAGAATTTATGTTTTTCATTGAAAGAGGAAAATACTATATTACTGTTTTAACTCTCCTTTTGCTGTACTATCTAAAGCAACAGAGATGATATATAGAGTAATTTGGGAGGAAAAAACTCTTCAAAATATATCTCAAGAAAGCACAGTGAAATAACACACCATGGGAGGAAGATGAATCCTCAGCCAGACATCCCCAAGTTTTCTCAAAATGACATCACAGACTGAACCCACAAGGACGAGGGCTGGAAGGAACACTCTGTAAGGCAGGGTGTGTCTCTGTTACTACAAAATAATGTGACTGTTTGGTGGGATTAGGCTATTTCGTGAGTGTTCATGGGCATTAGCACAAATCCTGGTGTCTGTGCTCTCTTATGCATAGAGTCTTGGCCCAGAGCAGCCAGCTTGGTGCTTGGGGAAGTGTTCATACAAGGCTCTTCCAGGTACTATGGGGTTTGCAATGCTGCGTTGTCCTGGGGTGTTTAAGCAAGCAGCCTCAGCATGGCCAGGAAGGAGGGGTCTGGGAACAGCTTTTGAAGGGATGTAATTTCTATTGGCATGTTCATTTGGCTTCTGTTTAAAACAATGGACTTAAGGAATATGTCATCATAATGCTTAAATGACTAATTAAATTAAACCTAGGGTAGTTCATAATAGTAATCTAATCAGAAGCACATGTTTAGAGGTCAAAAACTTCTATCATCTTATCTATTGTCAGCATTTAATACAAATAAGCTCCCAAATAAGGCACAGGTGATGGTTAATTTATCCCCAAGGAAAACATTAAAAAACATACATGAAGTGTATCTTCATGAATGAAGGGGGAAAAAAATTGAAAACAGAAAAAAACCAAAAATATTATTGAATCAGAAGGAGCAAGTAAATAATTTAGACCTGAAGAAATCTAGAGCTGTATAGATATAAGCCTGATGTGCAGAGCAAGAATCAAGCTCGGGTAGAGGGTAACAGTTACGTGAAAGGCACTCTGTTCAGCCCTTCACTCTGACTTGTGGCAAACAACTGGCTGCAGCTCCCCAGGAACACGGGACTCCCACAGACAGCAGGTGTTCAAATATGAGCCATGAAAATCCTGCTAAGGAGTACTGTCCTACAGAATCCCTGAAATGTGGAGTTCAGAAGGATTTCCAGTGGATCACAGAGAGGATGGTGACATTTCATCTCTAGCAAGAGTCAAGTTGCTGTACCTGGGAATCCCTCCACGGGTACCCCTCCCCTCCTCCTCCGAGGCTTCTGGCAAGTACTACAGGCAGGGATTTAATCACATCATTTGGGCCATTAAAAAAAAAAAAAGAAAAAAAAGAGGTGTTAATCATCTGTTTCTCTAGATAGTGATTGGAATTGGTAGCTTCGGGAGAAACCCCTCTCCTGACAACCCTGTTATACGACATGACAAGGTACCTGCTGGAGTTTCCTTCTTGATCTCTCCTCTCTCTTCTCAGATCATTGTGGGAGTCTAGGTGAACAGCTTGTGTAAGAGGCCTTATTTTTAGATGAAAAAGTTATATGAAACGAAACCTACTTTCAGCTTTTCCTTTCATTTCTGGAAACTACCACTATGTCAGATTAAGACTGGCAGCTTCCCCTCCTGGAAATGCACAGTGAAGGACTGCCTTTACTGAATCACGCTTGATTTGATGTTTCTTGTGTTTCTGTGTTTGAAATAATTTCTTATGTATAATTATATACTTAAACAGTATTTATGTGCATAAAACAACTACACAGTTTTCCTGTTTTCCAAAAGAAATTGGCTTGCTCTAGGAACATTTTGCCTTACCACTGTGTTTTTGGACTAGATATTTCTACTTAGGATACAAGGAAGGGTAAGAGAGTATTAATTGTGCTTTTAAATGAATTGTACAAAATGGTCTCACATGAGGTCACACATTTATGCAGACAAAAAATGTGTACACACTGTACAGAAGTGTAATTATATTGAACCCACACATGTGTAATAAAAAAAATTGGAAATTGACACTGCTTTAATAATGTGCCAAACAATAAATGATGTTTTTTAAATTCAAATTCACAGTAAATCTTCTGAGTTCTAAACAATCTGTCTACTGCCATGACACTAGTGCCTCATTCATCTGCTTCCTGACAAAAATCTGCCTCTGTCAGATTTTGAGTGAGTGTAACATTTAAAAAGAAGTTCAATGATAGCCAAATCCTGCGGCACTCGTACCGCTAAATCCTGACCGCAAATTGCAAGCGGTTACAGACAGTGAGAGTGTGGTCTCCTGCCTTTGTTAAACCCTCCATTTCAGGGTTTAACAGCACAGTTCTGGAGACTGCAAGGAATAGTCCTGCCTTAATATGACTCATTCGATTTTTTGTAGTGTATGTGTGTTTCCCACTTAATAACTCAACGTGATAGAGTATACAGCTCCATGACCTCCAACAAAATTGCGAGGACTTAAAGGAGAATGGAGCTTAGGCTGTAATAGTGGTTGTGTAAAAGCCTTTGTGAATTAGGCTGAAAAGAGCCTCAGAGTGATGTAAATTTAACAGCTTTTAGGATTTTACTCACTACAGATCTTCAGCAGTCTTGTTTCCCATGCAGCCAGGGGAGGCTCACAGCACTTCCAGGCTGGGCTGCCACAGTGCCTTAAAGATAGGTGGCAGGTCTTAAAATGCTGCCAGATTGTTTAAGAGGTAAAATGTCCCAGATCCTTAATTTTTCTGCACATGGTCATCTGAATTATGGCTCTTGACAGGAGGTAGACCCTTGTAGATGCCAGAAACAGCCTTTTCCTTCTGTAGTGGGATGGTGATGGAGCATTTACACCAGGATTTGCTCAGTTGGCACAAGCCTCGTACAAGGTGATGTTTCCCAAACCCAACAGGCTCCAGCACATACATGGCAGGGAGTGTGACATCTTTAAGGACCCAGAAATAGGACTCGCCCCATGTCCCGTTGCTCTGGAGGAAAATTAAGTGCAGTTGCTGGCACTCAGCCCACTAACCTTCATCAGAGCTGTCAGGTTTAAATGTGCTTCCAGGGCCCAAAGTCAGGAAAGATGGTTTCATCCCAGCCCTGTGGGAATGGGTGTGTGCCTACTTCTCCACAGCTAATAAACATCGAGAGGCTGCTTGCAGGAGGAGGCTCTTTCTTTAGAGAGATTTGAGGCCAACCTTGTGCAGCTGGGAGAGAGCAACAGATGCTTTTTCCTGTGAATTGAAAGGAAATGTCTCCTTTTTATGCCAGGAAAGGGATAAAAGTGCTCTATACTAGTATGGCAATACTGAGGATGTTATCCTGGTGGACTGGAGGCAAAACCTGCGGGCACATGGCATTCTAAGCTGAGACCCATGTGCTTTGCATCCTTGCATGTACCCAGCATTTGGTCCTAGAGCATGCAGGAGCTGAGAAGAGTCCCCTCTGTGCTGATATGTGGTGGCTTCAAAGAAGCCTTGTGTAGAAAGTACTGGATGTTTGTGGTCAAGGTAAGTGAAATTGGAGGTGCTACTTTAATCAATTTGGTAAGTTCTGATCAGCAGAACTCACCGTCATGAGCAAATCCCTTCTACCACACAACTTAACGTGGTTGACAAGACGTCAGGTCTGTCAAATATGCCAATTATCATTTTTTATTTAAAACACCTTCATACCAGGCTATGCAAATATTTATAGGAATTGAACATCTCTCTGTGAGCCTTCAAGGTGCTTCATCACAGAGCCAACTCAATGGCCTTTGTGCAAAGTAATTGAGGAGTAATGCCATCAGGTATAACCAGCCTCAACCATCTCATCTTTGGTTTAGGGGTGCTTTTCCAGAATTGGCTCCAAGTCCTGTTCTGTTAGGTTTGGTCCCCCCCCAACAATTTCATCCAATGATTAATAGAAAAGTCCAATGAAACTTCTCCTGGGTGCAACCCATAGTCCAGAGTCCCCACTTTGCTGGGGTAAGAGAGTGGCTGTTGCTTGTAATCTTGTTCTTAGACCATTAATTTTTCCTTTTGCAATTGCACAATTTCAACTGGCAGACATAAAGGAACCTATAAATCTATCTTTCCCTGTCTCCAACCTTTTTTGCCCATTCATCTTAACTATGCCATAATGAGTAGCACTGTCTCTTAAATATCAGGAGCAATGGGTTTAAAACTTCCTTACACTAAAGCAGGCATCAATCCCCATTTTCGAGTCCTTGACCAAGATGTTCAGGCTACCATGTAAAAGATGATTTGCAGAGGATGCTACAATTTTGGAGGAAGCCACAATTACTACTATGCTTTGTGGTGTCAGTTCTTACACTGCCAGTCAGCACTGATATTATAAATTGCTCCAATTATTGAGAATGAAGAATATTTTACATGAGTCTAATACAAAGGGAGATGTATCCTATTCAGGCTGAAATACAGATTTTTCTATAGTGAACCAAGCTGCCAAGTTTGATACAGCAGACACTTCAAGAGTACATAAAATTCTAAAAAACAGAGTTATAGGACAGCTTTTTCCAGACCCCTAGTCTGGAAGTATGAGGTTTCAGGCTTCCCTTCACCCACACCAATCTTTTAAGGAGCTTACTGTTTTAAATTTATTCATTTTGCTTCTTGGTATAAATACCTGCTCTCTGTAACCTGAATGTTCACATCCTCCATGACTTCCTGTGGTACTGGATTTCACAGATCATTATGAAAAAAGACATTTCCTTTGTGCTCAGACTCTTTCAGTTTAAAATGTCTACAATAAATCATAAAATGTCCCAAGTTGAAAGGCACCCACATGATCATCAAAGTCCGACTCCTGGTCCTGCGCAGGACAACTCCAAGAATCACACTGTGTACCTGAGAGCATTTCACCTCACATAATATTTGTATATGTTGCCTGGTATGCACAAAATTTCTCAGTGGAGGTGGAAAGCATGGAAAATCCAATGACAAATACACTTTGAAAGTCAAGATTGCTTGAAACTGATAGATTTCCTACCACAACTACTGTTATGTCAGCAGCCATACCTTCTGCCAGCCTTAATTTGTCTCAATCTATTGATGGTCCCGTGTGGAATGTTCCTGCATCACTCCTCTACAGTTACAGAAAGAGGAAGGATCACTTCCACCTGTGGCTGCAACCAAGACAGCCTTGCTGAAACCAATGGCATGACCTGCCATCTGAAGCCATTAATGTAACATTACAGCTATAAAGCCTGGGCCAGCTCTGGCTTGCAGGCAGATATACATGCCAAAGGATTTAATTAACATCAATAACACTGGACTGACCGAAAAGGCCCCGGCAGAACCACTCTCCTTGCTCACAGCTGAGACACAAGCTTGCCTTGTGCATGCACTTGTGTTTGCTTAGGCCACTTTGGTCTTCAGATGTACTCCAGGCAAAGTAGTCAGAGCTGAAGACACATAGCTCTCTTATTATTCTCCCTCTTTTAATAGGCTAATGATCTGGACTGATTTTCCCCTCCTAGGGGGAAGGTCTTTGCTTCTGGCTGATGGTCCATGTGCTATCCATTTCCCTTTCTGCTGGGAGGTTTCACAAAACCACTCAAAACCCTCCATCCCTGCTTTGGCTTTCTTTCTTGGGAAGAGGATCTATGTTGAGTCAGTGGAAGCTATGAGTTACAGTCTGGAGCTCATCCAGGGATGGGTGTTAAGAGCTTGCTGCATTTCAAAGCTTTTTTGAAAGAGTCTTCACACACGCCCCTTGTAAAGCAAATGTCCATTTTTTACCTCTCAGCCTGGGATTGCTGAAGTGATACTGAATAACTTCAGGCAATGTTGGGGGTCAAATTCAGGCAAATGTTGCAGTAGATACAAGAATTGCATGAGCTTCAGCCATGCCTCTGAAATGGGATAATCCCTTTTCTGTATTATCACAGAGGAGCTCTAAAGATAACTGTGCTGATATTTGTGAAGAGATCCAACTTCCCAGCAATCTGTGCTTCAGAGGAACACACGAGGCAAAACTGATTACCTCCATTTCACACAGCTCAATGCTTAGTCAGAGTGACACAGGACCCCTGCATGGAAGAGCTGGAAAAAAAGGACTGCTGAATAGCTGCCCATCACAGAGCATCCTATGCAACAACTGAAGCAGGAGCTGAATGTGGAAAACACCATATGTGATCATGTAATTAACAAATGTATCATAATTCCTCAGCATAAGGGAGCTAAATTAAGCCACGGATGTATAACCTAACTTGCATGTAAGGTCTTCATAAAGACTGTATCCCTTTTATTGTTATCAGTGGATGCTCCAGGCAATAAACAACCCTGCAGTAATTCTTTCTTACTTGGGCACACAGCCGCTAAATTCAGCATTTATTAGTGGCGTCTGAGAGGGAGGCTGGCACTACTGCTGAGAGACTGTACAAGGAATAGTTGCAGTATTTCACCTACCTCTATGTAAAAATGGATAGGAAAAATTTAACACTTAAAAATTGCTGTGCTTGGGGAAGAATCTGTAGCACTCTACACAGCACCTGAATAATCAGAATATAGGATAGTTTTGAACAGAATAACTCTGTGGACTGAATGAAGGCTGCTTCTACATATTTACCTACTATGACTCTCAGTTTAGATGGTCATAATTGCTTGTTTGTTAATGGCATTATGGAGCTGATTTAATGGTGTGTGCAATATAGCTTAATGCTCAATAAAGGTGCTTCAATATTTCAGGCTCAGGGAGACTACTGAGTGCAAAAGATATATGTGAAAAGGGAAAGAATGATGCACCCATTTTTCATTTCCATTATGGATGGACCTGATAACAGTCACCCTACTTCACAGTCTGCTTAGGAAGAAATGATTTACATTTCTGCTTTGCAGCATGTGCCTTCCCTGGGTGAATGCCATAAAGGGTATCGTCCCGCTCACTGCTCCTTGAAGACCAGATTCCTCACTCTGAGCCGTGACAGGTCTGTGGTCCACCAAGATAAAGCTTAATAATGTGGAAATTTCATGTGACAGTAAGGGGTGTTGAAAGGAGGACACCCCCCATGCACTGAAGGATGCTGCAATGCCATCACACAATCTGAGCTGATTCATATTTGTATTTCCTATAGAAGCATTTAAATGTACACAGCCTTCAGATACCAAATAAATACGATGCCTGCATCTGTGTCTTTGCAGAGAATACATTTTTACCAGTTGTGGGGTGGTTGTCCTAAGCAGAAGGATGGCCTGAGAGCCTGATCTAGATCACATTCTTCCCAGTCAGGTGCTGGGTTCATCACCCTTCCCACCGAGCCTTCTCTTGTTAACTACAGACAAAAAGCATTGGCTTAGAGTAGTCACATTTTTCACTCCATTCTCAGAGATAGGACTACAAGGAGCACAGGTGGGTCCCATTTTGCCATCTGTAAGTGGAGAAGGTAATTTGTTGCCTCCCGCTGGTGCTGGGGGGTTCTGTTTGTTGCCATTTTGTGCTTTGTATGCAGAAGGTAATACACAAGTGCATGTTTGATACAGATATTTGCCAGAGGCTTACAAAGTTTCCCATATGGCATCTCCACGCAGTGCTCATGAGCTCAGATTTTCTCTGCACGGAACTGAGGCAATAAAACAGTGTTTCTGTCAAACTGGCAGCCTCCAGAAACCAAAATTAATGCCTCAGAAACATTTTAGGGAGTTCTCTTTAATTTGATTTTTTAAAGCATCTGAAAGTTTTCTGGACTTTCAAATTTGTGTTCTAATTCTTATCCTAAATGCCCTCTGCTCCAACCCTTTAGCTTCTTTTTCCCTTCAGAAAACAAGAAAAAACTTTAAAAGGTTGAACAGTTGTGCTTTAAAACATGTACTTTTGAAATAACATTCCCATTTAGAGTTGGAGTTGTTACTGTATGCTGAAAGTAAAGCTTTTTTTCACTTCGTGTGTTAACCTTGAACACACTAATGCAGACTTTTCACCTAAATGTAGACAAGGAATGTTTCTGCCCACTTTCTAGCTTTAGCAATTCCTGGTCTAAAGAGAACAGTGTGCAGGGGGGTGAACGGTTCCTAAGGACAGAATTTATCACCTGCCACCCTGCCTCATCCTCTCCATTGTCCTAATAACAAAAATCACTTGCTGATTTCAAGAGCCATACTAAATTTGAGCTAAACCATGTTTAATTATGACTGAGAGGGATAATTTTCAGTCAAGCTTAATGTCATGTTACATACTGGTACACAAAGTCCTTTTTTTGCTGAGGGAGATATAAGCACTCATGCTTTTAATAGATCATAAATTAATTAATTTGCTCTGATTAGCAAAATATATACATGGTGCTTCCCAAGGATGTTGCATATGGAGATGGAACATTATAGGTCACACTGAGCTGGGGTGACCTGCTTAAACTCAAGTCTGGTACCTGTGTCTGACCTGAAGGTTAACTGGTGCTTTGATTCACCTTCAGCACCCACCAAAAAAGCAATTTTAAATATAGTAGAAGAGAAAGCAAACATCATTTAAGAGAAGTGTGCAAAATGCTGTTTCTTGTTTTGCCTGTAGTCCTGAAAATGGGACAAAAGCATTTGAGACTAAACATTTTATCCCAAATGAAAGTTGGAAAACCAAACTAACCATTTTCATAAAGATATTTAATTCAAACCTAAACTGTACTTAGGAAAAAACACCAAAACAAATACATAATATTATCATTAAAGCTCACCCAATGAATCCACAAAATGTCTTGGCCATCTCCCCACTGTTGGCCAGTCTGTGCCTTCATGACTTCCAGATCTCAGTGACCCAAAATTTAAACAGGATTTTATCCCTCATATACCAACTCTGCAAAGTGGAAGAAGCATTTATCCCATTGACAGAAGGATTATCAAGACAGTGGATTGTTCAAGAGCACGAAGACAGCTTTAATTTGGAACGAGAACAAGAAGCTGTGTTAAAAAAAGGGGAATTGAGCCCAGCTATTCCCTTTCTTCCTTCTGTGCAGGTTGTAGCTGGGATAAGCCCCAAGCATGCTGCAGAGCCTGCTAGGAGGTTTCAGAAAGCTTCTCACTGTGGGGAACCTCCAGCTTGAGGGCTGAATCCTGTGTCCCCACACCCGAGGTGCCATGGCATGGCCATGCCTTCCCCAAGTGCCTGACTGTGACAGTCCCACTGCTGCCCCTTGGGGCCCCATTGCTTGTGAAATGCCAGCCAGGAGTAAATTGTGTACCCGAGGCCACAAGATAGCTTTGCATCTGACCTGGCAGTTGCACCTACATCTTGCAATGCCCAGTAAGACATCCCGCAGTTTCATATGGCTCCAGTTTGAGAAAGGAACTCCATATGGTTAAATGGATGTAAAAAATGGTAGAGATTTATGGATTCAGGATCTTATCCAGGCTGTTATGGTGATTTAGAGTTGGGTCAGAATCAAAACCTTTGATCGCATACAGAGATTAAGGTGGCATTTGAAATCTGGATCCACTTCTAAAATCTGCATCTGACTAATCTCTAGTTACAGACATGGCGTTTTATCATTTTATATCTATTCTAGGGGGACATTTTCATGCATGCCTTGTAGCAGACAGAGGAGGTGGGGATCTTGGTAATGCATACATAACTACATCTCTATTTCTCTAGCACATAGCGAGATGTAAATTTAACTTTATTCATTTGCTGCACTAGGAAACAATGCAGCTCCCTTGGCAACACATCAGCCACAGACAGGAGTTAGGTAGAAGAGAGATTCAAAGCCAGTCTCCTAACTGACTTTTTGAAGTCATAAGCCATTTGTAGCTATAGCAGTAATGGTAGTATAGATCGGTCTGGGGACAGTAGAGAAAAAAGACTCTAGCACCAATCTTTAAAAAAGTGAATGCTGGAACAGTTCAAACATTTTCTGAAGATTTTCAAGAAGAATAATTTCTTGTTTTGCTTTAGTAAACCACTCTGCTAGTCACACTGTTGAACAAAAAATTGCAAACTTTTAGTATTATAAAAGGTTGAGACTTCTGGTTTTTATAATATAATCTCTGTAACAGAATATTGTATTACCCTGGAAGAAAATACATTTGTTTAGTTGGGAAAAAGTGACCTCATTGAATATGATTCACTTATCTGTAGATTTAGGTGAACAGTTTTTTCTAAACTGATCAGGAGAACAAGGTGTTCAGCCAGCTCCAGGAAAAAAAATAAAGAAAAAGTTGTTTTCTGAAAAAAGGTAATGGCTGTTCCTTTTTGTGGAAAATGTGAAGTCTAACAGGTGTAAGGCAGAACAAAATGAACATGAAAGCAAGAACACATTTCCATATGCTATTTTGAGATCTCTGAGTGAGACTGAATCCATTTCCACACAGAGAAACAGCACACACACACAGAGTGGGATATTTCTGTTCTCCAACCAACTCATGAATCTGCCTGAGGGGATATAGAGATACCTAACTAGGCTTTGAATACCTGCAACACCAATATCAGGAGGTTGCATCAGGAGCTTGACATCCTCTGCAGGCAGCAGCACCAGTGTGCACTGTGGCAGAGCTCCCTCTTGGCTGCTCCCTCATCTCTGTGACCCAGGGGAGGTACCTCTGACCAGATTTCTTCCTCCTCTTGCTGCCACTTCATCTGTCTGCTGAAGCATCCATGTCCAAGGTCAGATTTAGGGCTCTTTTGGGTTGCATTGACATATTTCTCAGGTGTGCCACAGGATCCTGTTTATTGGCTTCCAACTCTGAGATACCTGACAAAATGATGGATGCAAATTTATGGAGGATACTGCATCATGGATCCTGAGACAGCTAAGAGACAAGAAACTTGTGGGTGAGTCAAACTCTAAGGATCCCAGTTCCCACAGTGAAAATCACTGCTGCAATGGAGGTACATGGTCCTTTTCACCTTGCATGGGGAGAGCCAGATATCCAGCAGGACACTGCTGAGAAGGGAGCTGTCATACCTAGCCAGGAGTAAATAACAGGAAAAGAATGGACTGCAAAGCTCACTAACTTCTAAAACTTCAATAACGGCAATTCTTAGCTGTACACCTCTTCCTGGAGCTAAATTTCTCAGCCAGGTCAGTCACAGCACAGTCACAGCTGTCCAAGGGAGACATTATCTCATTATCTTATCATTCAAGATACCTCAGCATACCCAAGAAAGGGGTGACAAAGGAAAAAGAAATTAAAAAACAAGACTAAAAACCCACTAGTCTAGATTACTGTAGAGCATTGGATGTAACACCAGGTGTCATCCAGACAATTGAAGCTGACCCCTGTGCACTCCAGAACACCAACCAACACTCCACCAGTCCTTCAGATCCATCCCTTGAGGGCTGCAAAGCCACGGCCTCATGAGGCCACCATGACATTCAGGACTGCCTCAAAGACGGGGATGTTCCTGCAAAGCCCTGCCCTTCATTGCTGAGTGGAGAGCTGCTGGCCTGCGTTGAGGCTGGATTTAATCCCTCTGGTGGGTGGGACATGCATTTTGAGCTGGCATTACAATAAATGCACCTTACTTCAGTAAATTAGCTAATTATTTAGTGGCCTGAACTGACTCAAGAAAAGATCAGAACAAACTACAGTAATTTTCACTCTGTTCTTCTTGCTTCCTGCTCATGCACAATATGTAAAGCAGCACTGCTAGCTGGACTGGTGGGAGCCTCTTGTGAAAACCAGCATTACTGAACACACAAGCTTCAGTTACTGTGTCCACACAGAGGACCAAATTTCATGAGCTCCACATAAGGATGGAAACGTAACCAATGTAAGGCTGGAATCACAGAGCAAAATCTATTCTCCCTGTATTCAGCAATGCCCAGAAGCTCTTGCCATGCAAACTGCTGGATTTACAAGGGTCAGTGTGCTCTTACAGGCTCCAAGAATGCTGTTAATAGTACAGCTAAGCAAAGATGAAAGCTACATGTTTTCTAAGAGGCTTGATCCCACTTTCCCCTTCTTCCTTACACTTTGAGCTTGGCAGCAGCTCTTGATTCAGCAGTCAGTCTCTGGGCAGACAGGGGAGTGCCCAGGGAAGTGATGTGAGTGCAGGAAGAGCCATGGGAACGCCACTTTCAGGGACAATTAGCTATTAAATCAAGTCACCCGCAGCATCAAATTGCACTGCCAGAAATGGCCTCAGACCTCTTCCAGTGCAACTTCCCTTTAACCAAAAGCCCTGGTGAAGTGTCTAATTTTCTTTCTGTCCCAGCAGATGGATGGAGGGTCCTGACTGTTGCTGCCACAGGCAGAATAAACAGCAGGTTTCAAGTGTGATGTAGCTGAAGAGCACTTGTTTTTGCAAGAGGATTTTGGTGATGTTATTTATCACAGGCATTTCTTACTCGGTGTTTACACATCTTTTTAGTTTCCTCAATTTACTTGCGAAGGCATTCCAGAACAATCAGCAGAAGATGTAAAGCTGATAGCTTATCACCCAGGCACCAAAAAGACACATGCATCCTGATATATATCAGGACAGAGGAAGGAAGTGATTTAGTCCCCTGGAGTGTGGATGCTGGTGTTCTACAGCTCAAAGAAGCCAGCACATACGAAAGATTTCCAAAGGCTGAGTAATTCAGCGCTGACTTTTTCAGCTATGTGGAAAACTACAAACACAGCAGCTCTACCATATTTGTGAAACGTAAAATGAAAAGATATTGAAGGCTGGTATCTGCAGCTGGGTTTGTTCTGCTATTTAGGTCTTGTTTCAAATGGAAAAAATTTAGAATAATATGTTAATGCTTACACTGACTGTATCCACATATCAAGACTTGGACTACATGCATATAGAGCAATTCTGCCTCAATTATTGTGCTTCTGAAAATGTCCTACAGGAGAGAGATGGCAAGGTAGCCTGTTCATGTTCAATAGCTTTAGATACACTGGATTTCATCCTGATTTTATCAATCTAGAAAATAATAAAAAAGCAATATCAAATCAAAAATATGGCTGTTCAGAGAATAGTTTTTAAGAGGATATTAGAAAGGTTGCAGTCTTTCCTTAATGACTTCCTGGAGTTCTTAAATAAACACACAGATTTCTAGGTTTTTGTAAATCAGTCTAATACCTTTTGTCTCTGTTCACTCTCCTTTCCTCTCTCTAAATTTTACAGTTATATGCACAAATATTCAATGTGAGACCAAGTCTGAAAATCCTCTAGGCCCACAGTAGCCTTGAAACATAAACAAGGAACCGTAGTCCTTCCCCTAGACCATGTAATATAACTAACATGTCAAAATAAAAATGCTTTATGCTGTGAAGGCAGAGATGTAAGAGAACCTACGTACTCCCAAAAGGAATAGAATCCTCCATGCAGGGGGGGTCCCACAGGTTTAAATGCATTCCTTCAGCTGAAGAGTTTCCTGACTTAGAAACCAAAGTGCTTGTATTAAAAACATCATCTTAAGGGTTTTTTTGAAGGTTGAGATCAGAAATTTGTAATACAGCTCATCTTGACTTTAATTGAATTTTATGTTTACATCATTTCACATGAAAACTTGACTTGAAATTTCTTTTTTTACCTCTCTGGAGATTGCACAAATCTGGGAAGCAAAATATTTTATTACACTGCAGATTGAAATTTGCTGTTTTCACAGTAAATGACCATGATAAATTGGTGTCTGTGACTCTGGAGCCAGTTCATAGAGACATCACATCACCCTTGACAAAGGGTCTGCTAATACTGTTTGCAAGGCAAAAGCTTGGTCATTAACCACCAGCTTGATAGCTTACAAAGCCTTTTAGTCTCACATAAGGGTGAAAACACAAGAAAGGGTCAATTCTATCCACTAGATGGAACATTAAAACTCTCTTCCATCACTCTGATCACTACAGGTAATTTTCAACACAACCATTTTGACGTGTAATGCAACTATTCATTAAGAAGAACTCAACAAAGCTATACCTTCAAACTATGGACATAATGCCTTGCAGCACAAGAGCTCCACCATGCAAAAGAGCTTTANTCTTCAAGCTTTTTTAAACACAACCTGCAGCTATTACTCATTGCTTGAGACAGATGGACACAGTTTAACAACCAACCTCTGTGTAAAACTCACAATTGAAATGTTCAGAATGAAAGGGAGCATGTAAGCCCATGAAGCATACTACCCTACTTTAAGGCATGCTTTTTTTCTCTATCTTCTTAAATACATGGAATTTACCTGTGATTTTCTCTTCTTAGGATAGTATATCCCCTTTCCAGAGTTTTGTGAAGTTATCCGACTCAAGAAGGCATGAAAGAAGTGGGATTTGTGAACACTCAATACTGCCAAGAAAGTGGCTGAATGTAGCGCAAAATCTCTTGGGTTCCAAATATTTAATCTTCTTACAATACTGTAGAGTTAGAGGACAATACTTATTTACTGCTTTCATACTACAGTAACATACACCCTACCTGAGAACTAACACATTTCGTTTCTCGTGGGGACAGCATCCTAAAAAGTGTCTGCAGGCAGATTTAAATCTCAAACCATTGCAAGGGAAGATCATCACTGACTGCTGGTGCCGCTGCTTCGAAGACTGCTCCTGAAGGAACTGCCTGCTGCCATCTATTGATGCACTGTAGGAAGGCGCTAGACCAGCAAGCCCCCACTCAAGTGCTTCAGCGAATATTTTCTGTGCTTGGGTGAGAAATCCTGTAGATCTGAGATCTGGGACTTGGAGAGAAACCCTTACTAGGTGACTCAAGAGCAGCAGAATTATTTCACAGAGCTCAAGACAAGAGTTCACTACAGACAAGCCTTAGCTATGTGAGCTTAGAATGGCCTGCACTCCAGAACCTTAATCACCATGAATATCCTTATTGCATCCTCTTTCCCTTCCACTGCAGCAGAACCATTAAGATCTTGACTTTTAGAAGGCCCACGTTATGTAGAGGTCACAGGATCCATCCACTACTTCTGCAACTGAGAATTGGATGAATTTGTGATTGTCACCGTCAGCCAGCGCCCACAGCACTGAGGTCACTTGGCCTGGGTAAAGCCAGGAGCCTCCTAGCCAGTGCTGGTAACACACTAAAATGAGAGCAACATCCCATGGGCGCAGCAAGCTCCTGTGACATCAGCTTGGTGTGACACTGCTGCAGCTGCAATCACTGCAGGGGCAAACTGCCTCCAAAGAAAGAGGGTGGTAATAAGGCAACCCTTCCTACAGGGCAGCTGCCTTTGTCCCTGCAGTTCAGAAAAAATTTTCTTCCAAGTAAAGAGAGGAATAAGGGTCTGTTGAGCCTGGTACTGGATCCCTCAGTTGTAAGCAGCTCAGCACCCTAGAAGTGACCTCCCCAGAGACAGTACCCAGTGTCAGTCAGGTGTGATACAAGCCAGTCCTCCTGTACACTCATGGTGTACACTGAGAGAGCACAAAAGGATCACATTCACCAGCTACATGCTGCAAAATTCAGGGTAGACAAAGAAAGAAGCAAAAACAGCCTTAGGAAAGGGGTTTAAGTATGGTTGGCACCTGGATTGCCAGTAACCTCTGGCATGAGTGTAAACGGTGGGGACTCACTGGCTGCTTCTTTGCAAGCACAGACACCAAGGAGATTTATTTGAGTTTCTTCAGTGTTAGGCAGCAAAGGGATGGGAAGGTTGCAGTCTGTGAACAGAGGCTAGAAAAATTATTACAGCGCATTGTAATGAAAGAAGCAAGTTTTAAAAGGGAATCTTTACTCATGATCTGATCCTAGTTAACCCCGATAAGATGAATGACAGGAACATCTTTGACTTAGTCCCTGTAGATAGCAATAGGTTAGAAAGGAAGAAGAGAGGTGAGAAAAGAGCTGTGATCTCACTGGAATGGATATTTTAGTTACTATTGGCAGCCTGCTGATTCAATGCTTCCATGATTTTCTTAAAACAAAAGAGCTTTCCTCCTTTCCTCCCCACTTATTCAGTTTGAGACTGCTTTTTTGTGCAGATTTGGGCCCTGAACGTGGAGAAGTACTAACCCCTGAGGTGGGGTTAACAAGAGAGATAACAAGACTTTGGTGCAAGTGCAAATTGTGGGCTCATACCTCTTTTCTTTTATGGTCTTTTAACAACTTATTTTTTTTCTAAGAAGCATTTCCTCTGGCTAATGCCAGAGGATGGTTTTCATGAATGCTTCTGTATAGCCTGTACAGAATAGTGGGGCATCAGCAAAAGACCCCCCCTCTGCCCACAGTGTTCATGTTATTTTATGAAATCTTCACAAGGAAATTTTCAAACCTTTGAAACCTGGGCTCTTTCTACTGAGATACATGCCATATATGAGGGGCAGATGAAGCAGGTGCAGTGATAACAAAACATTCAAAATTCTTGATTTTTGAGCCTAGGTGTAGGCTATAAGAAAGGGGCAGTAGAAACTCTTCATCAAATAACAATTAAAAACTTGCACCCTCTTATTTGACAGGGAGGCCTAGACTTTATGTACCCACTGTTTTACTTCATACTTCTCAAATTTCTATTAAATTGCCTTTGGAGTGTGAATGCAAAGAAAATAGGTTGGCAATCTGTCTGGAGAGACAAATAAACCCGACAGATTATCTCAGGACAGTCCTGTACATTCTAAGTGTCTGCAAGTTTAGGCTCAGGAAAAAATTTGGTTTATAGATGAATTTCTTGAAGGACAGATTTTGAATTATAGAAGCAACCAAGACTTTTGCCATTTAAGATTAACCATTCTAATATCTCATCCCATAGTTTAGCTTTCCCAGCTGCTATCTGGTGCATTGAGTAACCATTAGCATTTCAGTTTGGATTCTTGTGTTCTGCTGATGTATTCCAGGAAAAGTTTAGATTGAATTAGATTGAATATTAGGATTTTCTTTATGGAAAATATTCTCAAGCTTTGGAAGAGGCTTCCCAGGAAAGTGGTTGAGTTGCCATTTCTGGAGATATTTAAAATGTGAAGATGTGGCACTTTGAGACATGGTATAGTGAGACTTGACAATGCTGTGTTGACAGCTGGACTTGAGGATCTTAAGGGTCTTTTCCAACATAAATGGTTCTGTGATTGTATGCTCAGTATGCAACCTGCCTCCATGCAGAGCGACATGGAACTGCTGGCTCCTTTGACCACCGTTACATACAATTAGAAGAACTGCAAAGAAAATGCTGACATAGATTCAATCTACAATGTGTATTACTTACCAACACTTGGGAAGTGGTCAGAGCACCAGGTCTGTCTGAGTTGAAGAAGAATTTGGACTATACTCCCAAGTACATGGTGTGATTCTTGGGAATGGTCCTGTGCTGGGCCAGGAGTTGGAATATGATGATCCTTGTGGGTCCCTTCCAACTCAGAATATCCTATGATTCAATGATTCTAAGACTCTAGAATTCTGTGATTCAGAGGCAGCAACATTTCTTTTTCTGCATATCTGCAACAGAGACAGAGGTGTGTGTAGCAGGATGCCACACTCGGGTCCATATGTAGGAGGATCGGACCCACAGCAGGAACGAGGCAGGCAGCAGCAGGTGAAGGGAAAGCTAATGATACTTTATTCTAAAATATTCTTCTACCTTCTCTCTCAACAATCCAACTCCATATATACAGTTTGTACAGAGGGCAAGAGATTGGTCATTTAGGTCACCACCTCTTTAACCTGGATGGTGAATATCACCATCAATCACATTCTCCTCCCAAAGGAGAAATATGAAAAACAATCTAAAAATATACATTGTTGATGTTGGGCTGCGTGAGAATCTACTTGTAAGATTCTAAACAAAGAAAACCAAGAAAGCTGAGGGCAACAGGTGTGGAATAGTTAATAGCACATAAGGCTATTCCAAATCCCTGGTAATTTGATCACATTCCATAGTCTGTTCCTTTGTAAGGTTAGGGCATGCAGCAAGGACACTTACTCATAGATCAGCCTTTACCAGAGGACTAGATCTCTGAATTTCTCTCTACAGTTTCCTGCAAGGATACTCTATGCGCATCTGTATTACAGAATATGAGTCTGAGGCACAAGGTCAAAAAGGAAAAAGAAGCTTATGCCAGCAGATTTTATAAATACACCTTATAAATGAAATTTTAGTGTAAACAGAATTCCCAAAGATCCAGCCCAGAGACATTACTAATGTGCTAAAGAGATTTGAGCATGGTTATGTCATGCTCAAAACCAGAAAAATTAAATAAGCTGTGGGTAAAGTATTGATTGGAAGAAGGAAATCTGGATAGAAACTCTTAACATTTCTCCAATCATAATGACTTAGCACTTTCCACTAACAACTTGGGCAAAACAGACTGAACTTGGGCAAATTAATTTAATTTACTCCCAAACAAAAGTCAGAGTAGGGTGATGAGAAATAAAACCAAATCATAAAATACCTCCCCTCACCTCTTCCTGGGCTCAACTTCGCTCCTTATTTTACCTCCTCCCATCCAGCAGTGCAGAGGGCTGACAATGGGGTTTGTGGCCAGTTCATCACATTGTCTCTGCTGCTCCCTCCTCCTCAGGGGGAGGACTCCTCACACACTTCCTCTGCTCCAGTGTGGGGTCCCTCCCACAGGAGACAGTCCTTCACAGACTTCTCATCCTTCTCATGGGGTGTAGCTCTTCACACACTGCCCCAGCATGGTCCCTCCCTCAGGGTGCAGTCCTTCAGGAACACACTGCTCCAGAGTGGGTCCTCCATGGGGTCACCTGTTCTGTCAGCAAACCTGCTCAGTTCGGGCTCCTCCCTCCATGGGGCCACAGGTCCTGCCAGGGCCCTGCTCCAGGCTTCCCACAGGGTCACAGCCCCCTTCAGGCCTCCTCCTGCTCCAGTGTGGGCCCCTCCAGAGGCTGCAGTTGGATCTCTGTTCCTCCATGGACCTCCACGGACTGGAGGGTCCCATCCTGCCTCGCCATGGGCTGCACCACAGGCTGCAGGGGAATCTCTGCTCCAGGGCCTGGAGCGCTTCCTGCCCCTCCTCCTGCCCTGCCCTTGGTGTCTGCAGGGCTGTTCCTTTCACACGTTCTTACTCCTGTCACAGCTCCAATGTCACAGCATTAAATCTGTTATCCCAGAGGTGCTACCACTGTCACTGTTGGGCTCAGCCTTGGCCAGCAATGAATCCATCTTGGAGCCTGTTGGGAGTTGGCTCTGTGGGACATGGGGGAAGCTTCTGTCAGCTTCTCACATCAGTCATCCCTGCTCGCAGTACCAAAACCTCGCCACACAAACCCAATACAAGCATACAGAAAAGAGCTTTGAAAACAGTGCTGAAAAACATGAGTTAAACTTGTTTATAACCAGGAAAAGTAGAAGAGCATTATGGTGTTTATCTCTCTCTACCTGAAGCTGAGACTATGAGTAAATTTAATATACTATATCCAAAGCACAGGTAACCTCTTTTTGTGTATGAAATTAACAGAAAACTGATTTATCTCTCCAAAACTGAACCCACCTTTTCAAAGCATTGGCACACACATTCTGCACAGAGTAAATAGAATTATTATGGCATTTCTTGCACTTTGCTCGTCAGCAGTCTCTACTCCCTTCTTTACATTGAAATGTCAAAAAAAAAAGGCAGAAAAAAAGGGATCAACAAATTAAACCACTACATATATATAATATGTGTATTTAAATATATTTTTTAATTTTAATTTATCATTAGAGACATTATCCCTGCTATCAACAGGAATTTTTATTCCTTTAAGTGAATGTTTTTATTGGTAGGGTCACATCCTCCTCTCTCTTTCTTTTTAACAACAACCAGAAAACCCCACAACCACCCTTCATTTTCTTTTAACAAATTCTTATTGCTTTGCTACAGACTTCATAGATAATTTCAGCCCACTTCAAGGATTCCACCTGAAATCCCAGATGACAGTATGAAACGTAAGTTCTCCTTCAAACAGAGGTAAGCAGCATGACTGAAATGTCTTGGGCTCCCTATTCTCCCTTGCATGTCTGAACTTAAAATTGAAAGAGGTGAAATAGATGAAACTACCTCTTCCATTCCTGCAATAAAGTGATCTACTGTACAGAAGAAAAAAATTCAAGAAGTACTCCAGGGGGAAAAAGACACATAACAGATATTGTGGTTAAGACAGTGTCTGCTTAGCATCATGGAGCTATAGCCGTGAGATTAGCAACAAAATATTATTGCTGAGCTCTCGGGTTTCTGGGGTTTCTCACCCGAGATTCAGGTGGTGGTTCGGGTGGTGCTTCGAGTGAATCTTTTTTGCCCTCTGTAGGCTCTGAGTCTGGCGCGAAAATGAAGCGAGTGTCAAGGTCTTGTTGTTTCTTGGTTTCTCGGGTTGTTTATTAATTCTTATCTTACAAATTTCTCTGTGCCCGGCCAAGGTGTTCACTTCAGCTCGGGCACAGGGCAGCTCCCGACTCCCGACTCCCCTGATGGTGGGAGGTCGTTACCTCTTATACAGAAAATTACGTATATCTTATTTACAATTATGTGCCAATACCTATCATCTATACTAAAAGGGTCACCCCTAGTCTGACCCAATCTTCTTGAACTACTTTGTGCCTACGTCACTGCAGAAGATGGATGCCAAGGGAGAAGAAGAAGAATCCAGGGCACCGCCCGAAAACCTCCATCTTGTCCCCCAGTCAGCTCCATTCTAAAAATCCAAAACTGCAAAATTTTCCACTCAGTGATAAACTACACTACTGTCTTTCACACATTTGTGACTTGCAATTCTTCTCTGTGTTGAAAGCTTTTTCCATGGAAATCAAAGCCTGTGTCTTCCTGGGCTCTGTGCCAGGCACCTCCCTGAACAGACCCCAGATCCTTTTCTTGGGTCCCAGGCCTCTCTACCGAGGTCTGTGACCTTCCAGGGTGCCCAGAGGAATGCCCTGGACTCTGACACTAAGCAATGACTTGTTGGCTAAACCCTGCCACTCATGAACCCTCAGCACCTGACACTGTCACATTGTCTTCAGCCCCCTGTCCTTGTCTCTGCCACATATTGGGCTCAAGAAGCACAAGTCCTCTCTTACTCTGGAAGTTGCTGGCTGTTCATTCAGAGACCTTTTGGAACCTTGCCTTTTGCACGGGGCTTGTCAGTTGCCATCTGCCAGCAGTGGGAGCACTACTCTGCTCACAGTTATCTCTGCTGCTAATTGCACAGCATTGTTCATGATGTTGACCTTGCTAAAATAATTAATGTTCAAAATAAAGCACTTGCAAGCATCTCCCAGGACTCCGCGCTAAATCAACTTCAAATTCTTTGCAGACATCTCTTTTGTCCTTTTTTGTTCATATCTCTGTACACACAAACCCATTATTTATCTGCTGAGATCATTCTGTCAAGAGTTGCTCATCTTCCTCTCTATTTTTGAGACCAAACAAACACAAACTTACCTTCCCTCTCCCTCAAAAAATAGAATGATGAAAAACAATGGAATGAATAAACCACTATGTCCTAACAAAAGTTATAGATATTGCATTTTTATGTTCAGAAGATAAAATGCTGTGACTTACTGGTAATTTGCTATTCTAAAGTAATTACTAAAATGGTAATTTTTTTCAATACTTCAGACAGGATAAAAAATAGCTCATTTAAAATATGGCAAATAGACCTTACAGTACAATGAAAAAGATGAAAGAGGAGACTTTCAAGAAAATCATCTTTAGATTTAAAGCAGGATTAATAATATGCCATTGGCTGGCTGAAACTACTCACATACCTAATGGCAATTAGCAAGCAATCTTTCAGTATTATTCATCAATAACACAATTTTGTGAGGTCCCTGTGCTCCTTTTATCTGATATAGAATAACCTCAGTGTTCAAAAAAGGATATAAAATTAAGTTTGATCGAATTCTAATAAAAAGCTATAACAATGACTTCAGTAGGAACTGGATTGGATAACCTTTGTGCAGGAAGCACTTGAGCAGGTGTAGGGCTACTGTATTACTTGTTACAACTATTGACTGGGAAAGTAATTGGCGCCGAGCACAAAATAGCTAACAGAGATGACACATATGTAAAGTATGGAAAAGTGCAATAGAAACACAGATACAAGGTTTGGTGACGAAAAAAGCAGTAGATAGAAGAAAGGCATTTCATGAGATACAATTTACTGTTTAGTATTCTTCCCATCAGTTTTGGAACAACTTGTTTTATAAAGTCCTCTAAATATCTCCATTTTCTAAGAGAGGCTATCCCTCAGCATCATTTGAAAATATACTCCAAAATAAAATTCTTCATATTTCTCCTCTATTCACAGACTATCTCCAGGCAGAAAGAATCATTCTCAGCTCCTGCTTCTTCCTTCTCCTTGAGCAGAAACTGAAGCCCAGAAATTTCAGCCTAAATATAAGGAAGAACTTCTTTACTGTGTGGGTGACCATGCAGTAGAACTGATTTCTCAGAGAGGTTATGGAGCTTCCCTTGATGGAATGTTCAAGAAGTATCTGGACACAATCCTGTGCTGTGTGCTCTAGAATCACTCTGCTTGAGCAGGGAGGTTGGACCAGATGACCCACTGTGGTCCCTTCCAGCCTGACCCATTCTGTGATTCTTGATGGAAGAAGAAGCTGGCAATAAATATTGTCAGAATGACATCATATGTCCTTTTAAACCCAAAATTTACAGCTCACGAGCTGTTCAAGTGTAGGTATAACTAAAGACAGAGTAGGTGCAAATGCAGCAGCATATATGTGTGTAAGAAGAATTTACTAAGGGGAAAGCCAAATTGCTGGTAAATATTTACTCTAGAGTCTCTAGAGTAGTTCATCACAACTATATTTAGTTACAGTGAGAATGGAACACCACTCCTCAGAGCAGACTGGGATCTTCAGTAGCATCCTGGCAGTGACATCCTTCACCCCTCCATGGTGACTGTCACCTAACATGGGCAGGACAGCCAGCAACTGCAGTGGCTTTATTCAAAAGTACTGGATTTGATGGAAGGTTGAGTTCTGTACTGCACAGGCTCTACCTCAAGTTGAGGCAAACGGTGAAGAAAAACATGCAAATGCACATATTGTCTATATCTGTTAAAGTTTTCCTACCAGCTTGGATCCATAATTTCCTCTGAAACTCCTTTTCCTGCTTTCCGGAAGAAATTTGTCATCTCAGATCCAGACCCTTTGCCTCTGACCCTTTCCTCCCACCAGCTGCTTTTTTCTCTGGACAAGTCTGGGTTGGATATTTCCTGCTCATTCCCAGAGGTAGGGAACTCTCCTCACTGGAAAGTGGAGTGTCTGATGGCACACACCACTGAATACCATGGCTTCAGTAAGTGCTACAGCTTCTGACATAACTCATATGTCCTACAGAGCCTACCACTAAAGCATCGTAATGCCATCACATTCTTCTGAAGGCAAGAAGTTATCTTCTGTTCAATTTACTTCTCTGAATACAGTCATCTAACATCTTAGCCTATCCCAACCCAATTCCAGATGCCTCTCTGTTAAGGTGAAAGGCTTCCAGAGGCCCTACATCACAACTTGTAGGTTTCATCTTGAGCAAGAGTGGGCTCACTCTCTGGAACGTGCTCTCCATCATTCTCTGAGTGTCTCTTACCCTCAGCACACCCTGTAAGAGGTAGAGCATGCAGAAGAAGTTCAACACCAGTATCAGCAATAATGTGGTTTTAAAGAATTGCAGCTCAGTACATATCTTCTTCCTAACAGAGCGAGTCTGCGTTTTATTAAGTTAGGAATCCATTAATAAGGATTGTACCTAGCAGAAGCATGAGTTACATGAAGGAAGCAGATTTCACCCAAAGAGCCTGAATTCTGTAACAGATGGGCTGGCCATGCATGTGTTCATGGAACTGGCTCTCCTCTCGAGTCTGCATGACATTCACCAGCACAAGGCATCTGCTGGTGAGCACCATGCAGGCTGAGAGAGAGGAGCCAGTTCCACAAATGCAAGCACGTTCAGTGCTCAGTGGGTCTTTAATCCTTAATCGTGTTCACAGCTTTGCAGGCTGACGCAGTGTCGATATAAAAATACACAAATTTGCCAGACTGAAATCCTCCCACCTCACCCAAGATTAATAAAAGGACATGGGAATGGAAATGGTTGTGTGACATGTAGGCTCTGAAGAACGTTCTCGGACTGTGTTACACCCAGGTGTTGTATATGTGGTGCCAGGTGCAATATTATTGCTCAGGGAATGGAAAATTAAGACTGTTGGAGTTTTATCGCTTAGCAAGGGTACAGTCAGACCACAACAGGCATTAAAGTTAATTGCAAACAACTGATTTACTGTGGTCTGAGAAGCTGACTCATCATCAGAAAAATTTTAACTAACCATCTGCATGCTTCTGACTCATTGTAACTAAGGAATAAACCCTATATATTTAGCTTAGTTTAATATGTTTTGTTTTACCATGACACCAAGTCAGGAGTGCACACACAGGCCAGGTTAAGACAATTCAGCCTTCCATCTGTAAACTGATCATCTGTTCAGCCGTTAATGCTTTTAGACATTCAGCACAGCCTACTAGGAAAAGTTTGTAAAGCATTTTTGCCCCTAAGCATTTTGTTTCCATTTTGTGCTCTGAAAATCCTTATTTAAATCAAGGATATCCCCTAAGTCTCATACTCCTAGCTGGAGATCCAAGGAAAGCTGTCCAATTTGCAGGGAGAAGTTTGAGCTTCTACAGTGTATCCCACTGAATATTTTGCTGGCAAGATTTTGACTGATGTTTGTAAATCCTCATAAGCTTAATTAGTTTGAGTCAAACCTAGATTTCTTTGGTTCAGTGAGTGTTCTTGAATAAGAAGCAGAATCCTAGTGAACTGCGGAATGATATAGCACAGATCCCTCTAGAAATAGATTAAATTCCATAACTAGAGCAGGGTTGCATGATATGTTTTTTAAGTGGCCAGATTCAGGGGTTGTTTTTGTTAAAGCTTTCTGGTAGAAAACACCTCAGCTACACAGAAGCATACTACAGATTCAGATTTTTGCATTTCACATTACTAAACTTTCAAAGGTTAGACTTTAGTTTTGCTTCCAGAACAGTTCTTTAACTGCATTCTTCCTAAAAATATATTCAGCACTAAAATCAAAGCCAAACCACTGAGAAATATTTTATTTCCAGGTAAAAGAATGTTTTCCTCCCAAGATAAATATTCACTCAGGCACAAAAAAGAGAAAGACTCCTCAGACAAAATGTGCAGCCTTAGGCTATTGTGCCATTTTGCTCCATTATGTCTGCAGCAAAGCTTAAACAGACCAATGATAAAAACACACATTTTATTTTGTTTATGACCAAGACAAAGTATTTGTCTACATAAATGGATAAAAACACTTGCCTAGTACAGTTGAAGATGTATTTGGTAGTTCTGGATTGCTTGAATATGATTTATTTTCCTCTTTTATCCTTATCTTTCTCAATAAAAGAGTAATGCGGACATGTATCAGCATAATTCATGCCTGGCCATTCTCAAGGCTCTAAAGAGTTTTATAATGTTTCCCCTTAAGTCAGAGTATACTTTACTAGATCAGCCATTTGAGGTTTTTATGTATACCTTAAGGATTCCTTTGCCCAGTAAATCCCTTGATGCTAGTACCTGTTTGATAGACTTGTGCCACTTTGGCAGGTGTCTAATTCTACTTACAGACACCAAAATTAAAGAATGATTCCCAAACTTTGCAGTGCAGGAAAAATATGAAGTGGGAAAATCAGATTAAGAAGCAATTAAGTAATAAATAATAAAATGACATATAAAATGAACAATCTATCTTTGACGAGTTTTTTAATGTATAGCTGTTGGTCGGCAATTTTTTCCCTTGCATCAAGGAAAAGCCTAGCTTTTGGAGATACTCAGGAAAAACATGATATGGGGCACAAGAAATGCATGCTTTTTGGGAAGGACCAGAGACCTTGTACTGTAGGACATTGGATCACCATTATCTACAAGTCAGCAGAGGCAAGTCACAGTCCTGGGCTCCCATTGTGCAAGGGATCTGGACAATGGTTACAAATTATTGCCTGCCCTGAAAACACAAGACATCTCATTATCTGGCTAAGATTCACTCCATATTTGAACCACTGGCTTCCTTCATAGGTTTACCAGAAAGAGAGCTAAATGAGAGCATCAACTGTTAGAGATCTTAGAGCAGAAGTAGCCCATCTCGTCCATGGAAGGTGCTGCCCAAGGCATGCACATTATGTCTCCTGCTATTCTATGCTATTCTCCTGCTATCCTATGTAATAGGATATAACAATCTGTGTAAAACACATGTCCCAAGTGACACAATGAGCAAGCACAAATGTTTCAGGTAATTCATTATGAGGAATCCTTCCCTTAATTCAAACATGCTCTGTTTGCATTTCATAACTACAGAGAAGATTTGCAAAGGTCTCTTTTCCTCAGTGGCAACAGGGGAGAAGGCAGTTTTGAAACTTGTGAGCTGAAGGCAAAGCCCACATGAGGAACAGATTGACAGCCACAACACTGACATAAAAAATGGCCACCAGGTATATCATGGGATCTGTTTTTATTTTGTTTTTTTGCATTAGTAGGTTTAGGATTTCTGGGGCTTGTGCTTTGTCTGAAAGGTGGAGGCTACCTTTAGAGATGATGAAGATAAAAGATTTCCTTAAGCACAGGCTGTCACATAAAGTGTATTGACAAAGAGCAGATATTATGGGATTTAATATAAAGTCTGAAGGAAATGTCAGAAGTGCATGACTTTCTGGAGGGCCCCTCTTGCCTGAGGGAGCCTGATGGACCAGTTGTCTGTGATTTTCCTCCCTGTCACTTCTTTTTTCATCACCTTCCTCACAAGGACAGTGTCTTTCTGGGCTTAACATGTGCTTATATGGCTTAAGCTGTGTACAGTTTATCCTGAGCTGCAAAGGACTGCTCTAGCATGCCAAGCAGGACCTTGAACCACCCTCAATTCTTCCTGCCTCCACAGACTGTTTAAGGCACCCAGCAGGAACAGTCCTTGGGAATCCTTGTCCATATTGCAGTCGCCTGATAGAGTCCCTGCTTAAACTTAGGAAGGAGATATTAATATTCTGTCCTTTATTTTTCAGAGCTGTAACTTCTACTGTGGTGCCTGCAGGGGCTACTTCTCAGCATAAAATAGCAGGAGGCTACACAGCACCCTTGAAATTTCCTCATAGTGGCAGAAGGAACCTTGCTGGGACCCAGACAGCTGCCAGGACTCGCAGGCTGCCAGCTACACAGCTCGTCAAGAAGGGAAAAGCTTCCTATTCATGCAAGCCCAACATCTCATTAAAATCTCTTTAGCCAGACATGAACTAATCAGCCCAACCCGATCTGTAATGAGGTATTTTGAGCTCACTCTCACCCTCCTCAGGCCCTTCCAGCTACTGCAACAACGTCCTTGCAGCAACAGCCAGGAACTCAGAGGCAGTGAGTGCCCTCTTCCCACAGTATCACATGGTGCCCTCCCCATGCTGCCTGGGGCTCTGAGCCCATCTCTCTTCGGGTTAAAAGCTTCCTGCTACGAAGCATCCTCATGGTGGAACACGACCTGGTGTCTAGAAAGGGGAATACAGTAGTATGGCATGCTGTGAATAAGGGGAAAACGATGGTCTGGTAGACATATAAGCTAGCACTGTCCCTTCAGAGGATGAGACCCATATACAAGCAAACCCCCTCCTCCCCGCCAAAAAAAAATCTGAACTTCATAATTTATGCAGCCAAATGATTATTATAACCTCCTCTGCTTTACTGTCCCACTTCCACATGCTGCCTTTGTCTCACATTCACTATTTCCCCTTACATGTCCAATGGGTGACTGCTGTGCCATGTGTGCTCACAGGCATATCCAGGGGCTTAGAGAGGTTATGATTCCTGGCAAACAAAACCAGATATACATGCTTGCTTCCTGGCTGGACAGTCAGGATCTTTCCTCACTTCCAAACACCCAGCTTCCTCTACTACCACACTTTACATGCAATTAGTAGCTTTTGCAATACTATAGTACAGCAAAGATCTGTATGTGGAAGAGCATATGAAACCCACAATCTTTTGCTATAACACAACTTTCTGTGTTTTTTAAGGAATGACAACTAACTGCAAATATGTTTAGTTTAGGTTGCATTTAGCAAAATGTTTCAAAATAGTCCACTGGAAAAAATATGATTATTCTTTACAAAGATGAAGACACTTTCAGGAGTGTGGGTCATATTTCTTAGAATGGCTATGACTAAATGGACATGAGGCACTTTTTAAAAGCTCAGGAGAGAAGTTACATTCGGCTGCCTGCTCTTACCTAAAGCAGTAATCTGATAGACTTAACCCTACTTCTAGCCCAAGTTTTGACAGCCAGCAACTCACACAAGATTTACACATGGTAAAAGTCAGAAACCAGCTAAATCATGTTGTTGAGAGCTGAGCTAAAACATAGGTCTATTTAATGTGCTTGAAGAATGGCCCATACTTGTTCAGAGAAACCTGCTTGTCTAGCTCCTTAAAGGTTGCTCAGTTGCCTTGGCAGACTCATCTCTATCCCTGCTCCAGACTAGGCTGGACCACATTTCTCCCCCATGTACACCACTGTGTAACAGATCAGACATGGTGGAACTTCCTGAGCACAGTGAACTGCTGCTGCCCTGGCAACTGCAATGTCACTGCTGTTTCATTTGTGGTGTGATGGTTGTAGTGATTTGGCTAGAAGAAGGTCAGCACTTTCGAGGGGATCTTCCTTTGGCATAGATTTCATTCCCTAGCTCCAACCACCACTATTCCACGAGAACAAAAAGCACAACACCTTATGAACAGGCATGCTTTGTCTTTTTAAGTGCATAACAGGAATCACTATCCTCCCTCCACTAATCTTACTCTTTTCTTCACCTGTTTCTTTTTCATGGAACCCCTTGTTCTCTTCTCCTTTCCTGCTTAATTTTTCTCTGCCTTCAGAATTTTGCCTTGTTAATTGATTATTCCTTCTTTGTCTCTCTTTCCTTCCCTCCCTGCCTCCTCTTTGACAGAAGGTGACACACTGCTCATGCTGAGAGCATCTACCAGATGACTGTGAAAACAAGCTCTGGCTTGTAGACTGCTGGAGGAAATGACAGATGCCCCTTCCAAAGTGACTGCCACACAAGTGCCAAAAAATTGAGAAATGAAAATCAAGTTATTTTCAGGAGGAAAGGTATCATCCTACCAGAACCTGAACAGCTAACAGGAACCTGTATGAAGTATATGTATGAGGCTTTCTGCTCAGGCTGTTGTTCTGGTCTGGCAGCTTTTCTGCAGCAGCTTTTGCAGATACATTTCCCCTTGACAGATTGAAGATTTTGTTCCAAGATGTCCAAATTTGACCTGAAGCAGACTGCATATATAGGACATTGCATTAATAAGTGTTATTATCTTCCTATTTTCATAAATAGGTTTACCAAGATCAGCATCCTCCTCCCTGCTTTGAAAAGAGAGAGGCTGACACCTAGCACAATGCAGTGACCAGCTCTGTGTCACACAACAAAGCAGTGACAGTGCCCATAGCTCATCTGTTCCCAGACGCAGCTCCTCAATAATTATTAGGATGATAGCTGGGGTTCAAATTGTCTTCTACAGATACACCTTTCAAATACTATGTGATCATATTAGACATAATTTAATAGTCTTAATAGTCACCCTTTCATAGACTCACATGGCAGCTACATGGCACTCTCTTTCTGAAAGGGCCAAACCAAAAAAAATTTGCTGCAAACTGTTATTCTTGAGTGGTTTGAACACTTCAGGACTTTAGAAATATGAAGGGCCCAAGTCAAGACCTGAAATCCATCTACTAGATATGAATTTCTTGCACCTTCCATTGATAAAGAGTTGTTTTGACACATCTGACTAGAACAATGACCAGATCAGTTTGGTTTCAAATGGCTGCCGTTGGAGTCTGAAGAACTCAAGACTGTCTGGAATTTAAGCAAATTTAAACTTTCAAAGCCACTAAAGCTTCCAACACCTGAGAGATGCTTTTGGCTTTAAAGCTTACATGTATTTTTGATCTGGTACATGGTAAAACATTATCTACTTTGTCCAAAACATATTTATGTTAATATTGGATTGTTTTAATGCTGCATTTGGTTTACAACTGAAAGTTGTAGAACAACAGACAGTTAACAGGAAAGCAAGACTAGTTCTGAGAGCCCTTCCTCTTTTACCAAGGTTTGCTATGATAGCTAGTTTATGCCTTGTAACTATAAAGGAGAACATGAATAAGAGTGAATGAATATTTCATATACTCCAACCCCAGAAAAGACCATTTCGCTCCTTTAGTTTGACCTCCTTTATTTGAAAACAAAATAAAAATAGCAACAAAACCTCCAGGCCATAAAACTTCAAGATTTTGCTGAATCAAACCCATAAATTTGACATACGAGAGCCAAGATAAAAAAATTCTGCCAAGTCTGCATTTTAAAATAGCTAAGATGTGGGGAAGCATTTTTTCTTGCTAGAAATTGTCTATAAAAGGCTTGTGATACCAACACTGCTGCTTCTTCCTACACATTCAGTCTTGTCTTTGGCCCATCATGCAGGGAAGGGTGCTCTGTTACAGTTCTTGCTATCTCAGGACTCCTCTCTAACACAATATCTGCAGATCCTTTCAGACAGCTCTCTGCTTGTCTGAGCAGTACAAGAGGCTGCATGAAAACGCCTTTATAAGAGTTTTGCATATATCAATATCAGCTGTATCAGACTAGTGAAGACACATTAGAGATGTAGTTTGCTACAGAGAAATGTTGGGTTTGTTGTGGTGGCTGTGTCTTAGGAATGGTTAGGCAAGTCACATCTTCCAGACCCAGCTGGTCCCTCAGCCCCATGCCCCACAGAAGTCTGCAGCTGGCTCAGAAGAGCCAATTGAAGAGAGAAGTCCCTCTAGGCAGTTCTGGTAGAAACAAAATGCTACTGCTTTTCCTGTAGGAGATAGTTGAAGCACTATAGTTTTTTCCTTTTGCTGCAAAGCCAATTTAGAAGAGTTTTCCTCTCCTTGCCCCTCCTTACTGGACTCCAGGAATTATTTTCTTCACTCTTTCAGTGTTATGCTGAGGCAACTCCTTAGCATATTATGCTCTAAACCATATAAGTAGAATTATCCAGATTAAAAACGGATTCAAATTAAAAACATGCTACAAATTGACATTTTCAAATGCCTGGTATGTCTTACAGTCTGGCATGCACAGCACCCACAGAAAAAGCTGTATCAGCACTTTAAAAGAGTGAAGAGTGGATATGGGAAGGAGAGGGAGGACTATGGAGAGATCATCAGCCCTTTAGCAGGTGGAAACCACCTCCATGGGACGCCAGGCCTGTCCCTGGGCTGTCTGTGTCCTTCTGTAAGAGGCAATTCTGTCCCAGGAAGGTCCTGCTTCTCTCTTCTGATCTTCAGATTCTTCATCCCTCACCACAGTGCAAAGCACTTCTGGGGCTGTGCTGGGAACTAGGCCAGGCGATTCCTCGGGGTCAGAATGTACCTAGGGAGAGGAATTCCTGAACCAGCATGTATGCTAAAGAAAGTATGAGATTACAATAACCTGGATTTGAGACTCTGTGTGTGTGTGTGTATGGTCAGGGTTAGGGCTAACCAAATCATTCCAGATATTTAAAGAGCAGTCAGGCACCTCAGCTGGCAGTGACCTCCAGAAAGGCAAGGGGCAGACAGACCAGAATGAGCAGCAAGAAGAATTACTATACCTCAAGCACAGTCACATAAAATATTTAATAAATAATCTAACTTCCTTTCCAGGTCCGGTTTATTTTCCTATCATGTCCTTGTCAATCTGTCAAGAAACAGGAAGAATATTTCAAGACTAAAGTTCAGGCTGAGTCAAGTTGGTCATATCCCTTTACTTAATTATGCTACAGTCATCCAGTTGACCAAAATCAGGCCATAGAGTCTGGACCCAAGGCTAGATCTATTGAATGACATATTGAACAGAGAAGTCCTGTTTCTTTCAAAAGGTGGTTTCCTGAAAAACACAGTAACACACTCCTTTCTGAGAACATCTCTTTGAATACTCTGCAGAAACACATATGGAACTTTCATAAGAAAAGCAAATGTCTTTACTTAAAAGTGGTGTGTCAATATTATTCTTCTCAATATTTATACGTAAGTTGAAAATACAGAAATCACACAAAAAGTTCTCAAACACTTGTCTTGTGCCATGTAGCCAACCCCTTGTTGTCTTTCAGAGTCTCACAGAATAAAAACCAAAAGAGTCTACTCTGAAATGACAGAATATCTCATCCATTCAATGAAAGGTAAAAGTTTCAATCATTAAACATCTCAAAAGCTGTGTCATGGGCATGCTATGAGTACAGAACATTGGGATCCACAAGACGGAAAGAAATTATTGAGCAGGAAATGCCTGGAAAAATCATTGGGAGAACAAGACGCCATGCTGCAGTAGGGCACAAAAATCCCAACATCCTCTCTAAACTCAAATCTGATGACAGTATAAACCAAGTGCATGACAAAGATGAAGATGTGAGTGTACACTGAAGTCCTTACAATTCTTACTGACAGCATGCTGAATTTATCTTCTGCCTACATGACACATGGTACAAGCCATAGATCTTTCTGTAGGAATAGAATAGTCACAATCTGGTTTTAAACAGTACCTGAAGCATGCTTTTCTGTCCTTCCCCCCAGCTTAATAGGGTTTTTCACACTCCAGTTTGAGCTACCTTGTTCAGTGAACAGATGGTATATGTCAATGTACTTTCATTGAAATTACTTGGAAAACAGAAGGCTGCCCTATGCATTTTTTTACCACATTCTCTACATACTGCTGTTTTCACGTCTGAACTATTAACATGCTTTTTTTTTCATTTCAGATGTCAGTGTCACACCTATAAAAATGGTCAGGAAGGACAAATGAGTAGTGACAGGTATACACTTAGAACTTTTATTCTGTCAAATTCATGCCAGCAACAGTAGATTTTCAGAATCAATATTGACTGACAGCCAGTCCTTCTAAATAACAGTATCCTCATGAATCAAATCTACTCTATATCCCACTGCTTTTGCACAGACAATATAAGAAAAGCAAGACCTTGAGACCTTCAATTAGGCATATCTGTGATTGATATGCCTAAGTTCACTGTATACACAAATGTATTGCTGAATAATTTGTATTTAACATGCTTCCCAATTTTGTGGGGAATGCAGCAACTTTAACAAATCCATCTATATGTTTGTGAGACTGATAATACAATTTCTTCAAGAGAAAAGAGATATTTCTCCATTCTCAACTAGACGAGTTATCAAGTCTCAATCAGAGCAAGGACATTTCATTCCTGTAAATACTTCATGCTTATTTCTAGTGATGATAACAAGATTCTGACCTTGAATCAATGTCACCAGTCACCAGCCAGTGATTTTGTACAAAAAGCCACGTTATTGTATGACCTGAATGCTTGAGAAAGCCTGCTTGAACTAAATGCAACCAAGAATCCTCACTGGAGATGGCAGTAGGATGCAACTTTATCCTCCAAATCACTCAGCTCTTCCCTCCAGTGTCCAGCATTTTCCTCCAATGCCCTAGGAAAATCAATTTGCTGCACACTTTTCTGTTTGACTCCTCTAAAACATGTAGGAATGACCAGATCCAACATGACCGGGAACACTCAGCAGCATCTATGCATGAATGCCATCTGGATCTCAATTTCACATTTAATTAGGGTATTGCCAAGCTCTGTGTGGAATTCCTAAACCCAAGGTCTTCTTGCAGAAAGTATGAAATTTGGTATTCAGCACAATGTGCAGAGACTGGGTCAAAGCCTGATCCATCTGACTGCAGGATGATCTGAAATCCTGTCTCTCCTCTGGGACTGAAACCAGTGCTTCAAGCATCCTTCCATGTCTGTAACCAGGTTAGAAATGAAGATTGAAAATGCCTCCTGGATTTTGGATACCAAGCTGTCCTAATGGCTGTTAATCATACTTCCATGAAAGCCAAGGAGTTCAGGTTTCAGGGGCAGATTTGTCTTGTCTTTATTCCAAAACAACCCACTCTCGAGGCAGGAGTGTGAGCTTCTGACTCCAGAGTCCATTCAAGTGAGTGTAGCAAGTGGCTCTTTACTGGATCTAATAAATAGTAATAAAAGAAAAAAAAAAATTTGTTAATGTAGCAACAAAAGAATGATCAAGCCTAACCTGGAACAAAGCTCATTATAAATTTCAAACCTTGTAAAGCTCAAAACCAGAATATACATGCTAACATTTTTTCTTTATTTTCTTATTTGTTTGTTGAGTACAGACAAGTGGTTCTTTAACACCCCTCCTCCCTCCTAAGCATCTTTAAGTTTCCCATTTGTACTGATCATTTGAAAAAGAAAAGAAAAAAGAGCAAAAAAGGGTGAACTAAAAGTAAGAGCAAAATCAGTTCCTGACTTTTCTGGAAATTATTCTGATTCCTTAATGAGTGAGAAGGTTTAAGCACTAGATTATTAACAATTTTTACCAAGGAATGAAAGTAATCCTGAGCTTTCATTTAGCCATCCTTGGTATTCAGACAAAAACAAAATAGTATGAGTGACTTCCATTTAATGTTTGGTGCCAATTCTCCAGGTTAGATGCAGCATTCTTCCTTGATAGTGAACAGTAAAATAAATTCTTGGTATTTCATCTAAAGAGACAAGCCACTACACTGAGCCCAATTACTGGCATTCCCAGCTATGTGTCAAGAGGACACCAGATATGTTGAATAAGCAGTTCACCCAATCCTTGCACTGAAAATGAGTAGTGTTTTAAAGGCATGTAATAGACTACCCAGTTTTTGCAGCCTTCCAGACATTTAAGACGAAAGCAGTGCTGTTCTTTATTTTGAGCACTGCCTCATTTCAGACAATTGCAAACTACGTCAGCAAGCTGCAGTGCAGGCATATTGAGAGGTTTCACACAATTACTAGGGGCAACAGAGCCTTGATAATTATTTTCACTTTTCACCTGCTCAACCAGAGTAGCTGAAAGAGATCAATTTCATGCGTAACTGAATTCCCAAAGGAACCAGAAGCCTCTGGTTGCACACACTGCAGCTCAAACACAGCATCTCATTCATACGCTCTAGAAAGCTTTTGGGAATTAGAACAGCACTGTCACTTAAATCACACTGAAATGTGTGATTTACACCTGCAAGTCAACTAGCAGTGTTAACACACTTGGAGATCAATCCTATAGTGGTATATCATAGCAGACCTTTCATTTGTTCATTTTTACTGTTTTAACATACAGCTTAATGTAAAGAAAACCTTTGTAGTCAGTTGGACATCATATTTCAAAGCAAAGCACTTTCTACACTGTGTAATTCCACTGTGTAATTACAGTGTGGAACTTGTCTCTTCAGAACACTGAGATGGCTCAGAGTGCAGCTGACTTGAAAAGCAACTTTGTGCAGGTGAAGTTCAGAGGTGGCTGCTCAATGTGACAGCCTAGATGGAAGTGCTTTCTCAGGAAGTTCCTTGAAGTACTGAACCTGGGAGGAATGATCTGGGAAAAGATCACTTTCTGTATATTCTGATTTGATGTACTTCCCTTAAAGGGTTTTTCCTGCTAGTTGTGAGACGCAGGGCTGCTCAGGACAGACTTCCATCTTAGTCTGACATGCTCGTCCTTGTGTTTTCCTATACTCACCAGCACTAACTGTAATTACTGAGCAACATGGATGTTGTACAGTTTTGCTCAAGGTAACCTCCCTGAACCTGATATCCTTCCTGTGACCAACAGATTGTATGTACGTGGGAGTCCTTAATAAAATGGATATTAAGTGGGTTTACACAAGATAATTGCAGCCTGACCAGACCCAATCTAAGTGATTTCCTTCTCTGTCCTTCCTCTGATTTCTTACTATCATCTCCCCCACAGGGCATACGGCAGAGTTATATTTGAGGGATGGTAATGTTATCTCTGATTCAAAAAAAAGTATTGTTTGTATTTTCCTAAAAGAATATAAATAACTGAGTTTGACAATCTTTCTAGTAAACCACTGCTCAAAAATACTCCGAAGGCTCCAGTGGAATATCTTAATTCCCATTTGTTTTGTATGAAGTATATCAAGCTTAAGCACATGATTGTTAAGTTAAAAAAATATAGAATAGTCCACTTGGAAATTTTACCGCTTGATGGGAGAGGGTATTTTCCTGTGACTTTCTCTAGAGTGTACTGAAGCAAGAACTCTAAAAAGGGGAACAAAAAGATGGGCTTTCTAGGCTTGTAAACGACTTTCATATCCAATCCCTTGCACTGCAACTGATAAGCTGTTGTAGTAAGTCAGGTCCTAAAATATACCAAATTCCTAGCAGTTCCCTAGCTGATTTGTGGGGCTTTTAGGGCAAGTGTAAGTATCAGACAAATAGTACTTGGTTTTTAGCAGAGACACATAGCTCCATTCTGTACTGGCATTTTAAACCCTATTAGGTTGGGGTTCTGTTGTTAATTGTATGGCATTGGTTGACCCCTGCCAAAATAGCCAATCCATACATCTAAGAAAGGGGAAAATATTACTCTGGCCTTACAAACATTTGAGAAATGAAAATGTATTTAGATAAATCTCTAGGAAATGTTTTGTAATATATCCCACAAAACATAAGATGGCAATGCTATCCTCTTCTCTAGCCCTGACAAGATCATTACAAATAGGTATTTCGATTTATTTCACCTCCAAGAGCTTCCTTAAATATTGAGAAAGAAATTTTGATAAATCACAGCTTTCATGTGCCAACCATAAGACTTTTATTTCCCTTGAAGTGCATTGTAAAATACCAAGAGATTTAGGGTCTGCTTCTGGAAGGTGCTAAATGTCTTCATTCCTTTGCAGGTCAAATAAGCCCCTGCTTATCTATCTTATCTATCTTATCTATTCTCCAGGAATAACAACCATTGCTTTAAGTGTCATTATTTTTAAAAACACAGTTGTACAAGACTTCAGATACATAGTCAGATCTGCCCTGTTTCTTACTGGCAATTTATCTGGCTTCCAGACTGACCTCACCACAGCTGGAGACACATCATATGGCTCTGTGCAGAAGCAGCTTAGTGCTCATTTATAACCCCAGGGACAGTCCTACATGAGCGCATCTGTTTTGCTCCATGCTATAGCCTGGAAACAATGCTTCCGTGTGGAAGTAGTCCAGTTAGCAAACACGGCTGCTCTGCCAGATTGCAATTAGTCCCCTGAAGAACCATGGAGCTCTTTTTGCTCAGAACTCTAAGAAACAAAATATTGAAAAACAGTAGAGATATCACTGCCTATAAAACAACAGATCTAAGGCAGCTCCAAGCAAACTGGTTAATGGCCTTGGGATAAAAGGGAAGAGTAGGGGCATGGAAAAAAGCAAAGTGATATAAGAAACAGCAGTTCTAAATATTACTTTGTCCATGATAGAAGTGAGGAGCATTTTTTAGCCTGAGGGCTTATTAGCATGAGTGCAGGGTCACATGGCACCAGCTCAGGTTCAACATCCAGACAATACATTTCTGAAATCAAAATCTCCAAATAATGTGACATGCAGTCATTACCAGAGTGCCTGTGCAATGTACACTTTGAGTTCAAGACTTCATCCCAAAGTTCGGCTGCTCTGAAGACTGCTGCACCAGGCTCTATCACACAGGACAGAGACTTGCATAAAGCTGTGCTTCAGGGCTCAGTCTTGTCCTTATTATCTCCTGCTATCTGGGTGAAAAGGTCTTCCCACTGTGCATGTGGGTTTACATTTCAGTGTGGCATCTACCTCTGCAAATGCTGAACATGACCAGCACTGAATTTCAGATTCCACTCTGAGAGTCAGGGACGTGTAAGTCAGCACTGACAGCCCCAAATGTCCAACGGTGTGTGTATTATCACTCCCACCCTTTAGAGCAAATGCATTGTGCTGTACTGGCCATGCAAATATGTTTGTATCAAGTTTAGAGCTAGCTATTGACAGTAATTACAGCTGATGGTGATGGGGTAAGTAGCCCAGTTTCAGCTCTGGCTGCAGCCTAGTATCTTCCCAGGCAGCAGGAACTGCTTAGGTGAAAACCCCATATCTCCTTCTGCAGAAGAGCTGACTTTTGAGGTTTGGTGGCTGCAATGGATGTTTGGTGATCACAAGATGCTGTTCTGGTAACAACTTTCTACTTTAGATGCTGAAATCTGCCTAACGTGCTCCTTAACTTCAAGTCTGAATCTTACCAATTCCTTATCAATGTCTAAGAGCTTCATCAGGTCCTACTGGCAGCAGAGATTTTCCCTTTTTTTTTTTTTTTTTTTTTTTTTTTAATTTTTTTTTTTTTTTTTAAATTTTTTTTTTTTTTTTTTTTTTTTTGGTGTTTTTTTTTTTNTTTTTTTTCTGTTTTGGTGGCTCTGTTTTATAGAAGCTGGCACCAGCCAGGCAGTTTTGTTTAAGCATGGCACATATATAACATGAGGGACCAGTGGGAACTGCTCTCCTTTCCATAGCAGGTTGATGGGCTGTGAGTCCAGTGACAGTTTTGCTGATGCATGGTAACTTGTGGAAGCAGCAAGCCTTTAAAACATACTGTGAAAGGACAGCTGTGGTGGCATCTTCTCAGCAGGTGCAAACTTTAAACAAGGACAAAAATCTAAAGACTGATAAAATTCATAGGTGAGGAGGGTTGTTACATAGGACATAAGGACTGCTTTATGAGAAGAATGATAAAGATCTCCCCTGAGCCTCCTTTCTCCAGGAATAACAACCCCAGCTCCCTCAGCCACTCCTTACAGGACTTGTACTCCAGACCCTTGACCAGCTGCATTGCCGTTCTCTGGACACACTCCAGCCCCCCCATATCTTTCTTGGAGTGAGGGGCCCACACCTGGACACAGGACTTGAGGTGTGGCCTTACCAGTGCTGAGGGCAGGGGGACAATCCCTGCCCTGGGCCTGCTGGCCACACTATTGCTGATCCAGGCCAGGATGCCATTGGCCTTTTTGGCCACTTGGGCACAGCTGGCTCATATTCAGATGCTGTTAATCAGCACCCCCAGGTCCTTTCCCACTGGGCATTTTCCACCCACTCTGTCCCCAGCCTGTAGCACTGCATGGGGTTGTTGCTACCCAAGGGCAGGAGCTGAGATTTGGCCTTGTTGAACTTCACAAAATTGGCCTTGGCCCACGGATCCTGCCTATCCAGATCCCTCTGCAGAGCCTTCCTGACCTCCAGCAGATCAACACTCCCACACAAATAAGTGCTGTCTGCCAGCTTACTGAGCGTGCACTTGATCCCCCCATCCAGATCATCAACACAAATATTAAACAGGACTGATCCCAAACACTGAGCCCTGGGGAATGCTACCAGTGACAGCCCACCGGCTGGATGTACCTCCATTCACTGCCACTCCCTGAGCTTGGCCATCCAGCCAGTTTTTTACTCAGCAGACAGTGCACCTGTCCAAGCCATGGGAAGCCCTATCCTCCAGGGGAATGCTGTGGGAAATGCTGTCAGATGCTTTACTAAAGTCCAGCTAGACAACATCAACAACCTTCCCCTAATCCACTACGTGGGTTAATTTCTCGTAGAATGAGATCAAGTTGCGTAAACAGGACCAGCCTTTCATACACCCATTCTGGCTGGGCCTGACCCCCTCGTTGTCCTCAATGTGCTGTATGATGGCACTCAAGATGATCTGCATGATAAAAAAAAAAATAGCTTTTTTTAGAAGTGAAGTCTGTTAAAATAAGCAAGAGGTGACCTGTTTATTATTGTCATGGAATAAAGCAATACTTGAAAGTCCTTGCAGTTCAAGGTAGGAAAGCATAACAGGAGCTAATGGTTTGAAACTTAAGACAGAAAAAATCCAATTAGAAATAAGGAAGAAAAATTAATAGGGACAATGGGATAATATTTAAACTAATAATAGTGAAAATGATGGATTCACAGTCTTTTTTGTCTTCAGATCAATACCACGTGCTTCTCCAGAACACAAGCTATAACCAAGCAGAAGTCCTTAGAATCAATACAAGGGTAATGAATACAATTTTAATGGCTTGCAACACAGTTGAGGTCAAACCAGATGATCTAATGGTCCCTCTGGCTTTATAATCTAGGAACAATCATATCAGATCAAAGAGCAGAGGGCAGAGAAATTAAATGAGTTAGGAGTGTTTATGGCAGTCTTTGCCAGGAGTACTGTGCTAAAAATTTAACAAATATGGGAATTTCTTTCTTCTGTTATGCCTGTCCATCTGTTGATTTTGTTTTTCCATTGGAGGATATTTCATTAATAGATTTTATCACTAACTGTAAACAGTCTTACAAAATTCTCTGGGTAGCACATCACTATGGTCATATTGAGACTTCTGTTATAACATTTATGACAGAAATTTCCAGGCATGAGCCTATTTTTCAAATTTTTATTTTCCATGTTTGGCCTCAAAAGAAATTTTTAAATTATTAAGGAAAGCAGTTGTCCTGTTTTTAGACAGGAAATTAGGAAGGAAGACCACTCATTAGTAAGAAGACACCTGACATTTTATTTCACTGCCAGTTCAATAGTTAAACTTTCAGATGACAGGTCCATGGAGGAAACTAGCGCTGCTGAACCATTCTGCACAACAAAATAATATCAAATAATCAAATAGCAAATAATCACTAGAGAACAGTTCTGAATATTTACAACACGGAATGCATCCCCTTTTATGTTAAACTACTAACAGTTTTATGGAACAAGAAATATTTTCCTGTGAATTTTAGGCAGGAATGGTTCTCTGTTGGCGTTTTCTTGATATTCCACAAAACAAAGAACTCTAGACTTTAATTTGAATCAATGGAGATTGCAGCTCCATAGATGTGTGGTCTCATGTCTGAATAACATCCTATGGTATGAGGTCCTGATTCATCTTAGTCAAAACAAGCTATGCAGAGGTACTTAAACACTTTTCACTAAAGGTAATCTGACAAGACACAGTTTGCACGCAGCTTCTCTCTGCTACATTAACCACATGAAAGAAATCCATAGACCCTTTTCTTTTAGATCAAGGGCTATCCAGGATGGAGCTTTTATCCAGTGTGCAGGAAGACAGGGCTTCAACCATCAAGGTGACTTTCTAGAGTCAGCATGTATGATTTCAGTAATCATTTTAATAGTTTTAAAACAGTTTTTCAGTAAACACATTGGTTGTTTACTTCTCTTTAATGCAAAGTTACCTACCTGAGCCCTAGCAGAGAAGGTTTGTGGTATGGGACATTAAGCAAGCTGTATCCCACTTAGAGAAGAGTAATGAAATTGGAACTTTACATAGAGCTGATCATTAATTTCAGTATGCAAACAAACACCAATTTAATTATGACCAAAATAATGGGAGTGCAATGCTACAAGTGCAATCCTTTGTGAAGGATTCAGGTTTTTTAACAGCAGCTGCTGGAAGTCATTTTCAGGTGCAAAGCTGATTCAAGGGCGTGTGATTTTGCAAGCTACCTGCTTCCTTACGTGACCTCTGTCAGGTTACTTGAGATCAGACACATAAAGGGACTGAGGCATGGCCATACCTGTTCCTCAACTCCTAGAAGGGATTTTTCAAACCAACTGGAGCACTTGCCTACACTACCCACTAGGCAAAAAGTCAGCTGCCTTGTGTGAATCAGCAACCCTGAGCAGGGCTGCACCTGAATTAGGCAATGGGAAATACCAAAGACCTGAGGCCCTTCTATGAACCTGTAACCTGAGGTTAAACATCATTGGTGCCTGCCTTGATTTGAGTTCAGGGAAATCCCCTACTCTTTTTATAGATAAGACAGAGCCAAGGGACAAAGCAATGATACTGATGGAACATTAAGCAACTACAGCAGACAGAAAATGGGAAACACATCCAACGCCTTCCTCTAGTGGAATGGTTCCCAACATGCATATCTTCACTGTCATTAAGTGAGCCACTCACCTGTGATCTATTTGTTACCCCTCTCTGCCCCTCCTGTCAGAGATGGAGTTCTGTAGTACAGTGAATGCAAACTTCAAAAGCAAGTGACTCCACAGCACAGAGGGAGAAGAGCTTTGCTGCATCCAGGTCCCACTCCCAGCCCTGCTACTGATGTCACGTGTTCATAGAACCACTCTTAATCCAATCTCCTCCAGCTGTTCTTAAATGTCAAATTGCCATGGCTACTGCCCCTGCTGATGCAGAACATGCCTAGATCAAGGCAGCCTGAGGTCCCTGAAGGGTGCAAACTTCCAGGCTGCCCCAGGGAAGAGATGATACCTAAGTCAGCATTTTGGGAAACCATCACCAACAGACACTGGGTACACCATTACCTTCACTGGTGAGAATGTTGGTATACGCAAATTCACTGATGGCTCAGGAACTGGGTGACTCAGTCTGGCTTTTAATGGAAATAAAAGCTCATCATTGGCTCTGTCTCTTCCTCTCTTGCAGCTTTTGACCTGAAATTTCAAGTATCAGCCAAAACAGATGTAGAAATATAATTTTCCATCACAACTGAGCTCATAGGAAAAGGCAGCCAAGAAAAAGAGCATAGAGGAACTATAGGGTCTTTGGTCCATCATATTGATTGCATTACAAGAAGTCATACAGGTTTAAATGTCTTAAAAACTATTTCCTATTCTGAGATGAAAAGTGCTGTAAAAACCATTGATATTTCTTTCTTAGTCCATGTACCATTCATTCAAAATCATATATAATCAGACAGTGAGTTTTGGTCCTGTAAAAAAGTTATATAACAAAACCATTCAAGAGCAGGCACTTGTGTTTAAATTTAGTCAATTTGTTAACTTATTCCTGCCAGTTCTAGCAGATTACCTGTGTATATCAAAATAGATATAAAAATCATCTTGGAAGATGCTATGATATATGATGGCTGCAACAATTAATCTTATCTGATAATCAGCAACCTTCTTTCAGCTGCTATAGCCAAGCAAGGAAATGCAGTGTCCTAGTTTTGTTCTGATTAACTCGTAACTTGTTTACCAGTTAAAATTTGCATTTCACTATTAGAGATCTAGTTTTTTATTTCACTGCACAAAGAAATTGCTTATTAAATGCACTACAACATTGTATATTCATCTTATGGAAAAGATAAGCATTGCTTAACAAATATGTTTTATCGTTACCATTCAAGACAGCTCATGTAACAACACGTAGAACTCCGATTTCTTCAGAGAGCTTATAGCAAAGTTTATTGAAAGACAGATTCTTTTTATACAATGTTTCGGTACAATGAACAGGATTAGTTCTTTAGGGCACCACCTTTTTGGAAACAACTTTACCAGTAAACAAGTTGGAAAAACACAGGGTCAGGAGGAGGCTATCTACAGAGATTGTTTATAGGGATTGTTTTGGGTTCCTCTTCACGATTTCCCAGGCCAGACTGAGAGAGTTTTGTCCCTGGCTTTCCCACAGGCTTCAAGGCACTGCCTGGAGCCTAAGAATCCATGTTATGACCACTGCCAGTTCTCACAATGTTTCTATATAAAAATATATAACAAATAGCAAAGTATATTTTTGTTATGTATGTTCATCACATTGTGTAACAGTTTAATATGTTAATCCTGAACATTCTTGTTTCCATATTACAGAAGAATCATTGTACAGAGGAATCCAAAACACTGTCAATACCTCTCATGAAAAGCACTTCTTCAGTCTAAATAAAAATCATTTCCTCAGACTAAACCAGCACACAGTGTCCCTTCACACCCACTGCGGCTGCCACAGCTGCCCACCTGGTGCTATGTCTCACTCCTCCCACCTTAGTCTATATATGTGACGCGCACACCCCCCTTTACTGTACTCAGTGCCGAAGTGGGCTCTAGCACCTCCCTAAGCACAGGCGTGGGGGCCCTTTCCCTCCAACTCTGCTTTTCACTTCTCATCCACATGCTGAGCTCCACACCTTCTGGGACTGAATTTAACCCAGCAGATTTCAGCCAGCCTCCTTCAAGCAGTACCCAGCCCTGCTGCCAGGAGTAGTGTGAGTGTAAAATGACAGCAACATTAAATGAAGGTGTCAAACTTGATTCAAATTAGTTCTCCCTTGACGGCTTTGAGAGACCTTTATAGTAATTTATTTATATTCAGAGGCATCCTTGACCTGTAAGAAGTCACAAGTCTTGAAGGTCAAATAAGGCCCCAGGTCCATTCCAGTAGCAATATTATGGTATAATAAATCAGAAACATCCCAAGCAGAAAGTGTCCCATTGACTACATATCTTGTAATGATGTTGACAGGTATTGAGACTTAGGCCTCCTGAATCTTGTGCCAACCTACAGATATTCTGATTAATGGCTTATAAATGACTAGATTGCTAAGGCCTGAAGCAATCACTGTGATCAAATGAACTTCTACATGCACATGCCATGGTATTTCAGCAAATTACTTAAATATTAAGCTCCTAACCACCATTAAGGTCTTAACAAGAAAGTCTCTGGGCTAGAGCTGCAAATGCGTTAGACCTATTAAACTTTCCCAACATGTAATACCTTACGATAGATGTTATTAATTGGCAGTGGATACACAAATGCCTGTGACAGACCCAAGATAAAGGGCTGAGAATGTATATTTCTGTGCCACTTCAGATTAAGTAGATGACTAAAAGGGGCAGATGGCAATTTCCTGTCACTGGGGCTGCAGCACACAAGCAGTTTTTCAGCTGCTACACTCTTCTCAGCTTCTTTCCTTTGGTCTAGAAATCATGCCTGGGCTTGTCAGTCTGTGACACGAGATTCTGCTTAGATTTTCCATGACTCTGTATTTCTTACGGTTTTAATGAGTCTGTTTTCAGACTTATAGGGTTCCTATGAGTGAGAGCAGCAGTAATAGTTCACTCCTTAGAAATGCTTCTCTCTACACATCTGCAAATATGTACTGAGAGACGCACTTTGCAGTTATGGAAATAATATTCCTCTTAAAAATAGGAAGGTTTTAAAAGCACAAAGAGCTTTTTTGTATAGGCCATTTTCCAATGTTTTTTAATAAAAGGAAGTTCTCTGAGAGTTAATATTTCATTCTCTTCAGCAAACTGTGGTGTACTGGAACTTACTGAAAAGAAAAAAATCAGAGTATTTTAAAAACGAATAAATTATAATTAATGCAAGAGACAATATCTATCTAGTGTCTACATTCTTACTGAAAAGAAAATTTTTCTATTCCTCAAGAATTACTAAGTGAATATTTTTATAAATTATCAGAACTGTGTCTTGGATTTTTTCTTCTGTGACAACCAATTACTAGCTCATGACCTATTTCAGAGGGAAGTCCACCTACAACAAAACAAGACAGGAATAATGCAGCAGAATGTCTACTGGTATAACTAAAAAAAACCCCACAAAACCTTAAATACAAAAAAAAAAAATTTAAATACATTTCAAAAAACAAATTCAATTACACTGCACAGGCCAAATTTCTCCAGAAAGGGTCTCAAGCTTAGAGCAATTACTTTCATGACTGAAGTATTCTGCACTCCAGAAAGCTACGATCTTGACCATTCCTTTTGTTTGTTTGTTTTCGGAGTTTTTTTGCTGTTGGGGGTTTTTTGTTTGTTTGGGGTTTTTTTGGCAACATTGCGTCTCCATAGTCTCAACAGGTACAACTGAAATCTCATCACTGCAACGCTCCACAGGCTGCCGGGATTTGATTTGTTAACTTTGGACAAGGCTCCCTTCCAGTTCTTCCTTTATCTCGGTATGTAATGAGGTACCAAAGAAGGGAAAACGACAGAACAGAGTCTCAGGGAAAAGCGAAAAGTCCGGGTGCTCTCCATGGCGTCTACTCGCTCTACCTTCCCGGCAGCAGACTCACTTCAGGGGATGAGGCGGCTGAGGATCATAACGCTGTCCGAGCTGCCCGCCGCTCGATCCCCGCCCCGGGTGAGGCTGCCCTGGCGCGGACACCGCGGCGGTGTTTCCTACGAGCCGGTGGCCGGGCGACCGAGGCGGCACCCGCCTCCCGCTGACTCAGCCCTTCCTCCCCCGTCCCAGGCTTAAGGGCGGCGGCAGCGGCTCCGGGAAAGCGGCAGGCGGCTGTCCGGGCACAGGCACCGCCGGCCCTTT